>CM023450.1:152346427-152506427 GCA_013339765.2 Haemaphysalis longicornis | reverse complement strand
TTTTTTATTGTGTGAGAAATAGGCGGGGCATATTGGCAAAATACTTTTGTCGTCATCCGCGGCACGAGTTACAAATGGGAATAATGACGTCAGCCTTTTCGATTGCGCCGTTGGCTGCGGTGCGATGCATTTCGATTGCTGCTGACCACTTGGCTAGGGATTCGCCCAGTCGTCCGCCATATTTGCTAAGGAGTCACCCCAAGCGCCGGTCAATCAGCTTCGCGAAGCGTCGCATTAACGGTTTGCAAAATTAAGTGTGCAGAGGGTTAACCGCCCAGTACGCGGCAAAGGAGTATTGAATGGTATTGCTGGCGTCGGAATGACGATACGCGTAGACGTAAAAAGAAGTAACAGGCATTAGCTGCTCCCTAAAGCGAGCAAGCATAAAAAGTCCCTCGCACTTCCCCGAGGGGGAGAGTGTGTAAGTGCACACGGTGTTGATTGCGCGATTACGGTGGATATCGTGATCTTAATGAGTAGTCGAGAGATTACACACACGCACACAACTACAAAGAAATATATTTCACTCGTTATTGCTGGTACCGTTGCCCGGTCCGCCATCATCGTTATCGAGATGCAGGACCAGCGACCGCTCTCGACGACGGCGCGCGCTCGACTAATACCCTCCCGCGCCACGCGGCCGCTACACGAGCGCCCTCACGCGTCGGAATGCGGAGCGCCCGCTACGCGAGCGAGAGCTCTCCCGCCCGAAGTGGAGAGGAGGCGCCCAACCACCGCAGTCACTGAGCGGAGAGAGGAGGAGGAGAGTAGCGCGCCCCCATCTCCCCCCGTTGCTAGGAAGACGAGGAGCGCGCGCACCCGCAGCTGTTGCTATGCGGACGACGGCGGCGACGATTATTCAGCTCGCTTAAGAAGTGCATTCGCACTTAAAACTGAGACGGCCAGATAGCAAAAAACGGTTGGAGTGGTGTGCGAGCGGCACGCCGGAATCGCGGGGATGCGGGCTTCCAGAGCCGGAGTAAAACATGCGCAACAGCCTCGTGATCGATCAGGACAGCGATGAGATGCCAGTGGTGTTTTGAAGGTGTTTTGAAGGAACATTCATTATTGCTTTTGTCAAAATACTCACTTCTTTCAAAGCACAGCACTTACCTTCATCTTCTTCACTGCTGTAAACCTGAAAGAGGAAGAGTGAATATTCTGTATGAGTAACAATTATAGTTATTGGGAATGGTGTTAGCCATCACACAGAGGTGTAATCATTGTATAAGTGTTATAAACAAACGCTGCTTATAAGACAAAATAGAAGATAACTTCCGTCCGCTAAATGATCCGTTGCAGCTTTCACAGCGAAGCTGTATAAGCCTCGGTTCCCACGTATAGCGCTCATTACTAAATCGACGTGGACAGCGGACATTTTTGCACCCAAGTGCTAGTGTTGAGTTTCCTCCTGCAAGGGCCCATTTTGTGGCGTTTTGCACGTGTTTTTCTCAGCCGGCTTGAAGGGCTTCCACAGTGACAGTTTTTCCAGTCTTCTACATATAAGCACACCCACATCATGGGTGACCGGTTATGCGTACACGGGTGGAGCGGGAGGGGGGGGGGGGGGGGGGGTTGTCAGCCGTCTCCGAAGCTCGGATAATTGTCGCGCCGAGAGTCAAAAACGAAAGCTGACACCGGCGGCCTGCCGATGGGGCCAAGCCTGAAGCACTTGAAACCACCACCGCCGCAGCGACCGCGGCCGGATGTTTATATCAATGTGCGTGTATGGTGAGAGCTTTGTACTCTTGCGTGGTGCGTGTGTGTGCTGTTCGCCCGAGAGAGTCGCCCACGCCTGTGCACCGCGTCAGACGTTTTCTCTCCGTGCTGCTCTGTCCTGATCCACTGTAACCTCAGTTTTCTTCATGATTAAACCTTTAAATTTTCAAACACTAGTTTCTCTCATTCGATGTTCATTCGAGTCATGACCTAGCTCACATGGCGCAGCCGACAGGATCAGGATTTGAGGCCGCGGAACGAACGGACGAAGAGACGAACGACGCGGACGACCGCACCACGACTACGAGAGTGCACGCAGACGAGGGGCAACGACGGACTCCACGTCAACGGTGATCGACCGGCTCCTGACTTCAACGGAACGCGACCTCCTGTGTTCAACGAAGAAGCAGCAGTTGGCGAACGAACTACTATCACGAGGGCTCCCTTGCTGTGGCCGTAAGGACGACATCGTCTCGCGTCTCCTTGAGGACAACGAAAAAACGTCGCCAGCTCTCCAAACGAACGAATGTGCCAACGATGCTTCAGGCTGCCTACGACGACGAACGGCAGACGAACCTGCATGCGGCGCTATTCGAGAACGGGAGGCTGTGCGAAGAACCAGAACGTCTTCTGAGACAACTGGCGAGAGTCGGCCACACGTTTCCCACGGGGCCGGGGCCAGCGGGAAGCCTTCAACGACACGACGCACACCTTGGTCCGGAGACGTGCAGCACGCACAACGGCACGCACACGAACGAAACGACGAATGCAAAACGGTGCACCGCCCGCTCACCGGACTTCTCCCACGTGATCGCCACGATTACGGAAAGTGAAGATCAGTGAATTCCTGGCGAGATCACGGACACCCGCTGCTTTCACACCGAGCCAACCGGCGAGCTACATCACCCACGCGCAGGCCCTTTCGGCCACGAGCAACGAGACGCGCAACGTACGTAGCACGCACGAGCCAGAACGCAGCACGTACCTTGCACGCGCTCCTCCGGTCCATACCTTGCCCACGAACGGCACCGTACCCGAATTGGTGGAGCTCACGAACGAAACGCTCAGAGCGCGCGGAAAGCAACCGAGCCAGTGCGTACGACATTTTACGCACATGCTGTCCCGGCCCCTGTCCACGCAATCAACGACAACGCACCCGAATTGGTGGACATGGCCCCGACGAACGAGACGCAAAGTGCACGAAACGCACCAGTGGTGACGAATGACATCGAACACGGGCCGGTGGAGCTCACCACTGCAACCGAAACCAACTGTGCACGGAACGCACCCGAGCTGGTACGCACGACAACCCTCGCACACGCTGTTCCAGTCCAGGTACCGCCCACGAACAAAATCGTACGCGGACCAGAGGCGCTGGCCACGACCAACGAATCGCACGACTCACGGAACACGACCAAGCCAAGCCAGCACGCACAGAGGAAACGCTATTCATGACATCCTCCGCTCCCGCTGCTGCCATCCGGACTTGGACAGCGAACGTAACAACCGCAGGAACCAACCTTCCCACGAGAAACGAAACGGCAAGCGCACGCGGTTCAACGCAGCCGGAATGTACGACTTCCCCGACACCCGCCGCTCCAGCCCGAGTTCACCCAACGAACGACATCACACTCGCGCAGGTGAACCCGTCTACAAGCAACTACGCACCCCGCGCACGTGGCACGTTCGAGCCTGAACGTACAAGTTCCCCGGCACCCGCTGCTCCGATCGAGACTCATCCGACAAACGCCACCATCATACAGGAGGATGCAGCCGTGAGCGTACGGGCACCAGGAGAACGAGACGCCATCGAGACTGCTTGCACACGAGAGGAATTCCGACCGCAGCACTTTCGACCCGACCGGAAAGTGACGAGAGCTTGAGCGACAACACGGACACGGCGAGAACGACAACGAACGAGCACGATCCACACGAAGGCATCGAGTTCCCTACTGAGGAAGCCACGCCTACGACGCCAAAGATTGTGAGACCGAACGAACGAGACGAACTACACCACTTTCCCACCACAATGGCTTCACTTCCGAGGGCAGCGACGGCTTAAGCGAGCACGGAACCACAACGATTTTGACCGATCAGCCACGCCACTCTACGACAACGCCAGGCCACCGCAGGCTCAGGAGAAGGCAAACGCTCCCGAACCGCACGAAACGCACCCCTCGAGCGAAACAACGCCCACACATTCTAATGTGTTTGTGTACCCTTCGTGGCTGAAAATTAACCTGTGAAGGAAAATTTGGCATTCACCTCTTAAATTTTTTGATTTTTTTTTTTTTTTTTCTATTTTGGCATTTGCCGAGTGCGCTGTGAGAGCTGGCACCAGCTACTGAGTAGCAAAGACACTTCATCCTCTTCTTTTTTTTTTGTTCCCTGCGCGCCGCATTTTCTTAAAGTGCCAGTGTCATGTGACAAGCGCTCGGGTGATACTGAGACGACGTTGACATTGCGCGCTACGGCGCCGCGGAAACACTGCATTTTTAGTGCTTTGGACGATTCTACATGTGAGTTTTTGGATTAAATTAGCAGCACAGACTCTGAGGACAATTTTTCGTCATTGGATTTCAGCACCGAAAGCAACAGTGCACCAAACCAGCCCAGAACCTGGTGTCCCTGTTCAACACAAGCTCCAGAAAATGCAAAAGTATCAAAACTGTGAAATTACCGTGAACAAAAAAAGAAGAGCAGGAAACCAATGTTTTCTGTGGCGCATGTGTGGCCAACCTATGTTTTAAGGAGCTGCTTTGCACAGTGGCACGGGACCCACCAGCGATAACATTTTTTTTTTTGTAAGTCAATAAATTTTAGTTATGCATTTGATATTTTGAGGAGTTTTGCACTGATAGTGTATCAACGAAATGTATATCTTAAATTTTTTATGTATTTATTCTCTGTGGAGCAACACAGCCATTTTTGCTTCTTTTTTTTGGGGGGGGGCCAAGTCCTTTCTGTATGCCTTTCTTTCTCTTAAAAAAATATCTGTTTGAACCAGTCTACAATTTGATACCATACACTTATATATAGTCCAGTCCTCTTATAACAATATCCAAATACCTTAGAAATCCAATCGTTATAACCGATAATTGTTATAAGCGAGCTGGGATATAAAAAGATTAAACGGAGCTCAAAACTTTTTTCACATGGAAGCAAGGTCATACTACAACTTAATTGCAGAAAAGATGCCATACTCGGTCAGCTTTGTTTGCTTCACACGAAGCTGGCGCACGTCTTTAAGAGCATCTATAGGCTATAGGTGCTTCACCTAGCTGAGCTAAAGGTCCTTGGAGGAAGCGAAGTCACCGAGGGGCTGTGTCATCAGGGTTCGCACAGACCCTTGAATATCCTTGAATTTAATAACATTAATTCAAGGGCCCTTGAAACTCCTTAAATATAAGTGAGCTCCTTGTAATCCTTGAAAATTTAGTGGACTTTGTTTCAATAAAGCAAATGAACGACGTATTTCCGTAAGTTGTACTGATTTCAAAAACGCGTTTACTGAGGAATGACCGCGAAAACAAGTAGCCTTGACAGAAGAGCAATAGCAGCAAGTTTCGGTTTCAAAACTGGCAGCGCCTGCGTCGTCTGGCAACAAATGCGAGCCAGAAATCCAATACAATCCAACGCAAGTTGTATCAACGGTCGGTCGGTACTCGGTCCGACTTTACTTTGACAGGATGCCAGGCGGAAAGTGCAAGTTTCAGTCCAAAAATAATACGGAGCACGGGAGTTACGGGAGTTATGGGCTGTGATGAAACTTCTTCTCCTCCTGAGCCATGGGCAGGCCTCAGTGGAAAGAGGCTTCAGCATCAACAAGCAGGTTGCGGTCGAGAATTTGGCAGAGCTGTCGTATATTTCTCAACGAGTTATCTGCGAGGCTGTGAAAAACCATGGCGGCCTGCTGAACGTTCCAATTCCAAAAGAGTTGAAGGCGTCAGTGCGCCAAGCCCGGCATAGGTATGCTGCATACCTAGTCAAACAAAAGAAACAAGCACTGTCACGGCAGGCAACTTCAAAGAGAAAAGAGCTCGAGCAAGAGCTCGATAAGATGCAAGGGAGGAAGTCAAAGCTTCAAAAACCTCTCAAGTGCCTGCTGGAATCCGCGGACCGTTTTTCGGAAGAAGCTGAAGCGAAAAACAACCTCACCAGCTACTTAGTCAAGGCAAACAGGTTCTGTGGAAAAAGAAATCCATGCGAAAACTGCACTGCTTTCATAAGTCTTGTAAGCAAATAAAATTTTGCTAACACTCCTTGAATTTTGCCCATTTTCATCCTTGAAATCCTTGAAAAGTCCTTGAATTTTCAGTCAAATATTCTGTACGAACCCTGTGTCATGCATTGGGCCTTCTGCGAAGACACTAACTGAGTAGGCTGCGCAAGTGCGTCGTCAGAGTCATCACTATCACCACTGTCCGCAGCAGCATGTATCCGTACCCGCCGCGGTGGCTTAGTGGCTAAGGCGTTGCACTGCTGAGCACGAGGTCGCGGGTTCAATTCCCGGCCGCGGCGGCCGGGAATTGTGACATCATGAAACGTGACATCATGAAATTACAACAGAACAAAGCTTGTTCGACAAAACGGGCCTGTGTTCTTGTTTACTTGAAGGAGGATGTGGCCTTTGCTTGGTGGCTTTTCACAGTCTGAGCGGAGTGAAGTTTTTTCAGAGTGTTCAAGCAATAAGGGCCTTTTCTACTTGTGCAGTTTTTCAAGCTACTAGAAAATGGTTGCTTTGCCCCACTTTTTTTATTATTATTATTTTGCTTTTAATATGCTAGCTGTCCAGTTCTGAGCCTCGCGGGAACCAAATATTTCTTCGTTATAGCCGATATCGTGCGGCTCTCAAGGTTTTGGTTTCGTTAGAAATAGAATAGGTGTCATTGAAATTAGGCGTGACCAAACAAACTTCGTATTTAGTTCGCTATATCTGATAATTCGCCATACCAGTGTTCGCTATAATGAGGTTCGACTCTACTTCAATTCACTTCCATCCCTCCGAGGTCATCGATAGCTTTCGAATGGCCCAGTTCATAAAATACTTTTGGCAGCAATGTTCTGTCAATGGTCCCCCCCCCCCCCCCCCTTTCTCCAACCCTCATCCCCCTTTCCATCGTGTGCAGAAAGTGCTGGAGGATGCGGCAGTAGACACGGACGAGCTGCTGTCGGCCAGCCTGTCAGGCTTGCAGCTGGCCGATGTGTCGGCCTCGGAGGAAGACCGCTTGGACGCCCTGCGCCTCGAGGAATATGCGGGGGCCCGGGAGTTTGAATCCGCGCACGTCAGCTGCAAGGTTGGTTGTGCTAGAAGCGTGGTACTTCTTTACTCGGGTACAACTTAAGAACAACAATGGAATTTTCCCCTGCACCCCATTACTGCAGCAGGCTCTTTCTCCCCACAGCGCAAAAAGGGCGTTACTGCGGGTATTTTGAACATGACATGAGTCATTTCCATCAAGCAAAAGGTGTGATAAAAAGCAGGCATTGTCATGCATTAAGCGCAGTTTCCTTTCAAGACGAGTGCATCTGTTGGTGTCTGGAGTGTGTCGCTTTGGCAGACTGATACACTACGTGAGCTATCGTCATTAGCTGCAGTGGTGGCTCACAGTGGCTAAGGTGTTGTGCTGCTGAGCACGAGGATGCGGGTTCAATTCCCGGCCGCACGGCCGCTTTTCTGATGGAGACTAAAAGACAAAACGCCTGTGTGTTCGAGATTTTGGCACACGTGAGAGATACCATGGTGGTCAAAATTAGTCCGGAGCCCTCCACTACGGTGCGCCTCATTGCCTGTGTTGCGTCAGCGCGTTCAATCCTACAATCAATCAATCTAACTATTACCATTTGTAACTGGTACCCGAGTATGGTTTAGATGGTTCAAGGGTTGTTCAAGATCTGTCGACGCATCACGAATTTTGAAGTTCCGTGCATTAAACGTAGTTTATTTATTTTGCCGAAAGCATTTCGTGTTGTACGTATTTTTGCTGCATGGCAGGCGAAATTGTTCGCTTTACCTCTGCTAGTGCAAGGGTGATCTTTGTGTTGGCTCAAACATGTGCATGTCCTGTCTATCCCAGATCAAGGCCCTGATGGACATGCTGCTCAAGGTCCAGCAGGAGTCCAACAACCGGGACAAGAGGTGAGGCTGCCGTGTTAGACCTTCTTTTCCTTAGGGGCACTTCTGCTGCCTCTGACCATTTAGGTCTTTCCTAAAGAGACCGGTCTTTCTTAAAAGCCGTACGAAGCAGAAGCAAGTTTTTGTTAACACAGAAAAAGACAAAAGTGCTCGCACTTTCCTGACATTTGATTTGGAGCAGCTCAAATCAGCAATGGTGACATGGAATTGATAGAGCTTGTCTAAGCACTTGTTTAGGAAGTGAACAGCAATGCAGGAACGTGTAAGCGTAAAATACTAAATGCATGCTAGAATTTCTGTTGAGCGCACGTTTTTTGAAAGGTGGGAATATCAGCTCTTGAACATGATTAGATGTTCTTTGGTACAGTCTACGCCCGTTACAACGGACCCTCTGAATCCGGAAAAAAACGTCCGCTGTAGCCGAAGTATGCAGTATCCGACGGGGGCGGGCTATGATCCCTACAGTGGGTACTTTGACCGATATTGCATGCATAGTACATACACTTTGTTCTTTCTACACGCCTGCAGCACCTCTGCACAGTGTTCGCGCGAGGGCAAAGAATCGCGTAAACACCGTTTCCAAAACTTAGCACCGGCACTTCGAAAAGGCCTAGCGCATGTGGTCAAGCGTGTAAAGACGCAAGATAATCTGAGCAAATAACGCAAGAATATAACTAGGCGCAATTATAAACCAGCTATAAAACATCAGTCGTGCCCATCAGCATTAGCTAGGCTCTTTTAAATCCCCTCACGAGGAGGCAGGTTTTCCCGAAACCGTTCGTCAAACAAATCGGATCGCTGCCTGACGTTCCCTCAAGGCAGATTCCACATTTTTAGCGATTTTATTCTGGTCATTGAAACAGATGTAATGAAATAATCTGATGACGGTCAGCTGTAAAATCGAAAGTTAGACCAGTTGGACTGCGCACGGTTACCGGCAGATTGCACACAATGGATGGGGAACAACCCCTACTTGAGGCATTTCTTACCTTTTTCACCGAACGGAACGGGAACGATGCATGCGTGGGAATAATAAAAGCCGAACTTTACTGAACCCGAGTTTTTTATTACATAAAAAAACTGACGAGGGCAGACTCGCCTCCGAGTGCACCACTTCGAGTATTCGATTGCCCTGTTTTCAATCTCACCGGAGTCACGTTTATCGGCAGCGGCCTTGTTCTTGACGGTACAGCGGACACTGGGGCTTAGACAGGCTTGTACTTCTGGCGATGTCAGCCTGTTTTTCCTCGTGTTCAACAGCGTTAATTACGCTTAATTTATCCGACAGTGAAATCAGCTACCCTGCCGCTCATGCCGCTGGTCGCACAAAAAAAAAGCCACTGGCTTGGCTTGGCTGCGCCAACGACCCGGCTGCCAGCAATGTTGCCAGACATAATAGTTTTCTTGCCAAAATAAACGAAAAAGCACACCGGGCGCCGGCCCCGCGGAAGTCCGCTATAAACGTTCAGTCGAAACAATTTTCGCCTAAAATTTAGTCAGTTGTAGCCGATAGTCTGCTCTAGCCGGGTCCGTTGTGAGCGGAGCGGACTCCATTTAAGGGGGGACGCGGCTTTCAACTTCGGAAAAATGACCAAAACATCGTTTTTTTGAAACCCACATATTCGGCTTCTATGTTTCCTATTCTGTGCGTCTGCAAAGTTTTTACGCTGAAAAGCGTCGCAAAGTGGCATAAAAAAATACTTTTGTCAGGCGCGGTGACAAACTATCAGCGCAAAAGGGCGAAAAAGCGGCAATTTTCGGAGCGCTCTATCTCCGCAACGGTGCCACCGGGCGCGGCCATTTTGATATGGTTAGATCGGCCGAGCGATCGTCTTTCCGGTTCTGCTCGTCTCTTTTATCTTCGTTCATTCACAAACGCACAAACGACAGAAAAGAAACGACGCACAAACGAAGCTAGAAATAGATGCTGAAGCGCTATTGGTCCCCGGTCGGGGCGCAGAACAACGACCCTCCTGATTGGATGTTGCGGGCGCAACGCAAGATGGCGGCCGCCTGAGCTGCGTAGCGAGCGGATTGAGTTCATTTTCGCCGCTTCGCTGGGCCCGAGTTTCTGTTCAATCTGTGGTATTCAACACGGACGTTATCGCGATGGGAATGCCAGAGATAACGAGCCGGATTACGGGAAGTTGTGTGGCTCGAAAGGCGGAGGTCATCGAACGCTTCGTGGTGCGCGTGACTCTACCGTCGCCAGACCCCGGAGGGTGACGCGGTGTGCGCGCTTGCGATAGCGGTTCGTGAAGTGAACTTTTAGTCGGATTTGCGATGTTTACACGCTTAGTTATTGCTGTGTTTTGACTGTGGGCTCGCTAGCCTTGAGAAAGAAACGGTCGACGCGTCAAACGCTGCGGCGCGCACGGCATAGCCGACGCGCATTGGAGCATCACATGACTGGGCAACCGGTTACGATTGAACGCCAGTAGTTGTAATTAATGCCTGCGACGTTAGATTTAATCTTAAAAGCGACCTGACCAGCCATATCAGGTATAATCAAAGTTCGATATGTCGCGGTAAGCGTGCGCTGCGATGCGCGCGAGCCATATCGCCTTTCTTGCGCAACGTTTCCCGTGCACTTGGGAATTTTCATGCAAACAGGTTTGAGTTAGTAATATAGGAATAAAAATATGCTCTCTGCGTTAAAAATGTACGTTACTGTGGCAGCATTTAACAGTGATTTTTTTAGGGAAATTATTGATACCATTGCTCAGGGCATACTGGCTGTGCTGCGAGAAATATTGGATGCCTTGAATGTCAAAAGTAGTAAAAAAATATGCTCTTGCATTGAAGTTGGGAGTTATGCAGAATACTCTACCAAGCTTCAAAGTAGCTCATTTTCATCCTTTGGTATGCAAACTTTTGGCAATGAACACCTGCACATGAGTACTAAGTTGCTGTGCCAGGCAAGATAAAACATAAAAAAAAACCAAAAATGTTCAAATTTAAGTTAAAAAAAAGCTTAACTTGTTGCCATGGTGACAACACTGCAAAAGGAGGTTGTCCAGTGCGATACAGCCAACCAACTAACCTACTTTGCATTGAAAGCCCATTGAAACCCATCTCCCCTCCGTTTGGTTTGCAAAGGGGGGTATGTACTCTTCACGGAGGAGCTGAAAATGATGTTTTCTGGAAAGAGAAAGGCTGTAAAAGGCACTCCAATTTCAAGGCAAGGCCTTCCAGAAGCCCCATGTTCAAAAGGACATGAAAGGCTACAACCGTGACGACTTTTGATATGTGAAAACCCATGTTGCAACTTCGGAAGCCGTTTTCTCAAAACAGTTTTTTTTGCCACCTGTGTCGCTTGTACCAGGGATTTCTTCATGACCGCTGGGTCTATTTTGATTCCGTTTCTTGCATTACATTCCTTGATGAACTGTTCAGGTCGTGACACTTTTGGTTTTCCAGATTTGTTTTTTTTGTGATTTTTTTATTTAAATAATCATTCACAGTTGACATGCCTGTTGCACATTAACCTCTAAAAAAATGAAAACTAAAAAACATTGTGTTGTAAAAAAAAAATTCTAAAACTGTCACGACCTCGTCCATTCATTTGGGAATGCAAAGCACTTCGAACAAGTTTTCTATCATGTTTTATAAGCCGCTCAAGCTCGGTACAAGCGGAACAAAAAGAAAATTTCATACATAAAAAAGTTTTCAAAATATTACTTTGAAATTTTTATAGTGTTATCACAGAAGCATTTCCAGTTGCTGTGCCAATTTTCATCAAAATCCACAAAGAAATAAAAAAGTTGATTTTGAAAGCCACGTCCCCCCTTAAAATGCATGGGTACCAGACAAACCAACAGAAGTGGTCTGTTGTAACCGAAAGTCCGTTGTTGCCGGATCCGCTGTAACGAGCGTAGACTGTACAACTGTTGTTAAGATTTGTGTCAGTCTTGATTTCAGTGAAATGCTTTGCATTGTTGTACGGTAAAGTCAGAAGATTTATGCAGGTGACTGCAGGAGCTATTTTCCATTGTTCATTGCACTGTTGATATCTGAGAACCAGTAAAAGAGGTCTGATAATACTTGCGTGGAATTTTCTATGTGTCCTGTCTCATTGCTGTGTGTCATGGTAGGGAAATGGCAGCATTTCCCTTGATTGAACGACGTGTTAGGTAGTGGTTCCTGTTCGCAAATGTGCGACATCTTTTTTGCGCCTTGAGAAAAGGAAAGGAAACAGAGAGAAAAATATAAACTTTGATTCCTGTTGTATAAGTCAACAAAGCGTAATTAACATTATTGAACAGAAGCTAAAACAGCCTGGAAAGGTGTGATCTAGCAGCTAAAATGAGAGGTCACTCGGCCTGTGGTGTCCCTTGGAAGCGTTGGCTGTTGCTTTGTTGTGAACAACACATTTGGCACCCCTGATTTCACTGCTGTAACATCAAGTGGTAGCATAGCCACACTACCGTGTGCTCGTTTGCAAGGCCAAGTGTAAACACCTTACTTTTGCTGCTCACTTGACCTGCTGCGAACCTACGAGGACTTTGTGCCTGCCAATGTGTGTCGAGTGATTCCATCTGTTGAGCCAGGTTAATGATCATCCCACTTGCTACCCGTTGGGTATTGGCCCATTATTCAGTTCAACGCCAAATTATATGGCAGCTTTGATGGTAAATAATGACCAGGATTGTACAGCACAGTCGTACATGATCAGGACCGTACAACTTGGATTGTACAACATGATTGCACCCAGCTGGATATACGATCCAAGGTGGGTATATTCCAGCGTCGTGCAAGGTCTGGTGCAACTGGTTAGTGAGCAACTTGCTTAATAAGCTACTGTATTTATTCACGTACATCCCCTCCCCTCCCCATGAGAACCTTCTGTTCGCTCACTGTTCAGATCAGAGAATGGGACTGTTGTTCTTGGCACTGCTGACTGGCAGGTCTTCTTCCCCTTGGAGAATGTTGAGAGAGCGAGAGAGGGCACGTGTGACCTGTACTCCCCCTAAATTTGCAGCGTGGTGGTGTCAAGGTGGACGTCCCTGCTGTCGCTGGTGCAGCGCCAGCTGGAACGGAGGGGCATCCCCTGCGTCACCATCCAGGGCAGTGTGCCCGGCCAGCAGAGGGCCGCCCACGTGGAGAGCTTCAACCAACCCAAGGGGGGACCCACGGTGAGGGAACAGGGAGGGGAGGAGTGGAGAGCCTTGCGGGGTGCCTTCTTTGGGATGGGAAGGGCATGGCACGTGCAGGCTTTGGTTGTGCAACTAATCATGCCAGGCTGCCAACAGGGATGACTTTTTGATGGCTCCAAGAGAGCACATGAGCTCTTTTCAAGTGTATTTCCACCATGAGCTGTGTTCTTTTCTTGCTTTATGTTTGTGGTGTGGTATAGTATTCCAGATTGGCATCGCAGGGCACCTGAAGCACTCTGCGATTGTCCCTGCGACGAGCAGTTGGCTTCTACGGAATAAACCAATGACTCCCCCCTTGTGTGTGTCCTCCAATGGCCATGCGCAGGTGATGCTGCTCTCCCTGGAGGCCGGCGGTGTGGGCCTCAACCTGGTCGGGGGAAACCACATGTTCGTGCTGGACGTCCACTGGTGAGGGATAAACCTACCTACACAATGGGCCACCTTGTCTCTGTGCTTGGAGTGCGCGACTCTTCTGTCGGGGCATTAAGGTGTACCACTCGGAATGCGGAGATATTTACAGGTCTGAATTGAAATTCAATTATAATTACAAAATGAGTAACCTGATTAATTCTTAAAGTTCATAATATTAAGTCTTGCTGAAGCAGGAATGGGTAAACAGAACAGCTGATGCAACTATGTGAATTCCGCAACATGCTTTCCATTATGGCACGACAGGGGTTGCAGCCCTTGCTGTGTGACCCCCTGCTTTATTTCTGCAAGGCTTATCACCGAAAGAAAACAGCGGCATTGTTGTATTTAGGGCGACATACGTAAGCAAAAAAGGAACTCAACTTCATTGTGTGTTAATAGCAGTGCTGTTTTGTCAAAATTGAATCGCAGCTTAGCCGGTGCCTTACAGCTTCCCCCTATATAATAACCTACTCTATTCCATGAGCACTGCATTTGCCTTAGAGCAGCGCAAGGGGTGCACTGCTGATGCTGCTGCCGTTGTGTGTGTCACTCAGGAACCCAGCACTGGAAGCCCAGGCCTTCGACCGCATCCACCGTGTGGGTCAGACAAAGCCAGTCGTCATCAACAGGTGGGTGTACCTTGTCAGCTAAAGAAGACTTCCGCCTCGATAAAAGCCCTAACAGGCTTGGTGCATCGAAGTCAGTAGCCCATCTTCTTGAGCAGTCTGTGAGACGCTGCCGCAATTTTTCCGCACAAGATTACACTGTCAAGTGGTATTCGTGCTTCTACTTCATTAATCACGCACTGACTGCATGGCAGTATTGTGGCACAAATACTTCTGAACAGAACATGGACTAAACTTAACACAGATTGTCCTGTTTTGCGTTTGTGTTCTGCCTTTTTCGTACCCGGTAGCCTGTTGATTCGGGAGTGCCACGCTGATTCCTTGCCTAGGGAGTTATCCTGCCCCAGGCAGAGCATTATATTTGGATAGCTTTTACTTAGCACACAATCTAGATTGAGCTCAATGCAGATTGTGACTCAATTGCAATTGAAAGTGTGTGACAAGGGTATAAGCAAAATTTCTGCTTTTATTCACTTGAACTTGAAGAACCTTACAAGGTTGTTACGAAGGGTATCTTTTAATTGATTTCGCTGCATATTTAAGTGCACGTGTACCCACCCCTTTCCTCCTTTATTTAGTATCGTTATTGTTTACTTAGTTTCATTAACCCAGAATGCATTGAACATTCCAAGCAGAGCAAATAACCCATTTCTTTCATTTTTCTTTTTTCTTGTTACTTAGTTTCAATGGGAACAACTTCCATGGTGCTGAATTAGCTATTATGCTAACGCTTTCACTGCCTCCCACAAGCACGCTTGTTCAATGAACGACCTGCTTCCATCATCATCATCGTTTATCTTCCCTTTAATTGAAGGCCCTATCTAAGGCCTTTAATTAAAAGGAAGATTACATAGAGTTTGGGGGGTAGCAGACATGGCAACTTACAAGTGGTCATGATAATTACGGAAGAAAACATCACAACAGCAATAATAAGAAGATTACCTGAATGGGGGAAAGCGAAGGACATGGCAACTTAAATATGTTAATTAAGGAAAAAAAGCACGCGGAAACAACTGAAGGAACACCACATTGCCGGAACAGTGTTCAGGGGACAAATTTTTGTGTTTTTTATCTTTCTTTCTTCTCACTCATTCAGAGATGTTACCTTTAACAGAAACGATTTGTGCTAGCTCGAAACATGGCTGTCAGGGTTGTGGGTTCACTTGGTGGTTGCCACTTCTATAACAAACTCGCTGTCAGGATAGACACCGTTTAGTACTGGGGGCATCAAGGCCAGACATCCCGACAGTTGCTGTCGAGTGAAAATGCTCTGAGAGCTTGTTGTCCCCCCGTCAGCGACGTTCCCCATATGCCAACCTGTCATGTGGAGAAAGGTCTTCGTGTGAACCAATTTCAGGTTGGATTAAATAATAAGCTGAGCGTGAGAAGCAGTTGGCTGCTAAATTAAAACGGGGAAGGGCTGCATAAATGAACAGCATCCAGCTGCATATGCACCACTGTTTGTGCCACTGTGACATTAGTTTTGCTGTGAACTGAATGGCTTGCATCGAAGTGATCTGAAAAGATGTGAAACGGTCCAGCTGTAGGCACACGTGTCCTTCATTGGAATCCACGAGGCTGTTCAAGTGCTCATTAATGGGGACATGGGCAGCATTTTACGAGCCCTTGGTGACAAAACAAAATCAACGAGTAGATTGGTTCCTTCATGCAAAGTGTCGTAGCAGGCCAGCTAGCTGTCTTGCCGGAAGAGAAAACACTTTTGAAAGGCTTTCATTTATTGCTGCGACCTTGCGATCTAACGTATATTTCGACCAAGTACTAGATGTTAATTTTTGCTTGTGCCAATAGTAACACGTTTCCGCAGTATACCACTGCACTTGTTAGACCGCAGGCTTTCAAATGCAGTAAAAACAGTTCACATTCAGGAATCAGTTCTGCCAGAGTCACTGCAGCCAGCTTGCGGCCATAGAGCTTAAAAAAAAACTAGTGCCAAATGATAGCAACAGGAGCAAAAATGTAGGGTTGCAGGCAGCCACCTCAAGATCAGGCAAATGTTTTACATGTAGCTGCCTTACAACTGGTAAAAAGTATGCAGTGTAGGAAATGTTCGTTTTTTTGTGCTTCCAGTGTTTCCTTGTAAATAGCTGTGCTGTCCTCATGTTTGAACCTGCGTGGCGGCAGTGGCATTCATTTATTGGCGGACCCGACTAGAGTCACAATGTGACCTATGTTCAGGCTAGACCTACTTATTCCTTTTTTTTAACAAGACATAGAGGTGCCGTGGGTACAAATTCCTGTTCCTGTAAAAGAACCGTTCCTGTAAAAATACCGTTCCTGTAAAGATAGGATACAAGGGGGAATAGAATACTAATAAAAGCTATGCTCGTCTTGTGTGTTGTCAGCCCATAAGTGGCACCAATTCGATTCGCTCTTGATAACTTCGATGAGATTGCAGGCTGTTGCTGCTCTCGAGTGGGACATCCCTCCTCATCACATTTAAAGTGCATGTGCCACAACACATAGTGCCTTTTAGAGGAGTGGGAGGCGGTGCAGTGTAGCACATTTGCGCTAGATGTTTGGGCCTTGTCAGACTTATCTATTTGTCTGAAGTGTTGGGCTTGTGGACTTTTTGTGCAACAAAGAGTGTGGTGTGAATCAAATTGTTTTTGAGGCGTGTAGTACAGTTCCAACCCGGTTCCAACCAAATCCCAGTTATAAAGAACCAATCTTCGTTTCCATTCCCATTTGAATACACAGATTTTACGTACAGATATGGCGAAAAACAGGAACAAACTGATTTTCATTTCCCGATACGTTCGTTATAAGTGGGCTGGACTGTATTGGGTTGAAAGGTGCCCAGATTTTGGGGATGGTTTGCACAGGTCACTTTCACTGGGTGTCAAACAGACTTGCTTGCAGCTGAATTCACCGTGCAAATGTGTGCATGAGCAGAGGTTCCTTCCCATTTCCCATTCTTTTCAACCTCGTGCTGCAGGCTCATCTGTGCGGGCACCATCGAGGAGCGCATCCTGGAGCTGCAGAAGCACAAGCAGCAGCTGGCCGAGTCCGTGGTGGGCAGGAAGAGGCTCACCCCCGAGGACTACCACTTCCTCTTCGCCACCAGCCCCTGATGGGCGGTTGCATGCAGCGAGGAGAGGACAGACGTGAGGAGAGAGAGAGAGGAGAGAGTTGATGGAGTACTCCCCTTCGAACCTGTGCCACCGTTGAACCTGCGTTTGTGATATAGGACGTTGTGCCAAGCGATGCTTAGGAATGGACATGAACTGCAAAGTTCGTGTCTCAAGGTCAGGCTCTGTTTGGAAGGTGCCGACATTAGCCCGAGTGGATTAATGCCTAGCTGTTCCTGCGTTACCAGGTGTCAGCATTTCGTCAGCCACCCTTGGTTGGTGGCTATTGGTGGATACAGGGTGGGTTCCAGTGCTTCATCAAGGCCTCCTTGCTACTCACGCTCACTGGAATGCTGGGCCAAATCACCACAGACACTGGAACACGCTTTTCGGCAATCTAGAAGGCACACTGGAAGAATGCCTGCTGCAGTAGAACTTGCCCTCCTGCTTGATTAAAGGGGCCATGATGACAAAATACAAGATTGGTTTATCAAAAAGCCCATTTTGTCCCGATAACAATACCAAATTTAGGCAGTAATATTTCAATATTTCTCACATTTTTTTTGGTTTAAAGAAATTCTTTCATGGCCAAAATGGAGCTCAGCGAGTTCCAAAGGCTGATTCGTTCAGTTAAACAAAAATTTATCTAGTACTCAGGAGGTTCACTATTAGCATTCAGCATACTGGGCTATGTACATACTCTTAAGTCACATTTTTTGTTCACCAATTTCGGGCTTGTTGATTAATGTGGTTGTTTTTCCGTTTGCACTTCAAAATAAATTGAAAATTTATTTGAATTTGTGTAGTGCTATTTGATTCAAAGCTGACTCGAATATCGCATGATTCGCTTTGATATCCAGAAGCTTTGACACAGCTTTCAGTAGCTTATGTGCTCAAGAGCGCTGTTTCTCACCAAAGACTGTTCAAAGCAGAAAATAGCCTTAAAGGGGCACTCACACAAAATTTTGAAGGCGAGATAACTTCGGAGATAGATTGGTGGGAACACATATACATCATCTGCAAAATATCAGCGGCGAATACACCCTAGAACATATTTAAAATCAATTTTGAAGTGTGCGAAACGCAACCGAACAGCCAGCAGAGGACCACGCGCAATTGTAAATAAACAACATCCAAAACACGTCACGAGTTTGTGTTTGCCGCTTCCGCACTACCGGCGTTTTTAGCTGGCTTGCCCGGCTCGCCGCTCCAATCGGAGGGCCGGAGGGCGGAGCTTCTGCTCTCGAGAACGAACGACCCGATCGTTGGCGGCGGAGGCGCCGTGATTTCGTCAGCTAATCGGGCAGCTGGCCGCGACCAAAGTTCTACAGCGATTCCAGGCACTCTGTTTCTATTACTGTTTATTACCATTGGATGCGAAAACACACCGGAGGCACGAAAAGCTCACTGAGCTAGCCGCACGGTCGCTGTGCATGCGGCGGCCACGGCCGCGAAGTGGCCCAGGCCGGCGCAAGTAGCTCGAGTGATAGCTTGTTACCGCTGCACGAAATTGTCCCCAAGTCCCGACCATGGTGGCTTACATGAGAAAGGAGTTAATGATGCGATGGCGGGTTGCATTAAAAATTGTCATCTGCACCGCTTTTGAGAGCGGCACTCGAATATCCGCCGCAGTGCTGAGCCGAACACATCTGTAGGCGGACCTGTAGGCAGACCGGCCGGCTTCTCCCAGCGCGCGTCTTGCCACCCACCGTCTCGAGCGTCGCGCGTCGTTCTTTAGCCGCGGTAGCATTTGCACTCGCAGCGCCTGCGTCACATCCACGGTCGCTTTTTAATTAAGCGCCTCACGAGATCAGTACATGGGGGCATTCACAGAAACTGCCGTCGATGCGGATTCGACAGTGCTACGGTGGCTCTGCTCTGTGATATCCCACCGACGGTCACGTGGTCAGCTTTGTTCACACAAAATCCACAAAATCCATCGTTTCGCGGCACTCGCTGAAACCGAAACTGCGACTGGCCGCATTGAAAATGCCTCTAATTAAACAACCGTCGCACGCTGAAGCAAATGAGGTTTCTACAGGTTATAAGTAGGTCACTAGCTACTTATCGCAACAAAAAAAACAAGATGCAAAATTTTTGTGTCAGTGCCCCTTTAACTCTTTTGTTACGGCGGAAAAACGGCCGATTTTGAGTGCTTCCACAAAACTATTTTTTTCTCTTGAGCTAGTGGACACATTTAGCATTGCTATGCATGTAATTGTAGCTTATAGATTGCTCTTAAACACATGCCAGCAGTTTTGTGAAAGGTACAATTACTTACAGTTAATTAGTAAAATAATCAGAAAAAAATGCACAAAAAAGTATACACGCAACGTGTGTAGGCGATTGTAAAGAGCCTAAAAATCATTTTAGGAATTATAAGATATACAAATTGTTGCTACATTTCTTGTCTATGATTCAATATATAAATCAACGCTGTACACCAAGTTTTGTATTTTCGTGGGCCCGTCAACCTAGCGGAACTGACGGCTGTGCCACTCCTCGAAGCCACTTGAGTGTAAGACAGTTATGCATCCAATCACACTTTTTTGTGTTCTGACACAAAATCCTTTTCACTTTAGTGGTAAAAAACCAGAAAAAAAAAATTCCAGCGACCTTGAGAAGTGTTGCGCATCGCTCCGCTCCGGAGCGGTAATCTGACACCACTGCCAGGCTATCAATGAAGGTGATAACGCGATACGACACGGTGCATTTGGCAAAAATATCCCTACCATACGTTGTCCAGACCCTACACATCAATGTGTAAAGCTGCAGTCAGCAGATAGGAAGCCCGTTTAGTTTATAGATACAGCCCAAATACACTGGACACTGTTTTCGCACAACTTGCCACTACCGCGGGTTCAAATTTCACTCTTGGTGCGGTCTCTCCACGCAAAATATCAACAAAACATAACATCGAAAAATAAGTTGTCAATAAATACGCCAGATGGCGTTGTCCGACAGGCGCAGTTTTTAGCTTTTGCGGGACGTTTGAAATCATCGGAACTCCGTGTCCGATGGCCTATGGCGCCGTACGAAAAGAGTTAATGTAGCTGGCGCATACATTCCGAGAGCATGCAGCCATACTGAAGCAATAAATTTTTTCCAAAGGGGTTAATGGTGCAAGCACTTACATTACCGCAAACTTCCCCCATCAAAGACGACTGCAAAAGCAGCTGGTTCATGGAGGTACAGCGGGTATCTATTTTTGGCAAAGGCACTCAAGTTTTCCACAACTCTTTATTTGTTCCATTTTCACACCTGCGCGTGGTAGCAACCCTAACAGCCCAACACACAGTTTGTTCCCCTCCGAGAGGATATCTCGTGAACATTAACAACAGAACACAGACAGTGGGGACAGTTTAAAAGGTTGCTGATGTCCCGGACAGCCATTCATTCCCAGAGTGGCTGAGTTTAGGGGAGGAAGGCACAGACTTGTCATGGAAGCTTGCAATGCAAGCAAGGAGAAAAAAATTGGCACACCGACAGAGAGAACAACACAAGCACCACCACAAGTTGCACAACCAACTGGCTTCATGCGCTGACATCATGAGGTTCATTCCGACTTTCACCACTCTCCCAGTACTCTGGCTTATTCCCGAGTGCGCTTATTAACAGCACTGAGTCAAGCGAGGCACAAAAGTGTCAACGACAAGGGTCACATCCTCAACACTGGCACTCGGCATGTATTGCATAGAGGGGAGGGGGGGGGGGGGGGGGGGGGGGGGGGGGGGGGGCGGAAATGCGACGCCTTGAATTCATTCCGAGCGGTTGTCTGTCACTTTTAAAATGGCCCTACAGGCTTTCCAAAGGACAGTGCCTGGCACATATTGAGGTCCTGAACTATTTGGCGGCTAATACTGCACATAAGCTATGAAGAATACGCCAAACAGCAACTTTGCAGCAACTGAAAAGAAAAGAGCGTCCTATTCCTCACTCCCTTATATATGAGGTCACCACCCACAATGCTCATGCATCAGTTGGCAGTTACCCAAACATACAGTTAGCATTCTTTTTATTTTTTCCTCATTGTTTAATGCCTCTCTTGATAGTGCTGCGAGTATACTGTTTACATTGAATGAAGCCTGCCACCCTGTTATTTGGTGCCCTTTCTTGACATGCCTGGCGGACTTGGCATTTGTATGAAACTAACATAAATGCATCGTTTCATTGCTTAAAAATACGTGTTGTTTATAAACTCTCGTACAAGCAAGGTGGCAACGAGATTTCCGCGCACTTCTAATGCTGCAGCCGATAGCGTAACGATGCAGTCCTTGAACAATACAACTGCCAGCACTCCAGCCAAGGCTCAAATGCAAGCCATTGCAAGCAACCACAGGGGTAACCAACTGAACCTGCGCCAGTACAAAGACTTAAAAAAAAAAGTGTATGATGAGGTTGTGGATGCACGTGATATAACCATAGAGTGTCGCGACAATGACTCGCAAGACATAATTTGCGTGACCTCCTGACGAATTCTTTGGCTTTGTGTGAAGGCATTAAACGGCCCGTTGAGTTTTTTAAAAGTCTCCACCCAGTGTTTGTAGCAGCAAAGTCTGAAAAGTGCCCTTGGAGACAAAATACAAGCTTAGTTCAATTTTTTTTCCCCTTTCTTTTTGCTTTCTTTCGTTTAAAAAGCGTCTTTTGTGGCTCGAATGGAGCTGAGTGAGTTCCAGAAGCCAGTGCCTTCAAATTGAACAAGGTTGTATTCTGTCATCATGACCCCTTGAAGCACCCACATCATTGGTGGCCACAACCTCAGCCGTAGTGAGAGGTCGCTGTCCCTGCAGCAACTCGAACACAAAGCTCAAACACATTACTCACAGTAGGCGCAAAACTGAAAGCAATACCCAGTGGCATTCAATAGGACATTAATGCTTTCACATTCACAACCCATAAGCAGAGCTTGGGTGTACTCGGACTTCTTTAACCTCAAAATTAGGTTAAGGGGTGCGCAAAAACAGCAGTCCACAGCTGAAAGTTTAGGGCGGTTTTCAGCAGTTATAAAAGTATAAATAGTTATGGCCTGTAGGCCGAGTATGCAGATACAAAAACACTCTTGGTCGGTCCAAAAAGGTAAAAGCACTGTTCCCTCGAGTAAAGGCCTGAAAGGCAGTGTCACTGCACACAGAATACTGCTGTGAAGAGCACATTCGACACGTGCGCAGTCCTTGGTGGGGGAGGGGCCAAAGAACTGCCTCGGAGCAGATGCGGCAGCGATCAACTGTTGTTGTCCGAAGCGTCAACGTTGAGGCTGTTGACTGAACGCAAGCTGTCAGAGTCGGCTGCGGGACAAGAAAGAAGGGACAAGCAGAAAAAGACCCGTCATGTCAATGCACAAGTTGACAAAATTTAGAATTGCCGTGCCAAGCTCTCGCCAAAAGTTTGCCAGCAGTGGCAAGAGTTCACAGCGAAACACGCTGCAGTTAAAACTCGATCAAATGGAACCCGACCGTACAATTTCCTGCTCTAAAAAAAACAAGCTCGGATTCCGCCGCAGATGCGTACACAGCTTAATAATTTTATTAACTTGAACTAACCAAATTGATTCTACGCCGTTCCCAATTGAATGAAATATTCCCAGAAACGGACACCTAGAGAAGGAGCAATTATGAATGTGTTTTGTCAGAATGCCACAAAGGGTGCGCACCGTGGCTGCTGTGCACCCTTTACTCGCGCACCATTGCGGCCACCTCTGACATGGGGCATGCACTATGCTCGGCTCTTGTCCTGCAAATTCCAATGTTCTGAGGTATACTCGGTGACAACTTAAGAATGGCACTGGAAGTTGCTGCTGTGCCTTATCACCGTAGCCGGATGTTTCTCCGCGCGGCGCAAGTAGGGCGTTACTGGGAATATTTTGAACATGGCGTGAGCCGTTCCCGTGATTTTTTTGGGCTTAATATGCTTATAAACGACTCCAGTGACGACAAACAGACTGCGTGAGACAAGGCAGACGATATCACGCATTCATAGCAAACCCCTTTTCAAAACGTGCGCGCACTGACGTCACGGGTCCGGCGCTTTGGCGGAGTGATACACTACATGAGGTGGTGCCGTTCTTGAGTTGTAACCGAGTGTAGCGCACATTTCCCGTATGAACTGAAATGTGTTTTCTAAGTGTAGAGTACTTTAGGGGCTCGGCTTGTCATTCTAGCTCGTCCGTTGTCCCAGTATCTAGCCACCGCTGTCACGTGGCATCGTGCATCCAAACAGAGGCTTCGAAAAGATCATCATTTCCACTGGTCAGGATTGAGCGTGGGTCTCTCGCATTAAGCCGATGTCAATCCCATTGGCCCACACAGGCACTCACTACTCATACGCAAAGAAGTATTGGGGATGATCTTCGCACTGCGCCATTGCCGTGGAGGCTGCTGTTACTAGGTCGCAAATAAGTACACAGTAATATGAAATAAGCAAAAATCTTGAATTAACGCAATAATTTCCCCGAAAGAATGAAAACTCAATATAACCTCCTGAGTCCCAGACTGATTTTAGTGCAACGGAGTTTTGTGAAACTTTCAAAATTAGTTTATGAGGGCCTCTGGATATAATAATAACAACTTATTATTCACTGCAAACTTTCGGACGGTGTGTGCCGCATTGTCCTTTATATTGGACATTGGGACTCTATGCGGTCTTTTCTAATGCAGTGGTATTGTTACACGCAAGATGTTTTTTTTTGTGATAAATAATTTGATCAGGTAAACGTAGGAACATTTTATTTACAAACTGCTTTGTTCACTTTGTGTGAGCTCCTTCATTCACTTGGTGTGAGCATTTTCGAAGCATCTCCTGTCTTTGGTGACGCAAAAGAACAAATGACACTTTGTGCAGAAGAACTTCGTCTTCTTGTTGCATCCTTCGAGCCTGCAGCGGGCCGCATTAGGAGCATCTGTCAGTCTTGGGAAATGGCCTAGCGTCTTTGCTCTTGCTTCGACTGGAGGCAACGGAGCTCTTTTTGGTGGTGGGCACCACTCTTCGTCGGAGTCACTCTCCGCTTCATTTTGACTCTGAGCTTGCGCGATTAGTTCCTCACCAACAGACAGACGAAACTCCAGGAATTTCAAGATCTCTTTCAGGCGCTTTTGTTGCGCCCGCATGTCTTGCACGTACTGCATCCATGAGTTGCTTAACGCAATGTCGAATAGATGCTTCTGATGGTCCACTTGTTCACTCGAGCTTTGATTCTGTAATAGCTGATCATACGATCTGCGAGATCAACTCCTCCCATGTTGACATTGTACAACCGTACAACATCTGGCCGGGGCACATCAATGTGTTTTTTTTCTTTCCTGGACCACCTACGGCATGTGTCTTCTGGGTGCTGGCCATGGATAGAGGACATCAACGTAATGGGCTTATTGTCATACCAACGTACAACTGCCTGTTTTTTGTCGTTTCTCGCAAACATCTCTGACGTCCCTCTTCCTTTTTCTTTTAGCTCTTTCTCGCTGGATAGTTTCATCCCTTTTGGGATCCGGTTGTTCATAATTGTTCCCGTGCCAGCGATTCCGTTTTCTGCTAGCTTATCCAGCAGCGGCCCTGATGTGAAGTATCTGTCAAAGTAGACCTTCGTTCCGGGAGGGAGCGTCTCAATGAGCCTCAGCACTGCGGATTCTCCTATTCCGGAGCTGCCTGGATACAATGCTGCCTTTTTTCCTTGATAGATCTCAAAATCGAGGATTAATCCACCTGGCGTTGCGAGCACAAAGTTTTTAAGCCCCTCTGGGTTTGGCTTGCGTGGTACGAACTGCTTCAGCTGCGTTCGTCCACTGAACGGGATCATTTGTTCGTCGATGCTGACATTCTCTTCCCGAGGAAGCTTGTGACACCCTTCCAGTAGAAATGACACCAGTGGTCTTATGCGCCAGAGCCTGTCTTTCTCTTTTTCTTGCTCACTTACATCAAGTTCGTTAACTAGCTTCAGCCGGCGCCGAAGTTGAAAGTACCGGTTCTTTGTCATGTTATCCGCAACAAGAGGCACCCTTGTCTTTTTCATCCAGTACATGCGAATCTGCGGGTAGCACAGGCAGGACATTGTCAGTGAAATCCCAAAAAACATTTTGAGTTCTTCTACTGAGGTCTCCAGACTTTTTCCAGTCTCCTGGACATGTGTCGTGTTCATGGCAAAAGCCATCATCTCGAAGACTTCATGTGGCACATACTGAACGAGGTAGTCACTTGGACTCCACGAAACCCGTTGTTGACTGTCATCAGGGGTGGATGTGAAGTCAGGAATCCAAGACGGAAGCGGCCTGCATGAAGAAAAACAGCGTAAAAGAGCAGAGTTGCTTTTGATCCGTTCACATGGCAATGACCGACCGTCACAATGCACACTCCTGCAGTACATTAGCCCACCCCCCCCCCTTCCCAAAACGCATACTACTACTATTCCTTACCCATCATGGCGTTTCCATGACTGCCCCTTTGTCGTCTTCGAGGTGGACGGGCGTTCATCGTCGCTATTTTCGTCCTCTTCAGAGCTCAGGGTATCAAGTGGAGCCGAAAATGTAGTGTCTACCAAAGTGTCGTCGTCACTGTCCGAAAGATCAATGTCGGACGTGGCCGTTCCAGCGATTCGTTCAAGGATTCTTTCGGCCGTCTCATCACTGACGCGTGGCCTTTTTCCTAAATGAAAAAGAATTTCATATCATACCGCAACCTAGTAGCAATCGGAAGCAAGCACGTTCTGTTCACACTGCAGCGCGCCACGTAATTCACACAAAGCAACTTGGTTCAGTCCCGACGTCCAATCTTTTGGACATGTCAAAGCTCACACCGCGTAGGCAAAAGAAAGGACGTTAAGAGCTGAAATATTTAGCTGCGTGTGCTCTCTGCAACATTATCTTTGACGTTTAACCGATGAAATGACATTAAATAAGCTCAAAGTGCGAAAAAAAGTACTTACGGTTGCGGTTGGCACCGTAGAACGCCGCACCACTCAACGCCGCCATTATGAATACTCCTAGCGGCGCTTCGAGACCTCTAATTTCAAAACCACGGTACAGATGGCAGCACCAGTTGTCCAAGGTATTGGACAACCGGTTTTACGGCGATAGGAGCTTTGGAAAAGCTGTAATCGCTCGGTCTTCGATGTCCAATATTTTGGACAAATTTCCCATTGCTGGTACTCAGGAGGATAATGCCTCTTTACAGGCATTTTCACAGGCTGCCGGGCCCTCTCTTCACTACTTTTGGTATGAAAGCCAGGCTGATGCTGAAACTGGACAAGAGAGGGCGGCACAGACCCTCTGGTAAACGACAGCTCCGCACTTGACAGGTTTCCCGGGAAGTTCAGTGGAACTGCTTTAATGTTCTGCGTACTCTCTACAGCAGTTGCCATTTTAAAGGAGCCATGAAGACAAAATACAAGTTGGGTTAATTAGAAAGAGTGCTTAGTCCCGATAATAATGATACCAATATCATCGCAATCTTCGAACAAATAACGGAGATATTAAAGAAAACGTGTGAAGCAGTCGCGACCCCCTAGCCAATTTCCCGCAACTTTTCTATGACGTCACGGAACCTTGTTTGTGCGATTGGCGGCCGCCTAACTGACCTGTCGCGACGACACATGACTGGACGTCTGTAATGGGGCCTCTAGTTCCATTTGACCGCATCACTTGAATGCTAACGTGCAGTTAACGCCCTGAAAATTATGTTTTATTGTTGGCCCGTATGACGTCATTCTTGCTCATAACACGTCACTGTGGCGCAAAATTTGAAAATTTTTAAATACTTCTTGCTTTTTTTCGTTAAGAAAACATCTTTTGTGGCTCTAATGGAGCTGAGTGAGATACTGAATCCTAGTTCTTTCAAATTAAACGAAGTTGTATTTTCTCTTCATGGCTCCTTTAAGTACTGGACAACAACAATGCCGTTTTCTTCTTTTTTCAAAAATAGGGCACTTAAGGCTTTCGTATTAAAAACTTTTGGCACGAAATAACAAAGGGCTTAGCCAGTCCTATGTTAAAATTCCTGCGCAAGCATGTATCAGGGTTCGCACATGTCCTTGAAAACCTTGAAAACCCTTGAATTCAGAAATGTCAATTTCAAGGCCTGGAAAGTCCTGGAATTTTTAAATGGTCCTTGAATATCCTTGATTTTTATGGAGAGAATCAATGGCCCTGTCTTTTCACAAGAATTTAAAGCGTTTGTCGTGGATTGTAGGTGTTAACAAATCTAAAGAAACATTGTAGCAATCAAGCTTCAGTGTATTGCTTGAAATTTCAAAAATTTTTGTGTATTTTCATTATTACGAGGCAACATTGGGAGCAGGCTTTTCTCAATCCAATCCATGTCACAATACAATCCAGTGAAAGCCAGCTTCTGTTCTCTATCTTGCATCTTCCAAGTCTGTGGACGTTTGCTCATTGCATGTTTGCTGTGCCTCATACGCTCCATCTGTGTTTGCTTTTACGTGCAAATGGTGGACGTGTACATAGTTCGTCCTGCCTTCAACACTTGCTGATTCAGTTTCAACTGTTACTCTTGCTGACAAAGCAGGATATGCAGGCAACATTAACGAAGTTTTGAAATCAAACAGCCTGAGCAAAACAACATGAAAAAAAAAACCTCTGAATACCAACCATGAAATAAAAAATAAAGCTGGGGGAACATTCACGCGCCTGTTAGTGGCTATCTAAATGTGCAATATTGTGCTTAGGTATTGTGCAATAAAAAACTGTTGCATTGTGTTGAAAAAGCTATAGATAATCTCAGATAAAACATTAGATGGGGACCTTGAAAATGTGTTTTCTGGTCCTTGAAAGTCCTTAAAAACCCTTGAATTTTCGCTTTTGAAGCCTGTGCGAACCCTGATGTATGCACGGAACATTCACACTGCAGATGCTAACAACGCAATTCATGCATTGTATGCACTAAGGCTGGAGTCGAATAAATGGCAAGCTTAAATGGTGCATACCGTATTTTCGCGCGTATAACCAGCCCTTGCATACAACCCGCACCGCCACTTTCGTCAACGAATAAAAAAATGTATCCCCGCGTATTGCCCGCATATTTTATACATAAAGGGATGGACCGAAGCTACTGCTTAAGCACATTTGTTTACGCAAAAGTACTTGCCTATACGTGACTAGATGACTTGCCGCATACATTTTTTCAGGTTGGCATAATGCTGAGCTGTGTGTGCAAAATAAAGCGCTGTCAATGGGATAGCAGTGGCTTAGTCGCCATTACTACTGTAGGGGCATCACGGCCCAACGCGTACTGCGGTGAAGCAGCACCAAAGGACTTACCTCGCATTAATCCGCACCTCTAGTTCATCCCTGAAATTTTCACATTTTTGGTGCGGGTTATACGCGCGAAAGTACGGTAAATAAATGGGAAGCGTACACTCTTTACTGAGACAATTGTGTGGATGAAGCCGCCACACTGCATCCCTGAAGCATAGCGCGGGAACTTTTGCTCCGAGCTTGGGAAAAGGCTCAACAGTATTGTAGTAGAAGTGCCGATAAGAATAGTAGAAAGCAGGCCAGCCTTCCATAAATTACTGGTGACACGCGGCGAGTGAACTCTGCTAGGAGCAACTGACCCGGCATCTCGGAGCGCACTCACCCTCTGCCCTGTGCCGGAGGTTCTTGGAGTGGAAGAGCCTCTCCAGCTCACTCTGTTCCTCCCTGCTCCCAGAGGAGATGCTCTCCAGAGAGACCAGGGACTCGCACGGATGGACGCCGCCGCCACTAATGCCTGTCCGGGAATTCTTGCGCTGCTTGATGTCACTCTGTGGTCACATTAGGCAACACCACAGCAACAGGCGCTGTTGAACTCCGACAACATTATGCAGAAACGGTTATGGCCCAGTTTTCACTGCATCCGCATGGGTATGTACAGTCAGAACTTGATGTAACGAAGTTGAGGGGAATCGCGAATTATTTTGTTTAAATTGAAAACCTCAGTAAATCGAGTTAGGAATTTTTTGGGCCACTTAATTTGGTACATACGGTTATATTTTGTAGCGGCATCCGGCAAGCTTATACGGCGTTGTAGTATTTGCAAAGTGCAGATGCTCCAAAAATAAAATTGCTGCCTCTGCGTATGAAAAGAGACCGTTAAAATAGTTACCTGAACAAGAACGGCCCGTGGGGGACTATAAAATTATTTCCCACCAAAGAAATCGGTTATGTCTGCTTGCATGCGATTTGTAAGCAACAGCCGCATGGATTTCTCTTTAAAGTTTCTAGTGTATCCAGTGCGTTTCCCGTATCGTGCGCTTACATCCGCAGCATATCCAAGGACATCCTTCACCTGACAGTAACTACCCACAGAATGATGGCGAATGAACAACACAGAGCACACCCTGAAAAATCCGACCGCCAAAGACCGAATTGGAATAGCGAATTGAGCCATATTGGACGTGTGAACGACAAATTTTTTTTTTGTTTTTTAGTGCTGGTACCAACTGGTGAATTCAGCTCCAAATTACAACCTCCGTTCTGTGCCACCGCGCAGTTTCATAAAAGTGGGACAAAGGTGATTCGCAATTTTATCTGTGGCGCACCATGAATCAATTTGGAGACGTTCTCTTCAAAATGGATCGAAAATTAACTTTTTGACCCGTGTTTTTCTAGAAAGGATTCTTTAAACCGGGACGGGTCATGGTATTGTTTTCGTTATTTCTAGTTCATCAAAGCATTGGGGTCTGTGGGCACCTGAGGGGGATCAGGATATCTTCGTTATATCGGAACTTTCGTTACATCAGGTTTTGTTATATCAAGCTTTGACTGTATCCACCTTCACTCTCGTACACTTGCTCTGGAAAGGAAACGTGTCAAAGGGAATTCTTTCGCCAGAATCCCAATTTTTTTTTCAAATAAGTTACAATAATCGGAGAACAAGGTATTGTTTCAATAATGCGTAATATTTGACACATGAAAAACATTACTATACTTCACACAAAGGTAGTGTTCTCCCAACCCAAATTCACGAAAAACTCCTCCCAAAGTTTCAGTCACAATTAAGGACAAATGATGAGCATAGACAACCAGACCATGTTATTTGCCAGCAGCCACGCAGCAGAATGGCAAGTTCTGCTTATTGAGTCAAACCAACTTCTAGCAATACTGGTTACGGCCGTACATCATGACATCAATGTCACTTTGTGGTACACTACACCCCAAATTTAAACCACTTATCAAAATTCTATAATTCCTCCTTATTCGTTGCATTTAAAAAAAACAGTGCAAACAGTGAAATATCAGTTCAAATTGCATTTCAGTCAAATCATCATAAATACAGTACAGTCCCTTTAAGGGGGCACACCACTGGTCTTGAGGACATTTTTGTTACTTCTTAGCCTCGGTGATTGAGAATTACACATTAAATGTACCACAACATCCTGAGCACAAATATGAATCCAGTCTAAGTTCGGAGTTGTGCAACCTGTTTGGGCATTTCCCTTTTGGGCAATTTTTTTTTTCCTTTCTACCTATAAAATACACGAATGTTTTTTTTTTTGTTTGCCCTCTAGAAGGATCCGAGAGTGCAATGATACCACAACAGTAATTTTAGCATTGCTTCTGTAATTGCTGTAAACATTAAATGGCAGGTCATCAATTGCCAATGTTTTCGTACAACAAGCTGCATAAAAAATTGTGCTAGTGAAAAGAATTCTTTATTTCTGTGGTTTTATGGCACTGTTCAGTTCGTGAGCTTTCGAATGCAGCAAAAATTACACAAATCTGACCAGTATACATCCCAAGATATTGTACCCAACCTCATGGGAAAAAAAAATTGCTCCTGATAAAAAACAAGGCACTAAGTGTGACAACATAGGTAAAAACGGTCATTAGGTAACTTCAAAGAGCGATAGCTTTGTAAATGCGTACGGTACAGCTATAATATTTTGCAGGTACATTCTCTGATGCCTGTAGACTGCAAATAAAAATTACACGAAAAATTATCTTTTTTGGCAAATTTTCAGTTCAGACTCAAGTCCTAAAGAAACTTGATGGAAACAAGGAGATCTGTTTCATTTAGGGATAGGGTCGCACAAGCCGGAACCAGCTAAACTTCTTCTTGCATTGTCGTCGCTTGTGCAGCCTGTGCAGCTACAGCGCTCTGCAACGGCACGTACAGCAGCGGCTATGTCCAGCATGCCCAATACGCCTGGAAAATGCGTGCCTAGCAAGCTCTTGCCCATGCCGCATTCTTTCGACTGTCAGGCTTCACACACCAACAGAAAAGATGCGGTTTCACGAGGTGGGGCAGCTAACGCTCTCGCCCTAAAAACGCACAGCCAAGAATGGCCGAGCAGTGCTCCCACCGCTTGAGCGCTATCACTCGCATTCTCGGTGCACGACAACTTGCGTCTCTTTTCAAAAACACCCAAAAAAGCAAACAAAAAGTCAGCTCACTATAACTTCTGCACCTAGAGCTTTTGTTTCACATCCTTTTTAAGGGGGTTAAAAGCCTTTTTGAAGGTTGCAACAAAGCAAGTTAACACCTAATGAGGGGTTTTGGCCATGCAACCCCAACGTTTACCTTTTGTCCATTTAGTGGCCTTCAGCCGAAAGCGCGCCAGCCCGCACGGCGCGACGAAGGAAAAGGGGCCCCCCCTGATTCGCCGAGTGGTTGCCGGGAACGTTGGGGCCCTTGGTTCCGGTTGCTCTTCTCCTTTTCCTGCGCACCCCAAAGCAAAGGGGGTCTGAGCGATAGCTCCACGTGCAGGAAGTAGCTGCGGAGACAGTCAGCCGCGATGTCTGGCATTCTCCAGTGTTTCGCTTTCTTTGAAAGAAGCAGAGAAAGGGAGGGAGTCGATCGGCAAGGGGGGAGAGTGCACTTTTGTTCAGGACAGTTAATTTCTGAATGAGTATATTCCAAGTTTGCAGGGTATTGGTATTACGTCCAAAAGGCCTTTTGAACCTTTCAAGGCTTTTCCTGGGTCCCTAAGGTTATTTTAAGAGCCTGCTGGGCAATGTGCAAGCAAAACAAGTTAGACACTGCAATGAAATGGTTTGGTTTCGATAGCCCCTTCCCCCCTGTTTACCTCTTGTCGCATTTCAGTGGCAGTTCGCTGAGCAAGCTGTCAGCAAACAGCCTCTGCACTGTGGCTTTGCGCACGATGAGGAAATAATGCACCCTCGTTTCTTTACATCAGTGGCTATTACGTTGCGCTTTGTTCTGAGCACGAGTCAGCGAGTTTGTTCACGTGCTGCTCGGAGCTTTCTTGAAGTATGTGAGAGCAGTAAAACGCAAAGACTGCCGCGTGGTAGCACACTTCCCAAACTGTTTACCCCTTGTCGCATTTCAGTGGCAGTCGCTGAGCAAGGCGTCGCACATCGCACTGTGGCTTTGCGCAACGAAGGAAATAATGCACCCTCGTTTCTTTACAATCAGTTGTAGCCGTCAATTACTGAATTGGCTTTGATTCTGGCTAACATTTGCAGCTGTATTGTTTTGTTTCGTTCTTTCTTTTTCTACAGAAACAGTGCCGCTCATTTAGATTAGTTTTGTGACGGTTATTTGCTTGTTCAATAAAAGCTACCGCACCCTGCCACGGGGTAGCTTCGGCAGCACAGTCACTCACCAAGATGTTGAGAACTTCGTTGACGGCTGGCTCTGGGGACGACTTCTCGTCTTGCTCCTGGATTGCAGGCAAGGAAGAAAGCACGCAGGCATTAGTTAATGACCCAGAGCCATGGCATTGTGAAACATAACTCACAAAAGCAGGTCTGCGTGCGTAAAAATGCAGTTTGTTCAAGAACAGGTTTCCGAGTTACGCAGAATAGTCAGTGACAAAGTGTTAGGGGTAAAATTGTGTTCTTTCTTCCCATTAACATTTGCACATATTTTTTGGAAACGCATCTAGCTAATGGATATTCCCTCTCTTTCCAATGTAAAGTGTCCAGCTCACACAGGATTTGTATTACCAGATGGGAACACTCCCTGTCCAACTGGAATGCAACCTGAACAAGCTGCTTAATGCGGGACACTTCCAATTCAAATGTCTGGCAATACGGCATTAACTTGCACAGTATGGGCACAAAATGCAGCAGCAAAGGTGAAGGTGGCTGTTGGGTCTTGACACCAGTCCCTATTTTGCTTGTGGCCCCTAACGCGCTTCTGTAGCGATGTTTTTCTGCAGGCTTCATTTCCTGCCTGCACAGACCATGGCCGCATTGACAAGTGTTGGTAGTTCCAAGTTTTCTGGCTCAGGCCGGCAATGCGTGTCTCTCTCTCATATGCACACTGACATGCGTGCACGCTCACTCACACTCTTACCCCACCCACCCCCTCGCACTCGCTCTCCCCCTTACCTCATCCGGGAGCGGCCTGGTGGGCCTGAGGTGGACGCCCTTCTTGATCTGCTCGATCATCTCTTCCATCAGCTTGGACTGAAGCTGGTCTTCCTCTGGGCAAGCAACAACACAAAAGGGTGCGCACACTGACTTCACAAGACGGTCTCGTCACTCGGACAACACGTCTCAAAGCGTGGCAGAAATTGCTCCAAAATTGCTCCACACACACAATTGCTCCACAAATTGCTCCACACAGCATGCGCTGTGTGGTACTACTTCAGATAAATCAGGCAGCCTTTGAGAGAAACTTGTCTCACTGACAATTTGGAGAGAGAGGCTCACTTGACTTTGCGCTAGCCGTGGCGGGTGCAGGCGTTTTCCTGGTGCTGGCTATGAGGGCCATCAGGGACCTGCGAGGAACAGGGAACGATTGGTAAAGTGCCAAGTGCTGGAGTTCCAAGTGCTCACCAGAGAAGCCCGCTAGCAGGTAAACAAATGCCCACACTTGGCAACTCTTTTTTTTTTTTTCCTCTTGAGCACTAATAAAAAGGGGGTTAACTATGCACAGTTTCTAGATCCTGCATGCACGGTCGTGCAGAGCATGCATTCTGGTAACAAGACCTGGTAATTTTATGCCACTGGTACGACGAACCTCTCTACTAAGAAGCAGAATGGACTCAAAAAAAGTGCCCCGCAATTTTCGGTGATGCCATTTTGAGTTGGTTCAGAGTACGATTCCGTAGATACAGTGGCCACGCTGTTAGAGCAGCAAGAGCTGGTGGGGTGGCCTATTCCTGGGGGGGGGGGCCAGGCTTGAGTTGCCCCAAGAACGTTTTTCCCACAGCTATGTAGTCGGCCCATCTCAAAAGACTTCGTTGTGCTTCCCTACCACCCTGCATCTTTGCACAGTTGGCAAGACGGCAGCTAGGTGGGGGTGTACTACCGCACGTGCCCACCTGAGCGGGTTGAAGGGTGGCGGAGGTGGCGGCGGTGGTGGGGGTGGAGGCGGTGGCACGCTGGCAGCAGCGGGTGGTGCCGACGCCTTCTGCTCCAACTCCCGCATCAGCTGTGTTACTGCAACATCGGCAGAGGCAGATATGCGAACAGGTCACAATCACCATCTCCATCAATGGCTTTTAGCTGCAGTTCTGTGTCTTCTCCCACTCTTCATTGCATCCAATTCTGCTAGTAGTGTAGTGAACCTATCAAGTGTTGCCACACTCCTTGATGGAATATGGCAGTGGGCGAGTGCATGCGTGTCCTAAGGGGAGCTCACAGGAGTGTGAAAGTCCGTTCCTTAGATTTCAGCGTCACAAGCTATCTATGACTTTGGATGTGCTGTTTTGCTAGTACCGTATGTACTCGAATATAAGCCGGCTTCGATTCTAGGCCGACCCCCTAAAGTCGGAAGGTCAGAAAATAAAAAAAAAATTACCTCAAATGTAAGTTGAATGAAAAAAAAAAAAAGGCACTGGACCAAGACTAGAACATGCACTTTATTTTTTGCGGTGTTCGTCGTAGCATGTTCAATGCTCACTCGCAGGCTCAACCCGAGCCGCAAACAACTTCATAAAACGAGAGATCCAGCCCCTGCTGGCCTTGAACTGAGCCCACACGATGCCTCGAATGTTAACAATCTCCCTCGCCTTTGCCTGTATTAGTATCTCCATCGTCACAGGCATTCCACCCTCTCTTTGCTCCTGGGTTAAGTCGGCGATTTCCTTCTCTACCTCGTGGTAAGGCCATTCGTTTGGTGGTGGCGTTGAAAAGTTCGTTCTGCTGCTTCCGCCATCGGCGCGCATTCTCCTCATTGACTCCAAAGTTTTCCTGAGCTTGGAGGTTTGAAGTTCTCTCGGCCTCCAAGAGTACCTTCCGCTTAAAAAAGCCGCGTGTAGTGGCACCGCTTGGTGGGCGCCATTGTGCCGCGAACATGGGTGCTTCTCGAGGTCACGCGACGACGTTAGGAAACAAGCACCAAACGCTGAGGGCTCGGTTCACAACACATGTTTTGCAACATTCAAGCGCGCAAAATGGAGCCTGAAAACCATAGAGTTCTGAAAACTCATTGAATACACCTGCAAGCCTGTGGCCGTGAGATGCCGCTGAGTGTCTAGCAGTGGCAGCAAAGCTGCATCCTCGAATCTAAGCTGACCCCCAACTTTCGTAAACGATCTTTGCAAAAAACGTATCAGTCTAGATTCGAGTAAATATGGTAGTTGTGTCATGCAAGGGCTGCATAAATAAATAGACATAAACTTCACAGGTATGCATGCAACTGGGCCCAAACACAACACTGCCAGCTTCAAACGAATGCAACGTCTGCTTAACACAAAGATTTGATGCATACCCAGCAGCCAAGATTGGAACCATTAAGCCTTGTCTTCAAATAATGCGTCCCTTACCAGATGTAACTTGTTCTTTATTTGCTGGTCTCCATGATGCTAGTACAATAGGGCTCTCTCCGCCCTGTATGGTTTCACTGCTATGCTACCCCCTTTTAAATGCGAGCGGTTTCCGCCTAACTGACTGTCCACGACACAGACGACGTCGTATGGGCCCTAGTTCCATTGACCCCCTGAACCCTAACGTGAGCTAAGATAAAATTAGTTCTTATTGGCCCTGGTTTCGTATCCTCACTCTGGCGCAAAACGCAAAGTTTTACATCTCTTCTTTTCTCGCAAAAACTGCCGAATGGAGGCTAGATGGCTGATATCCTGCTCATTCAAATAGCAAAGCTGCTATTTCACTGCATTCCTTTAACCTATCCAAAATAAACGTTACGCAATAACTTTCTATCTTCTCCTGATGCAGCATTACTCTCTCCCCCTGTGGGTTACTGTATGCACCCAACCTGTTTTTCTTGCCCGCAGCGTGTTTCATGCCACCTGTACACACGTGTGCACTGCATTAGTGAACTGTGAGAAGTTACCCGTTTCCCCCTTTGCAACTGTAGATATCTGTTGGCAGCACGCACCAGCACCCACATCCTTTTTCTACGCATGATACTGCCAGGGCCAGGTGTGGTGATAACGTGCTACAGCAGAATAGCAAGCTGGGCTAGTTTGCATATATGCACAACAATTTTTTCAAATTCGTTGGTGCGTCTGAAAAAAATGCTTGCCGCCCCAACGAACTGTTTTGGGAAGCGTTACTCTTAACTGAAATTTTACCGGTGCGAACTTAAAACACTGGTGCCGACCATGCATGTGTCATAAACAAAATTTGTGCCTTACATGCCACCAAATGGATATGCACAACAAAACCTTCAAAAAGGACTACTGAAAAAACGGGCCCGAGCATGGGAAAGCTTACTCTCAACTGAAATTTCCAGGAAGCGAAGAACACAAACACAGTGTCCAGACCACTCTCGTGTCATAAAACCACAAATATTGTGCCTAAGCATCCCCCCAAAATGACTAGGGAGAAAGCCGAAGCGTTCCAGATTAGCCGGAGGGGTGACAATTGTGTCAGCCAGGCTGCTATTTCATTACACACAAAAGAGATTGTCCATATCGGCAGGTAGTGTGTTTGCACACTTTCTAGTAGTTGCGATTGTTTTTATTTGGGTTGCCCCTGTCTGTTTTTATGATGCATGCATGGTCTGGTCACTGGGACATTATAGGGTCTTTGTTTTTCCCGATTAAATTTCAGCTGAGAGTAAGCATTCGTCCTGTTGTTCCGTTTGTCTCATGTTTTTCAGTGTTGCACTTTTTGAAGGTTTCGCCGTGCATGGTGATAACAGGTTTGGTGGTGAATGCGATGAGCAGCAGCCCTTGATGATGCCCCCTGCCCCCACTCACCCCTGTCCTCCAGCTGCTGCACCCTCTTCTGGGCCTCGAAGAGCTTCTGCTCGGACTCTGCCAGGCACTGCTTCAGTTCCTCCAGCTGCTCCCCAGCGCTGGGGTCCTGCCCTTCCTCCTCTTTCAGGGCCAGTTGTTCCCGCAGTTCCCGAACCTGGACATCACGGGAGGGGGTCGACGACCCAAGGGGTCAACAGGGGTCAACGACCCTGCACTTGGTGGCGCTCTCGATTTTTCTGCATTTGTCTCTGCCCCTCGACACCATTGGTAAAAAACGATGGCAGCTGGACAGGTTTGTGTTGCTACAAGTACTCAACCACACTCAGATCCTGTATTTCGCGGTACAAACAGCACCTTTGAGGAGCACATCCAGGCAACTTTGAAATGGACAAAGCTCGCGTTTGGTCTCCACAGTCCCTTCAACGAGAAACGGGAGCGTGCGTTTCCACTCCCAGCGCAGAAGAGGTACAGTGCACAGAGAAATCTGACAGCTGCCACAGTACAGTACACTCGGTGACAACTTAAGAACGGCACCGGAAGTTGCCGCTGTGCCTTATCACCGTAGCCGGATGTTTCTCCGCGCGCGCGCAAGTAGGGCGTTACTGGGAATATTTTGAACATGGCGTGAGCCGTTCCCGTGATTTTTTGGACTTGATATGCTTATAAACGACTCCACTGACGACAAACAAACTGCGTGAGACAAGGCAGACGATATCACGCATTCATAGCAAACCCCTTTCAAAACGCACGCGCACTGACGTCACGGGTCCGGTGCTTTGGCGGAGTGATACACTACATGAGGTGGTGCCGTTCTTGAGTTGTAACCGAGTATAGTCATCACAGTAATCATGACAGCTGTCATGACTTCAGCGCCTTCTGGTGTGAACACATCATACACAAAGCTACCGAGGTTGAGACCGAACGAGAGCTGCCCCCTTCGCACCTGCTCCTCGTGCTTGGCGCTGTCCTGGGCGGCCTGCAGCTCGAGGGCCTTGATCTGGTCCAGGGCGGCCAGAAGCCGGGCCTCCGGCACCATCTGGCCCATCAGGAAGGCGCTCTGGCGGACGGCCGCATTGCGCTCTCCCTTGAGCTGCGGTGGGTGTGAAGGGGCGATGGGGGATTTGGAGGACAAAGAAAAGAACAGAGTGTGAACGAGCTCGCTGCCATCACAGGCAGGTTAGGTCATGGTACTGGAGGCACCTGACCTGCATGTGGGATCGAAAGAGGCGAGGCAAGTGTCGAGAAGCAGTCAACAGAATGACATGCAATGATCATCGGCGAAGCAAACACAGCACATTTCGCTCAGCACGAATTTATCTAGAGTGGTAACATTCCTCGTAACATCGATTTAGATTGATAACATCTAAGAATAGTCTAGGACACTGACCACAAAGCAGCACCGTTTCCCTATCAAATTAGATAGCCTGTGTGGCATACAAAAGAAAGAGAAGGAAACACGGGATTCGCTTTAACCACTGATAGGATAGCTGGGGGCAGCCAGGTGCTGGTAGCCAAACATACATGTAAAGAAAACAAAGAAACATGGTTCATGGCAATATGAACGCTGCACCAACCCTGGCCGCTTCTTTCTCCCGTGCCCGGTTCTTCTCCGACTCGTCCTCAAACTTCTTGCGCAGGTCGAAGAACTCCCGGGCAGCCAGCACCGACACTGCGTCCGCACATAACGACATCGTAAGCAACAAACGCCAAAACACACATCTGGTAAGGGGGGGAAGGGGGCAATGCAAAAATTACCACGATTACACTGTGTGACTAACATTGCGGCAGCATTACGTAAAACAAGAAAAATATCTTAAATGACTGGCAATATTGTCACGAAGAAGTTATAAAAGCTATTTCCATGGTTGCTTCTCTAGTGCAAAAAAAAAAAAAAAAGTAAGTTTTGGGCTCATGGTACACAGATTTGTGACTGTTCAGTGTTTAGTTCCATGTTTAGCTTTTCCTTTTTCAGTCCAATATCCGAGTGAAAACAGCTATTCTTTATTTTCACACCCATAGTTGTTTATTTTTAGAGTAAGTATTACAGTTTTTAGTTTCAGTCATTCAGCCTGTTTTTAAGTAAACGTTTATATTTTTTTTGCCTTGCCACTGAAAAAAGAAAGTCCCCCAAAAAGTTCAAAATCCGAGCCCTCTGGAAGCCACGTTTTCTTTCGCTGCACTGAGAAAATGCAAACACGTAACTCTTGCACAATTAAGTAACACTTTGCCCCTGCCACATCAGCTGTGTATTCTGTAACGTGTGCACTGCAACCGAAACTTGGACACTTTTTTGAGCATCCAGCTACGTTAATTAATCCCACCCTGAAACTCCCAACACCACTGCCCACTCAAATCTATCACATAAGTCACAAGGTCAAAAAAAAAAAAAAAAGATGCCAGTTGTCTTTCACAGTTGGTTTAACCTGGAAAAGAAGCCATTGAGGAAATTGGTACTCACAAAACTAAAAAAAAAAAAAACAGTACAATGGGTTGGCATGTACTGACCAAGAAGACATCGAAGAGAGTCCTGTGAGTGTCTGTCTGTGCCAATTTTTCACACTGTTGTGCCTAATCTTTTATCTTGCTTCACCTCCCTTTTGAGTTATTATAAAAAGGAAAGGTGGGGGAAAAAAACGTTTCCCGCACACTTTTGTGTCACAACCCTTGCCCACACGCACCACTCACCGCGGTTGAGGCGCCCCATGCCGTCCTCCATCTCTGCCAGCCGCCTGCGACATCGGCCATGGTCGGCACGTTCAGTCTCCAGCTGAGAGCGATATCAAATGGGGGAAAGCAGTGGTCATTCTCTCTTGACCCAACGTGCCCCTTTTGCTTGCACAGCCCAAATGCGAATAAGACAGCGAATGCTAGCAAAAATAGGCGTTCATCTTTGCATTTGTGTTCAAGTTCCCCCCCCCCCCACAAGTCACGATTTTCACTTTTTACAATGAAACAAAGGAACGGCGCAATACTGATACTGAAAGAATTTGGCGAGAACGCTTGAATGCCCGCTTTATTCGCGAGCGCTGAGCTGGACTGAAAAGAAACCACAACCATCCCAAAAAATGGTGATGATGATGATCAGAAAAGAAGACGAGATGAAGACGGACACTAATAATGAATGAATGAAGATGAAACGTGAAGGCAGTGATAATTAACCGCTCTTGATACTGAGCTGTTCGCAACAACAGCACTTACGCGAACCTCATACTACCGGTGTGGGTGCATGCATTGGAACAGTACTGGCTTGACAGTTAGCGTGTGATTGGCAGTGCAGTCAGACAGAAACACAAAAGAAACACTGTTTCATTCAAATGTAAGCCTTCTTCAATAGCTAACTCAAGATGCTTAGCACGTCTCTGAGCTTAGCATGGAGATGTGCTAAGCTCGGAAATGTGCTACTGCGCTTCAGCTTTTCTGGAGACAGGCAAGCCCGCACGATACACACAGCTTTGCCGCAGCGAAAACACGCATGGCCGTCGACACTGAACGTGCACTCCAATGACTCAGTGTGCTTGGAGGCAACATACCCTCCTGAGGTGCACTGCGCATGTCAGCAAGAGCTTCATAGCAATGCTGGTAGTTGTTTTGAGTAGTGGCAGATGGCATGCTCCCATGTTTGCCCTAAGCATGACCCCCCACTCCCCTGAGCCAATGGCATTGAATTCAGCAGACAGTACAGTCACAAGCTTCTGAGTATACTGCAGCTGAGAAGCCTCAGACAGCATGTTCCGCTGCACACACTTCACTATTCTGCAATTCGAGGCCTTCGGCTTGCACTACAGTGCGCCAGGACATCTTACGGGTGAAATGAAAAGCATGGGGGATAGTGCAACTCCCTACGCCTGCGACGAGAACCTTTTAAGTGCAGGGAGAAGAAGCCCGGCACTCGGCCGTCCACTCACGTCACACAGGAGCCGCTCGTTCTTGGAGGCCAGATCCCGACAGGTGGCCTCGCTCCTCTCAAGCGTCTCCCTTGAGGCAGGTCACCTCCAGCCGCAGATCTGCAACGCCACAGCATGCACAGCCTGAGACCCCAACAAGCCTGGTGAAGGATGGCTTCTGCTCTCCTTGCACTGAACACAATGCGTGCGACATAAGACTCTGTCAAAGGCCTTACAACACCATCAGAATAAAACCACATCAAAAAAGAAATCAAGTGAAAGTGCCATTCTGATCACCTTACATAAGACATCTATCAATGGTTCCATCAACAATTGTATCGCCCCTTGGTGACTCTCAGATTTTCTCCTCAATTTTTATGCAGGTGATATCATATGCTGTAATAGATTGCTACAGATCATTTACATGCACAGTGAGCTGCTGGCTAAGCAAACATTCAGAAATTTCACTTTTATCAAAAAGAAAACATTCTCACAGGGATGAGCAACCATGTGCTCTACGTCGCGCTCACTGAGCCATTGCTCAAGGTCAGCTGACGATAAGAATCAGCTGACGATAAAAATTTAAAAAGCATTCACACTGCATTCACCCTTTTTTATGCGATTATCTCAGAGGTGCGCTTTCATTTAGGAGTTGTACCCAGCTCATGAGCAGCGCATGCATCCCTTTACAAAGAAACAAGCACGCGTCAGCACATAGCACAAAAACGTAAAGAAAAACAAGACAACGCAAGAACAACGTCCGCCTTCTTTTCTCTCCTCCACCCTGATTGTTCACTTCATTCGTGCAGTTTGTATTCACACTGAGTCGTGACCCATTTGCCCACAAGACAGGCCCTCACAGCCCATTATTAATCTTAGCGTTAAAACCACAAAAACTTGCCCGAGCGCATCAAAAACACGATTGCCCTTCTGAAACATCTTGCAGAGGTGCTGTCTCTTCCACAACATTAGACTCATGTAAAAGCCTTTCATAATTAAAACTTTAATAAGCTTCCTGCTACACTATGTCAGCAGGAGACTGTTACTGGGAGATACCAAAATAGAGTACAAACGCACCACACTAACCCCACACAACAGTCCAAAGCAGCCCAACCAAGTGAAACCAGAGCTACCATTACAACCATGCAGACATACCCTTTTTTTCAGCAGCCTCCAATCACAAAAACTTGCTTTGTGACAGAACACTAAAATGCCTGGTCTACTAGTCACTCCTTATCTTTTTTTCCTTATTCATCTTATTTTTGTTTGAAGTTTTGCGTTAAGGTAGAATGATTGTTAACTCTGAAGTGGAAATTTTTTCGAATGACCCATTTGTCTCACTGCCCTTTCCAGAAGAAAAGTCACTGCATCAAACTTCTTCCCGCCCCTCCTCTGCATCTTGGAGTGATTGGAGCCTTTCTCAGAATCTTTCAGCCCGGGTACTGTTCGGCCCAAAAAGTAAGCAGGCCACGGACACAGGCAGCCAGAGCAGCAGTAGTGCCGCACCACGGCACTTCTATCGCGCTCCACGCGCCGTGCCACACGAGTGCGCTCACACAGAGTGCGCTCAGTGTGATGGCAAACTCTGCCCTCACTCTCACGCCGGTGCTTGTCATGCTTGATAAATTCCTAGTGCAGTGTTTGGTTGCTCTGTTGGCACGTTCACGATGAAGGGAATCGTGCATCGCTGTTATTCGAGCACTGGCGCTGTCGGCGCAGTAGCGGACACCCACAAGCCCACAACATTTACAACTTCACTGTGAAGTAATTACGACAAGTAAATGAAACTCGGCATACAAGTAGAGTCGTCTTGGCGGCTACTTGTCATGTAATTGGTTTCAGGATACTTTCAATAAGGAAGAGTTAGAGCCGCTTTCTGCAATCATACTTTCTTCGTAGAGGACATGCTTCACTGTGCCACACTTAAAGGCCAAGTGCACTCAAATTTCGACCTCTTGAAAACACTACTTCCGTATAGTCTGCTGGAAAAGAAAGCAAGATGCAAAATACAACAGCTGAAATATGCGCATGGACGCCGCAAGCGGTCGGCAAAAATCGGCGATTTTGAAACCGAAATCGAGAACAGCGCGGCCATTGAAGTGACGTTACAGCCGGACAGCGAGCGGACGGATGGTCATCAGCTGGCAGCAAGCCTGCGCGCAAGCTCTACGCGTGCACAGGGCAGCAAACGGTCAAAGCGTTCGCAGCAGAGCTCGACCGTTTCTGCAGCTGCGTGGCTGGCCAGAAAAAGAAGCCCCGTTGGCTGGAACGTCACAGGCGTGTCATGGCTGTTTATGCGATCCGCCGGCAGGTGCAGTGCGGTCTGCGGCAGAACTTTTTTAAACGCTTCTGACTGATTAACGAGGCGTTTCATGGGGCTACCACCCGTGTCCCAGCTGATTTGGGGGGTACTTACTACACATCAAAAATAAATTTGGTCGAGCTGAAATTTGAGTGCTGGTTGGCCTTTAATATGGGAAGCCTTACAAAAACCAGTCCTTCAAGTTTTTCTGGTCACAAACTTTTGCCTGTGACGCTAGGGGAGGGGGTTGTTATGTCACTGATAACCGCAACCTTCGCAAGAGAAAGAAGCAACCTTCAATTTGCTTGTATTTTTAAATTTAAAATGGAATAACTCTTTTTCTGCACGGATCTTGATCATTCTTTTTGCGTCTATCTCTGCATGACACGAAGACCAGGTGTAAAGCCTGAAAAGCACCTCAAAAGAAAAGCATTGCAGGGGTCTTTTAATTGAAGGACAATCTTACACTGCTGTTGCATGAGATAAAAGAACTGCGCAACCAACACATATGTAAATTAATAATTGCTGCGTAGGCACAACATTGCTCCATCGAAGCATTGATATCTTGCAAAGGTAAGGTAAGAAAATATTTTCACATGCGAATGCAGCAACCCCCCATTGTTGTGTCAAGCTAAATATGAATTTTTGATAACAGAACATTCTCTGCGCAATCAACAACTGCCTTGAATGGGTGGCAGCTTCAGCTGGAACATTGCGAGCTCGGATGGTGTGGGCACGGAATGCCCCCCCCACTTATAGTGGTGGCTCTAGTGGCAGCTTTTGTCCCGTACAAAACTGCGGCGGAGTTGCGTGACCTTTTAGAGAAAGCATTGAGGGCCTCTGCAAAACCAAGCTTACACCAATACCGGTTAAAGTTGGCTTCACCTTTAAATACATATGCATTGCCGGGAAGACATTTTTTAGGGCAAATGTGTGCCGTCCTATCAAATACAAAGACCCTAGGATGTTTCTCTCTTTGTATGTATAAGTTGGTGCAACCTCGCGTGCAAATCCTCGTCTACATTGCTCAGTAGTCGGAGATGATGCACTGGGTCTTCGCTCCTTCACAACGACACTGTTTGATGCCCTGCGGCCGTCCCGCTACTGCGTAACAGCACCATGTGCTCAAATAATGGCAATGCACAATTGTCTTCGCCACGAACGTCAGCAGCAGAGCGATCAAACGCTGCACTAGAAATTATCGAGCATGACAAGCACCCGGGCGAGAGGTGAGGGCGAAGTTTGCCGTCCCTCGAAGCCCTCTCGAGGTGAGCACGTAAAATGGTGATATAAGTGTCGTGGTGCAGCGCTGCTACAGTGTACTAGAAGAGAGAAGGTTGTGTCATTCAAGGCCGATTAGGGGGTCTCTTTTGTGATGGAAAATTTCTGCTGAGGAACTCCTGCTATAAGCAGCACCCCTGGCAGCTGAAGTTTTGCTTGTTCAAATTAATCGTTATTTATTGCCCTAATGGCTTATTTCTTTATTTCATAATATAAGGTCCTATAAAACCCTGCAAATAACTGTTTAGTTTGAATTTAAAAACTTATGGGTGGCGCTGGCTGCAACAGCAGTTCTCTGGGAACGCCTGCGCTCCATACGATTTTTTCATCGCAAAAGGGGACCCGCGCTCTCAATTGGCTTTCCCCCGAACGACACACCGCTACCATTTAGTACACTGTAGCGCTGCTGCCACTCCCGGCTGCCTGCGCCACAATCCATTTACTTTTTTAGACGATTTACACACTTCCCCACTCCTGTGGGTGGGACACAGGAACGATGTATCACAGAGTTTATTTGGGTTGTTTGATTGACTGATTGATCGATCGATCAACCGATCGTCAAAAAACACAGCAAAGTAAGTTGGGGAGCCAAAGAGAGAAGGGACTCTGCCGACCTGCGACCACGATGCTGAGCTGTGGGGTGTCAAGGTCGTCGTGCGCGGAGGTGCCATTGCTCGTCACGTCCGAGGAGGGAGGGGAGGAGGAGGCAGCGGAGGAGAGGGCGGGGGGCTGGGGCAACCCCTCGAGGTCGTCCCCCGTGGCGGCCACCTTCTCCCAGAGGATGTTCGACGTGCGCTTCAGGTCCTGGTTCTCCACATACCACTGCGCACAAGGGGATCAGTTTAGGCACAGCTGCTGCCCGGCACTGGAGAACAACACCAGCACAGTGAATGGAGTGGTATGATGGGAAGAGGGGCAGCAGCACCTCCTTCCCCTTTTTTCAACACACAGGGCAGGACAAAATTGCAATGCAATCAACAGGGGTTAATGTATTACCAAAGCTGGCTGCTTAGGCACTGACCTTTTTCTTTTTTGCTTTTGCCTTCTTTTCATTTTTTTTCCCACGCACACAATAAAAAAGGCCCTCAGCAAAACAAGCAATCAATCCAAAATTAGAAGACATCCCAGTGGCACAAGAATGTATGTTGACCAAAAACAAAAAAAAACAGCCACCCATCTGGAAATAATGGAAAACTGGAAGGAGGGGGCATTCCAGGCCTTGTCTCGCTCCCATTAGGGCAGTTTATGGGCGCAGCACAAGCCATGTAGGAGAAAAACCCTTTTCATTGCAACTACACAAACAACTGGGAGGTCAAGAAAACAAATGTTTGTGACTATTAATGGAGGCAGAAAATAAAGGCAATCACTTAAGAAAAAGCACTGCGCACTTAAATAATTGGAATTCACAATCGTGCAACTATATGTGTCTTGCTTGAACTACCATAGCAACAGGCCCGTACCAACAATCCGATTATCCTGATCTTTAAGTTGCAACTATCACAAGTCGATAAACAAAAATATAACGACTTCCCAACTCACTCGTACAGCTAGCAGAATAGCATGCCACAGATTGTACGCAGCACTACGGAGCTACAGAAATGTTTAATTACTGCTTTCATCATAAACGTAATGAATTTATTGAACAAATGGTGCCTCATGCAGCCAAGTTATACCGCAGTGTTTAACACATGACCACTACAACAGAAACAAGTAAAGAAGGAAGAAAGGCAAATCAGTTGCTTATAGTAGTAACACGCTAATAACAATAATAATAATTATTATTAATGTTAATTATTATAATTATTAATGATACTGACACTACTGTGTAACTAATAATTAGTATTAGCTATTGTTATTAAACTAGTACTAATAGCAAACTATTATTTCAGACAAAGCTCAATAAAAACAATAAAATATAGTTTTAAAAAGTATTCACACATATTAATAATTATTAACATAACAGTAATATAGCAATATTGCAGATATTAATTTATCTTAGATATAATTCATCCTGTTGATCATGCAAGAGTTGCTGGAGAATGTTTTGTTACGCATGCAGAAAAGGCATGACAATGTGCATGGATGGAAAACAAATTACACCATGATCAAGCCCAACAAGATTTACAGAAAAAAAAATATCTAAAGAATCATACTCCCACCAAGCAGCAGCTGTTCTAAACAGTGCACAACAGAGCTCAAGCAAACAGTCTCTCCCCTTTAATTATCAATTGACTGCATTAAAATAATTGCAAAATCCCCTGCACAACCTTCGCATCTACTGAACATGTCACAACATTTATTTATTTATTTATTTATTTGTTGTTTTTATTTGTTTGTTTATTTGTTTGTTTGTTTGTTTATTTATTTATTTGGATAAGTGCCCACAAACAGCATGATGCCTTCAGCGTGGTGCACAGAAGAAACAAAGGAAAGGAGAGGAAAGGAAGATGTGTACAATAGAGAAAGAAGGGCATACGAAATGAAAATAACATCAAGTGGAACGAACATTACATGGCAGACATATTTTTCATAAAGGATCAAGTGAAGTATCAAGCGAACAGGAAATGCCAAGTCATTGTCTGCAACTGCCCAGTTAATTTAATTCATACACTTCAATTCTCTTTTACGCAGACACTACGACATGCCCGACCATACAAAATACCAGTGAGACGAGAAACGCGAGCAACTCCGACCCTACCTGGGAGGCCTTCTGGAGCATCTTGGAGGCAGCCTTGGTCTCCGCGTTGTACCGCGTCCTCAGCATGCCGTACTCTTCGCACACGGCCTCCGAGGCTGCAACGGCGAACGCAAGAGGGCAAACACCTTTTTTCCGATCCCCACCACACACACACACACTCCCCAGCCGCTGCCAGCATCAGCTGGCACTGAGCTTCCTCGTCAAACGCGGGCCTTGGCCGCACATGTCCGCAATCACTACGGCAGAGGATGTGACTCGTTGGCCATCTGTCGGCCGCCGCCCGCCTGTCACACCCTGCTCTGCATTTGCGTCCGTTAGAAGCTTTTGTCTGCAGGGGATGTGCGCGGTATCATGACCAGCTTGTGCTTTTTGATGCTGACACTTCCTCAGCCTCTACCAATATTGGCCCACACTATCAGGTGGAAAGGAGCCCGTATTCTGGGTCATCCTCTATTACTTGCAAACCTGCTGATAAGGAACTACTCACTAACGAAGCTTGTCTCTTTTCAGGCTATAATCATACCTGCTGTGAGATAGCGAGGCACAACAGGAAAACAGACTTCATGAGTCAGCCGGAAATGTTACGTGTAAACTCTCAGGAGACAAAATCCTAACATATCTGACGAACTAGAAGCACTGCTCCCAAAGCTTTTGCACCGATATCATCATCACCAGCCTATCTATGCCCACTGCAGGGCAAAGGCCTCTCCCATTAATCTCCAATTACCCAGGTCGTGTGCTAACTGCGACCAATTTATCCCCGCAAACTTCTTGATCTCACCTGCCCATCTAACTTTCTGCCGCCCCCTACCACACTTGCCTTCTCTGGGGATCCACTCAGTTACCCTTAATGACCAACGGTTATCTTGCCTTCGCATTACATGCCCTGCCCACGCCCATTTCTTCTCTAATTTCTACTAATATCTTCCTTAACACGCGTTTGTTCCCTGACCCACTCAGCTCTCTTCTTGTCCCTTAAGGTACACCTATCATCTTCCGTTCCATTGCCGCTGAGTCGTTCCTCCAATTAAGTTGCACCCTCTTAGTGAGCCTCCAAGTTTCCTGCCCCGTAGGTGAGTACCGGTAAGATGCAGCTGTCATACACTTTCATTCTTCAGGCACAATGGTAGGCTGCCATTCATTATCTGAGAACGCCTGCCGAATGCACTCCACCCCATTCTTATCCTTCTAATTATCTCTACCTCATGGTTGTGATCCGGGGTCTCTAGTAGGTCTAAGTCTGATATATTCGCTTACTGCTTCCACTGCCTCACCACCTATCTCAAACCGATATAGTACCTCCCATATCCTCTTTTCTTTTTATTAAAGCTGTCCGGCTCCCACCACATCCATTTCAGAACACAAAGGGCCTTACTTGACACATAGTGTTGTTAAGATTTGCATCAATGTCCGGCTCTTTGCTTTACACGAGCTGCAGAAAAGGCCTCCTCTTCATCGTATTTACTTAGCCCCACCAATTGCTGCACTCAACTTTTCAACGTATGCCTACTACAGAAACGGGCTGCTGTTGCACCTTAACCATTTATGAATCTAGACGTGTGCGCCCCCATTTTTACACTTCCTAAGACGCCTCATTCCCAGTGTTACATCTGGCTCCACCCGTAAAAATGTTTTCCATTTTTTCCTGAGCTTGCAAAAGCATTGTACAGTGCAGAACTGAAATGTGCACGCCCGTGAAAATGGAAAGAGCATTTCCAGCCAGAATTGACAGCTTTTTAATTAACTAGAAAAATTCTTAGTCTAGCTAGAGATTATTTACAGCTTGCAGGTTTTTTTTTTCTTCCAGCTGGACTGACAAATGCTAGCTGGAAGTAATACAGCTGCCAGCCAGGAAAAAATCTCAATCCAGCTACAAATGAGGTAGAGACTGAATTTCTAGCTAGAAATTCTGCCTATTTCTAGCTAGAAGGCTCAATAATCCAGCTAGAAAAAATATTTTCACCTCGGTGGCATCATTAATACGAACTGCGCAAACAACAAACGAGTAGAGATAAGGGTCTTGCCCTGGCTGAATCAGAGCACTTGCACTAGTGTGTTCACCCAATTTGTCAAGTTGACACCGCTCTAACTGATAGCACTCCTGTCACAAACTTTAGTTGCAAGTGCCTCCTTTGGCCTACATATATCCAGGCCCATTGTTGTGCCTCAGCAATTACATGCTCTGCTAACCAGTGCAAACTGGAACCCTTTGGAACGACAAACCTGGCTTGACTATAGTACAGCCTCGCTGCAAAAAAAAAATTAACGACAGCCACACGACAAGAACAAGCACAACTCAACTGTACATTAAGGGGGGACGCTGGTCTCGAGGACCGAAAATTTGTCGAGAAATCCATTGTCGGTATTAATTTTATTTGCAGTCTACAGGTGCCCAAGAATGTACCTGCAAAATATTATAGTTGCACCATAAGTATTTACAACACTGTCACCCTTTGAAGTTGCCTAAATGACTATTTTCACCTATGTTTCCAATCTTTGTACCCTGTTTTCTCAGAAACTATTTTTCCCCGACAAGGTCAACTGTCGGGTACAGTATCTCGGGATGTACTGGTTAGATTTGTATCATTTTTGCTGCATTTAAAAGCTTACGAGCTGAACGGTGCAAAAAACCCACAAAAATATGGAATTTCTTTTTGCTAGCACAAGCGATTATGCAGTTAGTTTTACGAAAACATTGGTAATTTATGACCTGACATTTATTAACTTTATAGCGATTCCGGAAGCAAAGCTAAAATTACTGCTGTGGTGTAGTTGCACTCCCTGGTCCTTCTAGAACAAATAAAAAGTATTCGAGTATTTCATAGGTAAATGATGAAAAAATTGCCCGAAACGGAGTGACATAGCATGCTGCACAACTCCAAACTTAGAATACATAGACAAAAACTGGCTGCATATTTGCACTCAGGATGTTATGGTACATTTAATGTGTAAATCTAAAGCATAGGGGTAAAAAAAAAATAACAAAATGTCCTCAAGACCAGTGTCCCCCTTAACACAAGAAGGCAGTTTAATAGTGTAGCACCTGTCCCATTGTCTCATCTCTTCTCTGACTGCCTTTTTTGCTTGAGTCATTACCAACTGACTCAGTAAGAACTCTCTGTGATACCAACTCTGTGCAGTCAATGAGGGAGGAAAAAGCAAAATGGCGGGAGCACTGACCGCTCTGTAGTTTGTTGAGCATTTCCTGCTGCTCTTGCACTTTGAGCTGCAGGGAAGCATTCTGCAAAAAGAAGGCAAAGCAGAGCACATATGCTGCTGTGAGTGCAAGCACCGCACCTGTTACAGCACTGAAAATCTCAATGGCAACAAGTGAATACGTGAAAAAAAAAAAGAAAATCGTGAAATGCTGCTGAAGAACGAGGGTGACATAGCTTACTCGTGGGCAAGGCAGCAAGTACAAGAACACGAAAGATTCTGGTGGATTGACTGCTAACAGCTTTCACTGGAAAATGCAGTGCAGCGAAACTTGATGCAAAGATGTAAACTGGGCCATACAGACTATTTAATCGATTGATTGATTGATGGTAGGGTTTAACGCGCCGACGCAATGCAGGCGATGAGGCACGCCATAGTGGAGGGCTCTGGATTAATTTTGACCACCTGGGGATCTTTAACGTGCACCGAAATCTCGAACACACGGGCGTTTTTGCTTTTTGCCTCCATTAGAAAAGCGGCCGCTGCGGCCGGGAATCGAACCCGCGACCTCATGCACATGGAAGTTCTAATGTTAGCAGTTATCATTATAGTAGTAATGGAGGTGGGAAGGTGTAGTTCCAGCGAATGTTTCTTCAGGTAATGAGCCACAGTACAGGTTAGTTCAACTACATGGCACACCAAATTTTAAACAGTGACCCAAATGGCAGGAAAAACAAGAGGGGTTAAAAAAAAGTGGTTCTCTTAAATGGCTTCGTGGCGAAAGATTCTGTATAAAAGCGAGAGCTGTAAGACTGCCTAGATTAACTTCTTTCTCATGGCAGTAACACTGGAGTGGCGCGAGTAGCTCGACTGAACAAAATGGGTCAAGCAGTTTTGAATTCGCTGAGCATGAAGGTGACGTAAGAAGGACCTCAAATTGTGGACACGCATTTTAATTCTGTGTGCACAACAGTTTTCTACAGAGCAGTCAAATAGCAAGGAAAACTAATCACTGAGGATTTTAGGGTACCGGTGACACCAATTAAAACCCCTCGCCAGATCGAATACTGCATCGCAACGATGAATTCTGTACACTTTTTATGGTAAAACTGTAAGTGGTATGTTAGTCAAAGTTTTTTTACTTGGGTGTCACCATCCTAGAAAGCATTTGCTTTGCGGCAAAGCAACTTCCTTGCCAAAGCTCTGGAACTCTCAATATAATTAGACACCTTAAAAAAAACGATGTTCAATTGGCTGCTAAGAGGCTCTACGGCCGGTGACTGGCTACTTCCTAAAAATTACCGTCCTGTTTCTGTTAGTAGTAGTTGTTTCAAGCTTTTGGAACACATAGTTGGTTTTTTTTTTTCAGGAATTCGTTATTAAAACTATTTTGTCTCCCCATCAGCATGGCTTTCGAAAGGGCCTATCTACAACCACACAGCTTATTTCAACGGTACACGAGATATCGAGTGTACTCGACCAATCTGGTCAAACTGACTATCTGTTTTTAGGCTTATTGGAAGCCTCCGATAGAGTGCCTCATGAAAAACTATTGTATAAATTAGAGCGTATAGGGTTACCTTTGTACATTCTTCAGTGGACTGCCTAATATCTAGCTGATAGAAAGCAGTTTGCGGAAAATGGTCATCGTCCATCTAGTCCACTGTCTGTTACCTCAGGCATTCCACAGGGGAGGGTTCTAGGTCCGCTACTGTTTCTTCTTTGTGTTAGTAGTTTGGTGGATGTAGTGCCTCATAAAGTATCCATAAGAATGTTTGCTGATGATTGTGCTGTTTTTGAGAAAATATCATCCAAAAATGATCTTCAGGCAATTGATGATTGGTGTATGCGTTGGGGCATGGCACTGAATTCGGAGAAAACTGTACCTTTACATGTCACAAAGAAAAAATGTCCTAGTTCTTTTTCTTATCTACTCCAACACCATTCTGTACTAGAAGTTTCCCAATATAAGTACCTAGGCGTGACTCTGACTAATAAGCTTACTTGGTCAGAGCGCATATTGGATATTTCTTTAGCCCTTTGAAAGCTTTGGTTCCTTAATAGAAAAATTCAATATGCTCCAGTTAGTACCAAAATGTTAGCTTACAATAAATGTGTTCAGTCAAAACTAGAGTGTACCGCTGAAGTGCGGGATCCCCATTACAAAAAGATGTTATGCAGCTTGAAAGATTTCAAAGAAAGGCAATAAGATTTATTTTTGGTAGGTATAGAAGGCACGATTTGCCATCCTTATTGATGCAGAAGTACAGTGTACCGACTCTCGAGGCTCGCTGGAGAATTAGTCATCTTCGGTTTCTTTACAACTGTCTTGTAGGGAAAATTAAATTAATACTTCCTAATTGCATAATACCCTTAACTACGTGGAAAACTAGACACAGCCATGAATACTCTTTATCGCCAATTTTAGCTAGAACTGACGCACACAAGTACACTTTTTTCCCCTAACAGTGTCTGAATTGAATTCTTAGCTCCAAAAGATTTTTGAATTTGCTGATTTTATGAAGGAACTTGAGCCATTGTGAACTTCGACAGTTGAACATCGCTACGGTCTTCATATTCTCTTGATTATTTTTGTTAATCTTCATTATATTGTATGTATGCTGCATAGCCCCTCCTGCTAGGGCCAAATTACTGGCCTGCACTATTGTTAAATAAATAAATAAATAAATAAATAACAAAGCACAGTGAAACGAACAGCCCCGTGTTTGCGTACTATGACAGCCCTAACTAGCTCAGAAATCAGGAGGATATGTCAAAGCAAAAATTAAAATTTCTCGCACTCGATAGGACTGTGCCTCAACCAATACAGTCATAAATACCGTGTTGTCAAATTGCAATTGAAAATGCATTTTTTATTCATTTTGCAATAACTTATTCATTGAAAGTTCATTGCTTCACTGTCCAATCATTTTAGCGAAGATCAATGCCAATCATTTTTTTGAGACCCTGCCTCCAAGAGGAAAAGAAGAACAAAAGAAACCCGAATATAAAAAGAAATTTACAGTAAATTCCAGAAACTAAAAACATACGTTAATATTCCAGAAAAAAAAAACACAGCCGTAAACTACAGGAAATTCCGTAAGTGCTTGTGGAAAAGACTGGCCATCACAGCTGCCAAACCAAATTAAAAACGCATAAAAATTGAGTTTCCAGTTCAATACCCTCCGCAGACTCAGCCGCTTGTCTGGCACACGTCACTGCGAAAGCAGATGCATTCCCATAATGCAAGCAATGAGGCTTTATACGCCCACACCTGCCATACGGAGTCAATGCAGAAAATAAAAAGTTCCCGGTTCAGTCCCCTCACACGCTCTGTCTGGCCTGACGCACAGTTTCATTGCAACAAGAATACATTCCTGTCGCACAAGTGGCGAAACACTACAGGCTCTCTATCAGCAATCTTCGTGAACAATATCTGCCCTTCCTTATCTCGCACTCAACTCACGGGCCACTCGAGCAGTATCTTGTGTGCAGACAGTATCCATACAAGGAGACACAATACAGAACAAAATGCTTCATGCTTTGGCGAAAAAAAAGCCACGTATGTCTCTCCCGTGGATGTCCAGCGGATTTCCTGTTCCCATCCAATCTTGTGGCACCGTAGGCAGAAATCCTACACGGCGCAGCTCTTGCAATTATCTACACGCCCCTAAGCATGGAATCAAGAGTTAGATCAAATATATATATATATATATTTTTTTCTAGAAACATAATAAAAACTCACACAGAGTGCGAGAAATTACGGTAAGTAAAGACAGAGACACACGAGAAAAAGATTAAAAAATAAGAGTTGACGTTTCAGGAACAGGACTTCCTCTGAAGAAAGGAAGTCCTCTTCCTGAAACGTCAGCAAACTTTTACTTTTTTAATGTTCTTCTCGTGGGTTCCTCTCTTTACTTACCTTATTATATATATATATATATATATATATATATAAAGCCCGTGTTGTCGGAAACACTTATGACCACAGTCAAAAACGTACCAACCACGAAAGTTTATCATAGAAAAGACTTGTTCACATATCAAGGCTTCCAAATGGTAGTAAGAATGTCTTCTCTTTTATCAGGTCCATGGTTTGTGTACGTTTATACTGTTGTCAGTCCCTAAGCATACAAACAACCAACTCAGTGCGACCGCCTCACTGCACAGAACTAGGGGAGAGCTTGAGTGCATACCTCGTTGCGGTATCGCTTGGCCAACTTTTGCTGTTCTTCGTATCGCTGCTTCAGCTCGTCGTAGCATGACCGCAAATCTTCGTAGTCCTTGACCGCTGGAAAAACACACACAAACACAACACTTGTAGTGAGCACACCGTGGCACACGATGAACTCACAATCCCCTTAACTGTGCAAGCAATCTAGATAGTGAACGCATAAGTCGTTTGTTCCATGGGCGATTAACAATTTACAGCCCCCACAGCATGTACATTTCACAAACGCCCGAATTTTCGCAAAATCCCCCTTTCACTCCAACATACTTTTCCAACAAAAATTTCATTCTGCAGGATTTCTCCTTTGCCTAACTATATTAAATGATTGATCTGATTGATTGATCTGATTGATTGATTGATTGATGATTGATTGATTGATTGATTGATTGATTGATGATTGATTGATTGTAGGGTTTAACGCGCCGACACAGCGCAGGCGATGAGGTGCGCCGTAGTGGAGGGCTCTGAATTAATTTTGACCACCTGGGGGTCTTTAAAAGGACAACTGTGTTGTCTGTCATGGTAACAACTAATATGCCACCTAACTTAATAATAAATAATTTGAAAGGATGACTCATTCGCCATTTCTTGAACTAAGAAGGGTCAGTTCATGTGGCCAACATGTGAGGGTCAATTTATGGGGGTACTTTCTGCACACAGAGTAATACGCAGTGCAGACATCTCCGTAAAGACCGCATTTCAAGACTCGACAAGAAATCGTATCACACAACCCCAGGTCCTTTTTCAGCCATGGGCTTAAGAGTTTGGATTAGCAATGCAGAATCCCCACACCCATGTGATTCCCCACACTGCCCAGTGCTCAGATCTGTACTTGAAATACAATTGAGAAATTTGTCTGATATCACTAAATAATTCCGATTCCAGCCTGAGAATGCGCTCAAACCTTTTTTTGTGTGTGTGTGTGTGTGTGTACTCCTGAAGTGGATTGTTGCAATGACATTTGTCCCATTCCCACCTTGAGCACAGCCAGAACTGTGGCTGCTAGAAAATTTTCCGTGTCCACTTCTTCGAGTAAATCTGGCAGACCTATCAATGGAACTTCCCATGCTGTATGGACTTTATTATCAGACAGACTCAATCTTGACAAGTGTGACGTACAACGAAAATTATAACGAGGCAAATGTGAATAAAAAAAGGTGTCTTGCCATTTTGACTTTGGCGCTGGATTACATTCGGAGTTTTGTGAAAAGGGGGAGGAACCTCAGCTGCAAACACGCAACAAAAACTCATTTGCACGTTCAGTTCTGCAGGAATTGAAGGGATTGCCAAAGACTGGCGACTGTAAGGGGACAAAATACAGGTGCGGCACATGACAGGTGCGCAAGATTATAAACAGCACCGGCGGCACTGTCTACAAAACGTTTGCAATGTGCAACAGGTGTGTGCTATACGTAATCTTCACAGCACAGACCAGAGAGATTCTGCTAAACGTGGGTCATCGGGTCACAGCCTCAATGACCAGATTACGGTAGAACCTATTGTGAGCAAATTGTGGCCTACGGAAATCTGGCTACAACACAGATGTTTGCCAGGAGTTGAGAAGCACCACAACTGAATTCTTCCATTCAGATAACCCATGGGGTCGGGGAAGCGTCTGCAATGTTATCAGGAGAGGACAAAGGGTGTGTCAGATATGCACACTTCTGAAGTGTGCAAATATATAAATGTGTGCACACACTATATGTATGTATGTATGCATGTATGTATATAGATAAGGGTAGGCACTCAAGAACGCCCAGAAAAGCAAAGGGGATAATGTGGTAGGTCATTTAATTATCGTTGAAACTGACACAGATGTTTGGCAAAATAAAAGTGGAGAAAAACATGCCCGCCGGGTGAGATCCAAACCCATGACCTCCAGAATACACATCTGGTGCGATGACAACTATGCTACCATCGGGGCTGTGCTCCCCTCCACTTTCTCAGGTATTTATGGTAAGGTAATTGTTTCCTGTGCTTTAGAGTGGCAGCCAGCATCCAACTTAACTCAACGAGCCCCTCATTTTCCCCTCTTGTTTGCTGATGTGTGTGTGAGTATATTATATAAATATATATATACACATATACTTAATGCGTGTTAAGGACATTTCTACTAATATGTCCTTAACACGCGTTTGTTCCCTGACCCACTCCACTTTCTTCTTGTCCCTTAATGCTACAACTATCATCTTCCGTTCCATTGCTCATTGAGTCGTCCTCAATTTAAGTTGAACCCTCTTAGTGAGCCTCTAAATTTCTGCCCCGTAGGTGAGTAACAATAAGATGCAGCTGTCATACACTTTCTTCTTCAGGTACAGTGGTAGGCTGCCATTTATTATCTCAGAATGCCTGCCGAATGCACTCCCCCCATTCTTATCCTTCTAATTATCTCCGCCTCGTGGCTGGGATCCGGGGTCACAACGTGGACTAAGTACCTAGATACATTCGGTTACCACTACCACTGCCTCGCCACCTATCTCAAACCACTGTGCTCTCACGAGGTTATTGATCATTACTCTAGTTTTCTGCATATTAATTTTCAGGCCCACGGTTCTACTCGTTGAATTAAGACAGAAATAAGAATTGGAAGTCAAGAAAACATCGGAAAGCAAAGGGAAGAATGTGGTAGGTCACTGAGACAGATAAATAATTTGGAAAGACAGAAAGAAAGAATCCCATACAAATTCGCTACATGCTTAGCGAGGGCCTCTGTTCTGGCAGTCTTGGTGCCATAGGGAGCGTAAGAGGGTTCAACGCTGGTCGACCACTCTTGACATGTCCATAGACACTCGAGTCACGGCCCGGGGTTAAAAAGAAGGCCCCCTTCACCATGAGTAGTCCGAGTGGCGCTGGCTACCACCTCTAAGTGCAGGAAACAAAAATACCTTAACATAAATACCCAAGAAAGTGGAGGGGAAAATAGCCCCGCCGGCAGCGTAGTGGTCATCACACCAGACGCGTATTCGGGAGGTCGTGGATTGGGATCCCACCCGATGGGCATTTTTTCTCCACTTTCTGTCTTTCCAAATTCCTCAATGACCTACCACATTCTCCCCTTTGCTTTCCGAGGTTTTCTTGACTGCCAACCCTTATTTCTGTCTATATATATATATATATATATATATATATATATATATATATATATATATATATATATATATATATATATATATATAAACAGTTTATAGCTTGCGTTTTCCGTACGAGTCCTCGACTCTTTTTGACAACTGTGTTCTGACGTTCCCTAGTACTCTTCGATGCTTTAAAACCTTGACAATCGTTCGTACAAAAACATTATATCGATTTGGCATTCCGTAATTTAACAGGCAGTGATTAATATTGCCATTCACTTAAACTATCTGTTCATCAACATTATACTATGCTTGTTGATTGCATTAATTTGTTGTTGCTTTTCTATGCCATATACAACAGATAAGGCCACTCTGGCTGAGGTGTAAAAATCGCCTAATCTTCCTCTACCATGGCTACCCATCTGTCACACACCTCCTTCTTGGCTCGCAGTAAGAGCAGTCACTCTTGCTTATTCAACCGGCCAAACCACTACTGCTCATCAACTGGCCGGTGACATAATTATTAATTACTCCTTCTTTGCTTTGGCTGCAGGGATTTCGTACGCATGTAGCCATCAATAGAGATTACGTCTGATCATCCGCAATTATTACCGTACTTATTCGAATATAAGGTGAGGTTTTTCCGAAATAAGTAGCCTCAAGTCATACCCCGCCTCCTATTCGAAGTTCAGCTATATATATATATATATATATATATATATATATATATATATATATATATAAATTAACAGTATCTTCTATAATCAACAGTCACATAGCTATAGCCAGCGAATTGCAGTGGTTTGGTAGGTTCGGTTTTATTCAGTGACGCGTTGTTTTGAAGGTGTGTAGCTGCAGGCTGTAGGAGTAGTGGGAGGTTTGGAGACGCTCGACGTTTCTAACCGTGTAGCTACACTATCAGAAAACCTCAACTACGAAAAAAAGGATCGCATGGTATCTTGTTTCTTCTAACCCAACTGTCGACTTCTGTTCATCGAGAGAATGTGCGGGGGAATGAGTCATAGTTCGCACGCGCCGTGTACGTGTGTGTCAGAGCTCGATTCTTTCGCTAGACAGCATAGCGCCTCCATCAACCACGCGCCCTGGTTGTGACCTACAGCCGCGCTGCACGGAAGACGGAAACCACAACGCATTGAAACGCCCTTCGAACTGTCGAGCCACGCGCAGACGGCGGCGGCGGGTGGCTTCCGCTCGCATGGCGCAATAAGCGAACGTGCACGTTACGGCACAATCGGCCAAGACGCACGAAAGAGCTTAGGGCACCCGAGATAAGAAGAAGACGTATACGCCACTCACCTTGCCGTGACAGCTGAGTCAATCGGAGGAATTTGGGCCTCTCCACGTCATACTGGGCGCACGTAGTGCACTGTAGCGCTTCCGTCGTCATTGCGCACCGTTGAAGCGCTTCGGCGCCCCGTTACACAACACGCACAAGCACAACAGCACAGCGATGTTACAACGACGTCACCTGCCGAAAGTTCGCAAGGAGAGTAGCAGATACACACGTCCGACGAGGCGCCGCACGAGTGGAGAGTGTAACGATCCCGGAACAGGCCGAAATATGACCGGTCGAGCCGAGTTGAAACGTGCACGGAGGGAGAAAAAGCAAAACTTAAAAAGTTCCACTCGGCTTTACGTCGCCGTGCGCGCGCGCATACTCCGTTTCTAGCGCGTCCGCCACCCCCCTCGAAGCGCACGACAAAACGAACGCGGGAGACGCAGCGGATGTGGTTGAGGCGTGGGAGATGCGAAGATTAGCGGCCGGGGCTGCACTTGAACTGCTTGAACCCCGCGTTGGCCTCCGCTGCTTCCTTTCGCCGACGGACGGTCGACGGGAGAGGTGCGCTAGAGGATGGCACGGACAAAACCGGCTTGCACGCCGAAGAGCCTGATCGCATTTAGCGCGCTCGCCCAGCTCACCTGGTTGTGCGAGCTTGCAACACGTGCGCTGCGGCAGGCGACCGCGCCTGAAAACGTGTGATCACGGATGACGGCTGGTTCCGGCGATCGCGTTAGTTTCGGTTTCGTTTTCGACTTCGTCGTTATTGATTGCTCTTTTCTTTTCATGCAACGCATCCTGACGTCCACACTTGAGTGACCTTCGCCCATGCATTTGTCTAACGCAAAATCACCTTTCCTATTTAATTTGGGCATCTTTTTTTTTCGTTTTCGTATGTTACGTAATGATACCTGCACAGGCCTCACCATTCTGTTATAAATTAATTTATACGTTATTTATAATTATGCTGACTATTCTGCGCTGTGAGTGAGAAGCGCTGAAGTTTTTCTCTGATAAGGACACGCACCCGCCGTAACGCCTGCGGTTTAGCTCTTATCTCCGCCGCTATTCCGCCCAACCAAGGGCACTCGTGTTGCCAAAGAGCTAACTTGGCATGCGAGGATAACAGCGGGGTACGTATTTTGTAAGCAGCGGGCGTTTGTGCAATCTACGCACTTTATTTACAGCCCCGCAATAACAGAATTACAGCTCTATAAGACGCGCTCGCTACAGCTTGTTTGTCACATCTAGCGCCACCGTGATTTTGGGCATCCACACCAAGCCGACCAAGCGCACGCAACGCATGTGAACGTTTATCGCTGTGCAGGTAGGCTTAAATAGGCTGAAATTTCCAATATTTGTCGTATGTTAGTCGCTAAGCTGACTTGATGACAAAGCATTAGTTGTCTAGAACTCACCAAAAGTTAAAGATGAAACATTTCTGATTTTATTACAAAAATTTTTAAGATTATGAGCGTTTTTTATGTTTAGAAGTTATCTCGCGTTATGAGACACGAAGAGTAAATAAATTCTAATTATAACGAAACAAGAAACAACAGAAATCGAATATCTCTGACGCAGACGCGCCTGGTCCAGTCTGCCCACACTGCGCAGCTCGCTTTCTCTTCTCGTCCAAGATGGCGGCCGCCTCGCGGACCGTCCTCGGAGCTGGAGGCAGCGCTTCGATTTGCCATGAATGGTGACGCCCGGGCCGCCACGGCCTCGGCCAAGAGGCCGTACGAGGACGAAGCGAGCGACAGCGGCCACCAGGCTTCCTCCGCGGCGGCTGGCCTCCCGAACAAGCGGCGCCCGGCCGCGGCACCGTCGGGGCAACAGCAGCAGCAGTTGGAAGTGAGCCGCTTCTGGCACGAGCCGACGACGATCGCAGGCCCGGCGTCGTCGGCGCGGCTCAACCGGCGCTTCTACGGCGTCGACTGCCAGACGCTCGCGAGGGCTCTCCTGGGCAAGATCCTGGTGCGGCGGCTGGCCGACGACACCCTGCTCAAGTGCCGCATCGTGGAGACCGAGTGCTACCTGGGCTGCGACGACCAAGCGTCGCACTCGTACAACGGCCGGCGCACGGAACGCAATGAGCCTATGTTCATGGACCCCGGCACGGCGTACGTGTACGTGGCCTACGGCGTCTACCACTGCTTCAACATCTCGAGCGACGGCGACGGCGCCGCGGTGCTGCTGCGCAGCGCCGTGCCGTTGCAGGGCGTCGACCTGATGCGACGGCTACGCGGCGCCAAGCGCAAGGACGCCGGACGCAAGCTCAAGCTGTTCGAGCTCTGCAACGGCCCGTCCAAGCTGTGCCTCGCCATGAACATCACCAAGGAGGCGCTCAACAAAGAGTTCCTGCCCGACAGCCACGCTCTGTGGCTCGAGCGCGCCGACGGCGAAGGGGACGTGCCGCCCGAGGAGATCGTGGTGTCGCGCCGCGTCGGCATCGAGGGCTCGGGCCGCGAGTCTGCGGCCAAGCCGCTGCGCTTCTACATGCGGGACTGCGACTGCGTCAGTGTCAGGGACCGCGTCGCCGAGGCCCGGGCAGCGCAGGTCGCCGCCGCCGCCGCGCTGCCGGCCACCTAGCTTCCCGCAACTCTTGTAGCTAGTAGGAATTGTGTGCACTACCGAAGGACGGCGTACTGGTGTGGGCAGCAGCGCGCCGTTTCGCTGCCCTCCTAGGTGCTTGCGTTCGCGACCAGTGGTCTAGTCAGTGAACCCGTCGGATCGATCAACGTGGTAGCCCCCCACGCAAGCAGCGTGCTGATCTTTTCTCCTCCCAGCTTCTTCGCATTTGTTTGTGTACAGTGTGCACCCCTACCCCCTCCCCCGGGCCCGCTCACAGCGCACGACCACATTTCTGATACCACCACCACCACCACACACCCTGGCCATGCATCACCCGCTCAGCTAGTCTGAGCGCTTCCCATTTTGTTGGACCCTCCCGCAGCGTTTTTATCGGCGTTGTTCCGAACGCCCTGTGTTTGTTGTGTTCACCCCTGAGATTTGTGCAAGGCCGAGGCCACAACGAGTTGGGTGGCTCCTGTCGGTATAAATAAAGAGACTCCGCACCGCCTCGCTCGTGCACGATTTGGTTGCGAAGCCGCGCCCTGTTGTCTGTGCGGGAAGAGCGGCTCGTGCAACCAGCTGCTGCGTTGCGCTCCCTCTCTACCAAGGCTACGCCGCGCTGGTCGGCAGTTTGTTCACGTTCGGAGGCATCAGCTGATGCTGCCTGCTTATCGTTCGCATTCTTCCGCTGTTTTTCATTCGAAGAGCCGCTGGCGACGAGGCGTACGCTATTAGCAGACGGCCTCCAAGCCCCTACGCGCAGACAAACAGTGCGCAGGCCGGCTGAGGTTTTTCTGCTGCTCGAGGGAGGGCGCCAGGGGCTCTTGTAGCAGGCGGATGTCGTCTGCGCGGCAACGTTGCGTATTTCTTATTGTAGCTTGTGCGTTTTGTTATTAGTGCTCTAGGGTAACGAAAGTGTTTAAAAATAGAACAGGCGATTTTTCGTGTTTACAAGATTGTTTTGCTGGTTACGCTTGAGCAGTAAAAATTCGTCGCTGGTGACCAGCTGTTACACAAACTGAATTTTATTCGGTACATTGTGTCCGCGCGCTTTAATCCACATAGGAAGGGTTACTACCGAAGGTATACTCGTCAGAAGAGTTCGATGCATTAAAAATAAATCTAGGGAGCAAGATTACCGGTGCATGTTTGCATGTACTTCGAATTCCTAGTAACACACGTTAAAGAAAAGTGATAAAGCAAAAATTAGTTTATTAATACTGCATCGTTACGAATTGAACACAGTGCTTAAAATACATCCCCAATTGGACAGCCCGGGCAACCGCTTTTCGCTGCGTTTAATTAAGCATGCTGTCCGGCACTCATTGTAACCAGCTGGACTAACCATGTCTACTTTACCGCGTGGGCAGAGCGACTCTTGCCTACGACCCCATAGCGCAGTAGGGGTGGCAGAATTTAGTGGCTGCAAGTCGCATTCGTTGGAGTGTTTTCTTTTTTTTTTTTTTGATGGAGGCGTCGGCCAATGGAGTGCGAGGCCGCCGCATATGCTGCAGATAGGACCCGAGAAAGCCCCGCGCAACCCACGCACCAGCCCAGCCGACGAGACGAGACGGTTGGGCGCAGTGCCAGCCAAGCTCTCCGTCTTTCCTTCCGTCTTCCTTTCTTATATGTATTTTTTTTTTTTTCTAAGAGCGATGGCGCGACGCGATATGGGCGTGCGGCTTTCTCCTTCTACGCGCCTGTCGTCACCTTAACCTCTGCTCAAAGTCCTGCCTGCCGTTTATACATTTCCGCGCCCCACTGCCCGCAAAAACGAGCCTCCAGCGTTTGCTCTGGTTCTGCAAATCCGTCCTTGCAAAGAGCGCTATTGTGCTTCTGTTTCTCGGCAGACGACTCTGCGCTCCTGCGCCTCTGCGACGCGTGGGCTCGTGGCGGAAGAGTTCCGGCCAATGCAACGAGCAAAATAACAGTGGCAAGAAAGAAGAAAATAGATGACGGGGAGCGAGGAAAAGTAAACATGGAACGGAGGACCGGGAGTACAAATAAAGAACGACGCCAATTAAGAACAACAAATAACAAAAAACCCGCGCTATTCTCGCCCCATCTATCGTGGATGGCCGTTAACAGTTTCAGTGATTGACCGTGGCTGCACTGTCCTACACAGAGCCATTAAAGAGACCAGAAACAGTGCTCTCCTGACTCAAACACCGAGGACAAACTTGTTACTGACATCGCTCTACAATAAAAGACTTCAAAGTCTCAACGCGATTTCGCACAAGTTGGTTTCGGTTTCGGTGTTCGATTCACGCGCCATCTGGTAAATAGCAGACGACATCGCTCGCGCGCTTCTCCTCCTCTCCACTCCACCTCCTCCCCTCTTCTGCCCCGCCCGCCTAACACAAAACGTCCCAAATCGAGAACCGCGCATCTCCACGTCATCTCGCCTCGGAAGCGACCCCGGAGTCTCGCAAACCTCGCACGACACTCACGACTCCGCCATCCTAGCAGTCACTCGGAAGGAGCGGGCCGTCCATCCACCACTGCCACAATGAGGCTGCTGGCCGTTCTGCTGCCCGTGGCCGTGCTCGCCCTGTGCCATCTCGAGTGGGCCGTCGGCGGCAGCAGCAGCTGCGGGCCCTGCGAGCTGGACCGCTGCGAGACGCCGAGCGGGCAGTGCCTGGCGGGCATGGTGCGCGACTCGTGCGGCTGCTGCATGGTGTGCGGCCAGAGGGAGGGCCAGCGCTGCTACCACCCGTCCGTCAAGGGCAGCCGCGAGGACGGGCCCTGCGGAGAGGACCTCGAGTGCCGGCCTGAGGCGCGACCTGGCCCCCGGAGACCCCGCCGAGGCCCTGTGCGCCTGCACGAGGCCCGAGCCCGTGTGTGGCTCGGACGGCGTCACGTACGACAACGTGTGCCAGCTCACAGAGCAGCGCTACCGGCTCCGCAATGGACTCGAGGCCGCCTCCAGGGGACCCTGCTACTCGGGTGAGCTAACTGGCGGCCGGATCCCGCGAATGTGGGGAGTAATTTCGGGCAAAGAGTTCCGGCCATACGCAGCTCTGAACGGAGCCGCAGTCGTTTGAAAGATGCCGTAGCTTTGCTACACGGAAACTTTCCATCGACGGTTGACTACTTTTTACAAATGCCACATATGCTTACCATGCGCCATTAGACAATGCGTTCGACGGCCTTCGAAACGGCCGTGGTCCGAAACGGCCCTTAGCAGTATTACGATAAGGGGATGGTCGCAATTATGTCGGCCAAGTTGTCTGCTGAGCCTAACCACAAGATGAAAATCAAGCGTATAATTAATGCGGGATATAAGGGGCGCTGAAAAAGCACCTTCAACAAAAGAATGGTATGCAGCCAATGCACAGTACTGGTGCTACCTTACGGGTCCATTGCAGAACATTGCCATGGTATCTCACTAACCGTGTTGATAGGAAACTTGGGTCAGCTCAAAGAACATTGGAGAGAATATGTGCCGCGCTCGTGGTCAACAGATATCATAGATCAGGGTACAGACCGGTTGGGGAACATTATAAGTCAAGATATTCTTTACGATTCCTAATGAAACATATCTGCAGCTCGAATTGGGACGTTAAAATAGCTACATGGAGGTTTTCTATAGACATGCGATGCTGAGGACCCAAGGAAGGAGGAGTAAGAAAGTGGCTACAGAAAGGGGGGGGGGGGGAGACAAAAGAGGGACGATCAGGGAACTCAACAGAAGGGGGAAGTAGGAGAAATCGCGGATGTCAAATGAATTCCGCACAATAGAGCTGTTGGAAGCTCCACGAGTGACGTCCTCGTCCCGAAGTGAACAGTGATAAGACGTCCTGGGCGGACACGTCGCACTTTTTCATGGCTGGTTCCACACTCCCGTACATTTGCTTGGGGATGGCGTTTTATCACGCTTTGTCTGTGCTAAACCGCTTGAATACTGATGGACCGTAATGAAGTTCGCGATAGGCAGAATAAAAAAAGCTTTCCGAAACGCCCGAAAAAGTTTGTCAGACGGCCTGTTACGCGGCCACCCCTCCTGGTTTGTGCCTGTCGGCAAACGAGTGACCATTTTAACAAGAGTTTCACTATAACCTCCAGTTGTGAAGGTGGCGTCTTCTGTGTGGAACGCGGGGTAGACTTTTCCATTGCTGGCAGTGGGCGCACGAACTCAGCAAATCGCATCAGCAGCAAAAAGAAACGAGGTGTATCGGCTGTCGTTGGTGCCAGTGCAATGGACCTTTTTGCCAGTGGCGATCTGCGCATGCGCGGACTCCCCCATCCGCCATTCTACTGCTCGTGGCGAGTTCTTTCGTGCACATAAAAAAAACTTACAAAGGAAAAAAATGTGAGGCGTTTAAGGCTGACCACGCTGCGAGTACATGGCCATCAGTAAGGAAAGTTAACAAAAAAGAAAATGGGCGCTTCGACCACTGCAGATTAGTCACGGGAACGGGCACCTACTACTGTGGCATTTATGTGAAAGGAACGGGTGGCGGCTGGATGCGGGAGGGACTGAAGAACGAGAATATTTTGTGCAAAAGTTTTCAGACAACGAGTCTTTCGGTGGGCATGCCTGACTACCATTTTTTTAGTTCGCCGTGGCTGCCTTTACGAAGACCCGTGCTGGAGAAAGGGCCATTCTTTAGGTGAAAATCGGCTGGGAACACACTGGAGATAGATAGGGACAGAGACATTTAAAAGTAAGGTATTTTGCCGGCCTTTGCTAACACCCACAACCTACTCTGCGATAGGAGTGGAGTAAAAGAGATAAAACGAATTCGGGATGAAGTCAGCCAATGGATGAGAAAAAGAGAGACAAATGTGGGCACCTGTGTTCCCTCTAGTGCTTGCGATTATTGGCTGGCGATTACGATGCTCCCTGATGCGATATCTAGGCGAGCAGCAGTGCGCTGGGGCAGCGCTCACTCCTGGGTTCTCTCGACGGCAGCGATGATGAGCCTCTGCGCCGACGGCGCGAAGTGTGTCTTTCAAAGGGACCGCGAACTGCGTCTTGAGCGAACACACATCATAGTCACGCGCACGCCCGCCTCACGTTTTCGCTGAGTGTCGCGCCGTCGAGCGCCTCGTGCAGGCACAACATACTGCCCCCTCCCCTCGCCCACCGCAAACTTTCGGCGAGCGCTGGCTCGTGCCGCCACGGCGAACCGCTCTCCCCTCCCAATTTCGCGACACTCTCCGCCTTTGCTTTCTTTCACTCGTTGGTCTTCCCATCGTTCGCTCGGTCACGACGTCGGCGACGCAGCTCAGCCGAGAGACGGGCGACAAAGGGCTGCGCCAAAAATAGGTTGCTTACAGCCAAGGGTTCGTTTAGAGTTACTGAGACCAACATCGCCTGAAAAGGGAGTTCAAAAATCCGCTGAAATGCTAGCTCAACCACCTCTCCTTACCTGTGAAGCCATGGAAGAGACACGGCCCATTTCGTTGCAGCACCCGCGGGCTTATTGACAGGCACCGTTAGCGATCCTTCCCAAACACACTCTGCTGTACGGCTACAATAAATTGTATCCACAAGGCATCTAGAAGAAAGTAAAGCCGGAATAAGACAAAGCCATTCGTTCCGACGACGGTATTATATTGGCTTTAGAGAGAGAGAAAAAGTAAAGGAAAGGCAGGAATTTTAACCAGGCTACGGCCTAGTATGCTATCCTGCACGGGGGAAAGGGGAACAATGAGGAAAAAGAGGAAAATAGAAAAAGAAGGGGAAAGGTACGGACAGAGCATGGAGTGGTATGCCCAGCGGTAGGACACTATAGACAAGAAGTTCAGACAGTTCGTAGAGACTCTTTATATTTTAATCATTTTTGTGGGACCGACTTGAGTCGCAATAAATATATGGGGGTGTAACAAAACAGTACCGGCGATTCTCGTGAACAAAATACACGAGACTGCCGTATAGTTATTCACAGTTGTTTCAAATCATATTTTCATCCGCTTAGTTCGGGATAGATGCAAATGTAATGTAAATGACGCTTGGTGCACTAATTACAACGGAGTCTATGCTTCGGAAGACGTTCCCAGTTCGCCATACCGGCTGCCCTTCGAAGTTAAGGAATACGGAGCTTTGAACAGTTTGAAATATTAAAATAATGTAATCATGAATACCACTATGAATTTGATAGAATAAGACCCCGTCCCCAGAAAAACAAAAGTGACAAAGTCCGATCACCACTAATTCCATTTTCATTTCGTTCGGGTCCCTAAAAGTCGAGTGATGCCGCAATCATTCCAAATCCATGGTTAGAACTCCGAAACTGTGATGCACGTTGCCGCATTTAAAGCACGAAACCTCGAGTTTGAGATGGAGCTCAACGCAACCTTGGCGCGGGCTTGGCCCTGTATACGTGTATTTCGCATCCTCGAAGCCTCGCATTAAGCATTTCAGCCTGGCTGTCTTGGAAACCTCAGGAAGCCAATAGCTACGCGTTCGTAAAAGAAGGGGCCAAAATGCGGCCAAAACTTCACAATTACTCGAACGATGTTTGGAATAAAAAAGTTCAGTTTCCGCCAGGCAGCGAGCGCCCAGGGACTTCTGGAGGGACTCCTGACCGACGGCTAAGCGACAAATCTGGGCAAATAAAAAGTTGTTCAATCAATCAATCAATCAATCAATCAATCAATCAATCAATCAATCAATCAATCAATCAATCAATCAATCAATCAATCAATCCTCCTTCCACTTTGTGAAAAAGGATGACCAGCGAGGCTTGGCGCAATTCAAGGAGCGCACTAAACAAAGCACGTTTGTTAGTAATTTGCATTTAAGCATATACACTTCCTAGCCAGTTAGCTCAATCGAAAGAGTTTCATTCTAGCGGATGTCCTGATGCGTGTGTTATCCAGTCACCACGAAAGTCGCACGCCGTTCGTAACAGAATTTGAACATCGAACATATACGATATGCACCTTGGGTATGTTAGTTATCGATAGGCGCCATTTTCAACATCACTGGAGTCAAAAGTGTGTGCGTGTATGTGTGTGTCTTTGTTAGGGTAGACCGCCGTCGATGTTCAAGACGAATAAAATTTGCTGATACTTTTCATCTAAATTCTGCGCCAGTTATACGCGGAGATGTTTGGCAACGTTGGAGCAGACACGCTCGCCCGTGAGGTCAGGAATCCGGGCACCGAACATATCACTAACAATACACTAAGAGACGACCTCAAACAGAAGAGAAATGAATAACTTCCGCCTCACCCTAACCTAGACAGGCACCAATCAGTATTACTGAGACAAGCGCAGACTAACACTTCGTGCACCCCAGCTAGACGACATCCTTTCTCTAAAGAAAGGGCAGAAGAACCACCAGCATTCAAACAATGTGGTTGATATCCCGATCAGCAACACGTCCTAAGGGAATGTCCTTACAATGCTCCAAGCATTCCTGAGTTATGCACAACAACGCAGCTGCCATATCCCATTGACCCAACCTGGCTGACACTTCTCTACACTTTTGAGGAACATCTAGCTCTAGCGCGGTACATCAAAAACGCACTAGAGCAGAGTTCAGCATTCAGTGAAGACCACCTGTAGTCGGGTAGTCTGAACAGTCTTTGGTTCTAAATAAAGTTTTCTTTATCTCTCTCTCTCACTATGTCGTGCGCTGTAGCTTCGCTGGTCACCCATTTTCACAGAGTGGAATGACTCATGATTTTTTCTTATTACCTGTAGATGGGTCTTGGAGACATTAACGAAGCGATTGGTAATGACCGATGAAGTGTGCGTTAATTGGTAACGGCTAAGTTATTGATGGGTAAAGTGGAGGCATATATTTAGACAAGTTTAAATACATTTCTTCAACGAACATGTTCAGTTCTGTTAGTGCGCCTGAATCATAATTCCTAAAAACATTCCAGGCTACGCAGCTCCTTGTTTAAAATCGACGTTTCCCGGCCAACTCTGACAGCCATATAACGAAAAACGTTATCTTGATCACTATTATCGAGAAACGGGAGTGACCCAATGCTCCATGCACTCCCGCAGCTTGCAGGCGTCATCGTATACACGTGCCAAGAGGAAAATTTCCGTCCTTTCTACTTCGTCTCTCGCATATGATATGATTTGACTATCTTCGAGGACATAGATATCTCTCAGCAACGGTCGCGGTGGCTAATTTGCGCCCTCGGGATCTGCTTTCATTTTTTGGCTCCATTCCTGAGCCGAAAACGATACGCACACTTCACAGAGAAGAGCCGCTGTATCAGCGTTTTTTTTTTTTTTTTTTTCCTCGCGTAAACGAAATGCACCGTGTTTATCTGAGCTAAGCTAGCGTCTCAATATGGGGCAACGCCGTCTCCTGGGGTGTACTTTTCCCGAGAAAGGCGGAAGAACACTTGCCTCATGCACGGCTCGTATTACACCATGTGCGCTCTCTTGGCTGCATCGGCGCCTTCACCGATAAGATATAGTCACGCGGGCTTATTCTGTTTTGGACTCCGCGGAACCTCCGGTGACCCGAAGGGACACTGAAACGTCGACAACGCCGCCAAACTGAAAGTATAGAAGAAAGGGCACGGCGACCGGAGATCCGAGTAAAGACGGACGGTGAGGCAATCGGACCCCGGGCCGGGTTGCGGTGCTGACATCTCGCCAAACCCACTCTCGGCGGCAATCGTCGAGTCTGCGGCTCTGAAGGTCATACGTGAGGCTTGTAAGTCCTAGTGTCACCAGATGTGACACTAGTGAGCCCGACAGAGCAACGAAATATGGGCTACATGGGCGCACGAAAGTCAAGCCGACCGTCGACGGGCAGCGTCTTCATTATGACCCTATTGGATAATAGTGTGCCCAATCGAACCGGACGGCCGTATAAGTTAAACAGGCTCGTACTATCTTGACCACAGTTAGGGTGAACACGGGAGCGCGTGTCATTCCGTGCGCGGGAGCCGCCTGTCGGTGCTCCGTGTAACTTTGCACGCATGCGCGGTTAGTTTGCAACGTGGCTATGTGATGCGCGTGCGAAGTAACCCGGAACGCCGACAGGCGGCTCCCGCGCACGGAATGACACGCGCTCCCGTGTTCACCCTAACTGTGGTCAAGATAGTACACTGTACCCACAAGAGCATTGTGTGGGTTCGTACTTCGTAACAGAACCGGTATGAAGACAGGACATCTACAGTCGCAAACGGGTCCGGTACGGCGGTTATACTGGGGTCGCACCAGACCCATACGGGACCTGTATGTGTAATACCACTGGCGAATGTGCGTAACATGGTATAAGTTAGGGCGAGTTGGTATATAATACTTGAACGTTCAATGCGCAAACTACATTCTCTCGTCTTCTTTCTTCGTCTTCGTGTAGTTTGCGCATTGAATGTTCAAGATGTATACGTAGTCACAGTTGTGTCGGCAGCGGGACTTGGAGCCTGCGTGGGGTAGCGGCTGAAATAGGAGGATCAACGTGTTATGTCAGGTCTTTTGACTTGTTGTTTTCGTCTGTTCTTGCGAATGTTACGTTCGATGGCTCCGTCGTGCACGCTATCTCCAGATGGCGAATAGCGCATTGAAGGTCGCTCCTGGAAAGAAGAAATGGACTAGGTCATGGGATGTACTTCATCATTGCCGGGGTTATCCCTGAAAGCCGAGTGTCCATTCAATACGTACGGGAATGCTGTGGTCCGTCGTGTCCCCTATCGATCACTCAGCGTACGTTGCGACACGTGAGGTCTGATTCCTCCGGGTTGCATAGGGTCTGAATGGGTTGTGAATTACCTTTGTAGGCCGTGTTCGTGGTGTTGGGTCTTGTCAAAGGTGAATTGCATGCGAGGAAAAGGTGAACCAGACCGCCACCAGTTTCGTCGTGAGGGAATCTACTTCTTCGGCATGGAGAGTTGCTTCTAGATAAGGGGGGAGGGGGGGGGGTGCATCTGTGTACGTGCCTGGTTCAGATAAGCGTTCAAAGTGTAGCGAGTGTTGAGTGCTATGATTTATGTTCTTTACAAGTTTTGGTCGATAGGAACAGATGAGTAAATGGGCAAGTACATGTCATTGAGTTCCGGTGTCGTGTTCACCTCCTTTTGGGGCCAGTTGTCCTAGCGCACTGTGATTTCCTATGGTTGAGACTATAACGGCCTTGTGCATAGAAAGAAACATCTGGAAAGAATGTTGCGTGGGCAAAAATCGATATTTTTGGCATGTATTTCTTTTTTCGCTTCATTTATCTCTGTCTTTTGTGCGGAATGTTTTGCTGGGTACTGAATGCACTAGTTGTGGCGAAAACCAGATCTCTGCCAATTGTTTGCTACTTTAAGCCATTCATTTATTCATCAGAATATTTTTTTATGAACGTTTATTTTGCCACAGGGCATATATATATGGGATTATGAGGTGATGGTGATTAGATGAAAATGAAAATGTTCGCTTCGCGGATGAAGTCAAGGAGTGAACGATGATGGCGCCCATGTATCCATGCGGCGTATTCGGAGGCGTCGTCTACGTGGAGGCCCTGTCGCCGCAAAGGTGCCGCAGTCTTCGTCGGCCTCAAGGCGAGGCAGGGACCACAGCAAGTGGTGAAGGTCGGCAATCGCGTCGCTTGCGGTTGGCACACTGGGCAACCAGGGTTTGTAAAGGAACCCTCGGTATTGAGGACAGTGGCGGGTCACGGCGGGAGTTAAGGCCACCCCCACCCGACTCCTCCTGAGCGCAACCTCCTCTGCACGGGTAAGACCCGGGGGGAGGGTGGCAGCACACGGTGGTGGAATAATGAGAGCACGTGTGCGGCGCGGAGGTGTTTCTTTTCCCGTCACCAGGAGAGTGGCATCATCCAGCTCTAACGGGAAGTCGGAGATGGAACGGGATGCTGCCAGTCGGGCTGCTACGTCTGCCTTGCAGTGTTCTGTGAGTAGGTCACGTGAAACCCATTCAATCAGAATCTTGTGAGCGATTTCTGCCGCAAGTTGATGAATACTCCGAGCCAGCACAGGGCTACGACTAACTAACCGTAGTAGGCGGACTGCTTGTAGAGCATCGGTGCGAACTACGATGCGCGCCCCGGGCTGCAAAGTGATTCCGGTTACAGCAATCAGAGCCTCTCTAATGGCTACAAGTTCTGCACAGAACGATGATGGAGGTTCCGGGACCTTAAATCTGGACGTCTTGCTGAGGGCTGGATGGCTAGTGCAATGAATGACAGTGGCAATCACAGTCTCTTGTATACTGGCGTCATTATATAATATGGTAGAGCCGGGTGGAAGGAGGCTATCCCTGTCGGCGATGCGTTGTTTGAGGGCAGACGCCGAAATGTTGGAATCTGGACGACGAAGGTCAGTTGGTTTGTTGCCACTCAATTGCACGAACTGCCACCGGGGAAGTACTCGCTGCGGTAGGGCTCGGAAATTGAAGAATGCACTGTGTGATCAGAATATTTTCTTCTACACTTCAGGGCATTCTCGGCCAAAATTATTACACCATTTAGAATGTATTCGGACATTTTGCTGTTGCAAGTTTTACGACTTTTCCTGGCGTCACGACTGTAGCCCTTACAAAGACCGACGTGTGGTTGCCTCATCTTGGGAAATGCTTCAAGCCTGGACAGTGTAGTCCCGAGGAAGACTATAGCCAGGGAAACCGGCAATTACTGAGCCTACACCGCTTAGTATTACTCAATCTTTGGCCATTTCCTCGTAAGTTGGAACCGCGTAGGAGAAGACTTGTTTCCTGGAGACATATTCCTCTTGATGCCTGCAGACACCCAGTCAGTGGTCACTCGCGGGTAGGGACAGTTTATGGCCCCCCTGCCCTTCAGGTTTCGATGGGCAGCGGCAGCACCTTGAACTCCTGCAACCCATTCTACGCTGGCCGCCGCCCGATTTAGCCCATCGGTGTCTGCACATCGCGGAAACGGCCGCTCGGCCTCTGCAGACGGGATCGGCCATGTCTGGCGGAGCAGCACCCCGTTCGCTCCACGAAACAAACTTCGCCCGCTATCTAAACAGTGGGGGCTGGGAACAACGATCGTAGTCGGCGCTGGTCTCGGCACGGCGCCAGCTATTCTCGGTCCTCGCCACGCGGCATGACGCGCACGCTGTGGACAGTTGCGTGCAGCACGCTCGAAGGGGGCGACAGCAGCAGGGCACCGACGCGCAACCGCAGGCATGCTGCCTGAGGCAGTGGAATAAGTACTGTCACCACGCTTGGTGTTCGAGTCCAACAACTCGTCGGAACTGTCAACGCACTCCGCATATGTTTTGTGATTATATCTTCGGTTGTGAATTCGCGGCCTCATTAACAGGATAACCGTGCAGCGCTTAGCACTTACAATGTGACGTCGTTCCATTACTACAACTTCGCTGGAAAGGGTTAGTCGTATTAGCCAGCTGTACGGTTTATTTATTCATGCCACAGTATTGTATGCCCCGTGAGTCGAAAAATTAGGTGTCGTTTTTGACCGTCCACAGCGAACGAACGGCAACTCTTCAGAAAAGATCGGACTGACATCATATTTCTAAGGGAAGTTCCTCTATCCAAATTAAATAAATGGTTTTAGAAGAAATTCTGGTGAATTTTGGTCAGCGTGACAATCGAAATTGGACCGCCTAACTTAGTGCGAGAGAAGCACACCACTCTGAAGCCGCGGCCTATCCACTGTACTGCCTGATGTAAGATGTGTCAATCTACAGTGCATGCGTCATTGCGCACGTGACGGCGCAGCCAATGGGGAGGACGTGCGGGTAACGGTACGTGAAGAGAACAGGTGCACCACGGAGAACGCTGATGCTGGGGAGCGAATTTGCAAACGCTTCACTGCACAGCGCCCCACGTGACATGTGTCTTCGCGCGATGAAGAACGTTAATTAAACGTGGTAATAGACTGCGCTCCGAACCTAAAGCGACCTAAAACATACCAAATCACCATTATCAACAAAAACAACACGTGGAATTGAGCTTAGAAACATATTTTGCAAGTAAAAAAAATTAAAAGTAGAACCGTTCGGGCCAGTGCTCAGAACTCTAGCCTCGAGGCCACAGAGCCTTTTTTTTTCGTTTTCCACATGGTATTTATTGCACTAAATGTCAACGTATATAGGAAACGATACTAACAACACATATTTACACTATGTACACATACAAATGAGTTGATTATAAGCTGAAAAACAAAATTAAACACAATGAACAATTATGTACACTTAGTTTAAAACGGGGGCAACATCGAACAACTAATAAGGAGGAAATACCAGGGCGAGAATCATTTTGGCCATAGACGTCTTTAAGATTAATGATCATATGGCAGAAGTGTGCTCTGGGAGAAACCATAGGCTCAGTGTGCCTATCCAGCATTCGCGTTTTCCGTAAACTATGCAGAGCGATTAGAAAAATACAATCATATGGCACATCACCGTCTGCGGGTGATGCGAGATACCGTATACCGTGCGGAGTCAATTCAAATTCCTTATTAAGAGTTCTTTGGAGTAAATCCATAAATAGTATGGCAATTTATGAAGCAGTGCTCAATAGTTTCCCGTATATCGCACAGGCGACAGTTCACAGGAGACACAAAAATGGTCCAGTTGTGCAGCCACGTCTTAATTGGCAAAGTTTCGCTCGAATGGCGGGCTCCTTTTAGCAGGAGCTCAATAGGATAGCGCGTGCAGAGACCACGACCAACTATACTTCGTCGTGGCAGAGACATCACACATGTCACGTGGGAGTGCTATGCAGCGCAGCGTTTGGAGACACGCCGGCGGCGAAGTAGTGGCGTGAGGTGTCGCCAACTAGTCTGGCTGCCTGCCGAAGGAATTCGCGCCGTGTCTCGGGATGGAAGGGGCTTCTACGTCGGATGTACCGCCAGTTCCTGCAGCAGGTAATCGCGGTCGGCGTACCACGCAAATACGTCGACGGGGCCGAAGCAAGGGAGGCGAAGAATGCAGAGTGATGAGGGTCAAAGGACGAAGAAAGAAGGCGAAGAAGGAGACGCAGACACGATGTAACACTAAATAAGTCTTTGATAAGTATTGCCATGGGAAGCCATACTGCTTTAAAATTTAAAGCATGTAAGCGTAGTGTCTTTGCACAGATGTCGTATATTATATATAGGGGAGGAAAAGCACGGACGATTTATTTATTCATTTATTCATTTGTTCATTGATTATAACAATGCAGCTCATCATAGCATATGGTACCACGAAAAGGAGGTACTGGTAACAATAACGAACAGGTGCCCAAAAAAGTAAACGGAGCACGTGCTGGAGATTTTGAGGGGATTTCTGCGTCATGTGCCTACCCAGCAACTTCTAAGTGAATTTTCGAGAAAGCCGTTCTAATATAAAATCGGGTCGCACCTATTCTATTTGTGCTGGCGGCCGCATAAAATAGAAATTATTCCAATTTCACGAAGCCGTGCTCCGTTTACTTTTTGGGGCACCTGTACATAAAAACGCACGAAAAAACGAAGTACAGTGCGCCATAAATGGCAAAAAAAAAGAATAGGAAAGTCAGTGTATTAGTTCGTGATAGCAGTGTTAATCAGTTCCTAAAGTTTGGGGTACGTTATTTCCGTGGCTACGTGTGATGGTATGTTTCAATCATATCACGCACAATACTCCCTCCCAGTCGAGTATTGTGCGTGGTATGTAGGATTGAGTGTATGAGGATAACCAAGCTAGAATGCGTTTCCATTTGTTGGGAATGTCACGGCCTGGAAAGGTAAGCGGTGGGGGCTGAAACAAAAATACTCGCTGGTTGATGAGTGGCGGAAGAGCTTGTGAAATTGCGACATGCGTGAATGTTTGCCGCGAAGACTCCAAGGTTTCAAATTGGCACGATTGTTTATTGTTGTATCTCTGGGGCATGCGAAATTATCATAATAAATCAAACAAGCAGCGCGGTTCTGCAGTTATTCTACATTTTAAGCCAAGTACGCTTGATAATCCAAAATGGTCACCGCATATTCAATTTTGGGAGAATGTCAGAATGGTAGTGATGGATATGTCCTGATTTTTTAACTACGAGGGGTGGAGCTTGCTTTGGGGTCCATTAAGTGATCCGAGGGTGCGATTAGAATCAGGGTTAAATTAGCAGCGATTAGCAGCAGCCAGGGTTAAATTAATGTGGCGTTGCCACGTTAGGTATGACTGGAAATGAAGGTGCAATGTTGCGCCTGCGGAAATGGCTTTGCCGCAGGTGCAACACCTGCGGAAAATCCATGTTAGCGATCCTTACATTTTTTCAAGCGTCTCACGCATAAATGGGAAGCTTCCAGTGGATCCCGTTGCACGTCAGTGTAGCAGGAAACGAACATGTGACGGAATAAAATGACATCCCGCAGGTCTCATTTCAAACCGCATCCACGCAAGGCAGGAAATTAACCAGCCTCAAAGAGGGCTTATAATATGGGACTAAGCCTTTCGAAGATTCGGGCAGGCGTGCCCACTGTGATTTGTAAGCGAAGGCGTTGTGTCAACTGACGATACTCTTCCTGACACAGAAGCTGAAGCCCGTCGGCCGTTAAGCTGTAAGCTGCTTTGCTTGCTTTTTTTTTTTCTTTACAGGAAACGTGTAAGCAAGTGTGTATACTTTAGTAGGTATACACATAAGCCTCCGCCTGCGCCTAAATGTAAGCGGTTTTATCTTGATGGCAGAGGCGGGGGTAAAACCTCAGAAACTTTAGATGGGTACAGATGTTGAACATCCCCCGCGCGTCGGCTGAACAAAACGGTAATCGGCCCGCACTTCCTGGTCCTTGTCAGCATGATCAAGCTGTCGTAATTTTTTAATACGATAGCATTAAATTCCCACCCTTACGCAAACATCCGGCACACTGCGTGACCAGCGATGGTTACAAAAATGGCCAGCGGCGCAAAGAGAATAAGAGTAAACAAAAGAGAACTGAATGAACTTGGGTCTTGGCTTCGCACCACGGGTCTAGTTAATGCCAGTCGAGCACGCATCCCCTATGCCTTAGAGAGTTAAGTAAAGCTGGGCCTCGTTAGCGCGTTGCGGTCTTCGGATTAGAAACTTGCGTTATAGAGATATGTACTCAGGGGAGTGATTTGAGCATACTAATTACAGAAGTATCGAGGAACGTTTGGGCCAATAGCGTATTCGTGGACTAACAAGGGCGAAGAAGGAGAACACAAGAAAACGAACGACGCAATGGGAAAAGTATTTTGGCGATGTTAATAAGAGGACACAATGGCACCAGTGGACACGTTTCCGTGTGTCTATGCTGTCTCTCCGGCGATGGACTCTGAAGCGTCTAATTCACAGCCGTCTGTGAAGCCTGGTCGCCCACGGAAGTACGCCTATGAAGAAGATGCAAAGGAACGCAAAAATGCCGTGCTGCGAGACAAGAGCCGTGCGCGCGCTGCAGCTACAAACGACAACTAGCTGACACCAGCGCAGCCGTTGCGACGCGAAGCCATATATCCATCTCATGGGGAAGACATTGTAGCAACAGACACGATAACATAATCACGAAAGATCTACCATAGTTAAGGCGGGCCGCATGGCTTGAAATAAAATGCCATGTTTTCACATTCCCACACATACGTGGTCTTTAGCGCCTCTTCAATTTTTTAACACGAAAGTGTTTTATTCCTGGATACACCAAGATTTCACTATCGTCAGATCCGTCACGGAAATGACGCCAGTGCAATGAAGCAAGCGTCCAGTAAAGAGTGCACCCCTGCACACAGGGTCTTCTTGCGGGGAAGCAACCTTTAGTACTAAAGAGTACTTTATACTTAGGGTTGTTCGTTTTCGGGTTTGATATTTCAACACAGGAGTGTTTTATGCCGGGATACACCAAGATTTCCCTGACGTCATATCCGTCACGGAAATGGCGCCGGTACACCTTTGCCGAAGCGACCCGCCAGCAGGACGTCGCTCGCCAAGCACACCCACAACACAGGCGCCGACCCGCAAATAACGCTCCTTTCGCTGCAAATTTCGCTGCCCATTTCACTTTCGTGTTTTACCGATTCTTAAGCCAGTTATGACATGCAGCTCAACCACAGTTTTTTTTTGTGTTACATTGCAGTTGGGAAATGTCACCTTGGCCAAAGAATACGTGTAAATGTGTCCTCTCGCACGTCAGTCGTAGATGCATCAAAATAAGACATGGACGTTCTGCGGACGATAAAAACTAAATTTTGTCATGAACCTTCCAAAGAAAGTGTGAGAGGAGCTCCGAAACATAAAGTGCGTCCAATCGATCGTCAAACCTTTCAAAGCCCAATCAACGGAGAACGACCCACGCGCGATTCTCGCGCTCGAAGCTTAAAAGCACCATCGTACGAACTATATCTAACCCGCCGCGGTGGCTCAGTGGCTAAGGCGTTCTGCTGCTGAGCACAAGGTCGCGGGTTCGATACCCGGCCGCGGCGGCCGCTTTTCTGATGGAGGCGAAAAGCAAAAACGCCCGTGTGTTCGAGATTTCGGCGCACGTTAAAGATCCCCAGGTGGTCGAAATTAATCCGGAGCCCTCTACTACGGCGCGCCTTACATAAGCGTCGGCGCGTTAAACCCCACAAACAACTACGAACTATATCTCAATGTATGCCGATATGTCGTTTATGAGATAAAGGCATACTAGTTGTGCTCCTTCTCCATGATCGATGCGCTTTACTTGTATTGTCCTTATCTAGGAACCGTTCATTTTTTCGCTGATTTTCAATTAACCGCTTTGACACAATGGAAGCCCGGTTTCACGCACGCGCCGTGTCTCCAGAGATCTTAGAGACTTATAGCAGATCGGAAGAAGTACCGGTACCGTCTACCGTCTGGACGCCACCGCGCATGCGCAGAACCCTACCGTAAACCGGAGATGACTTGGCAGGACGGCACCGAGACGTACGTACCGTGTCCGTCGTTCCAAAGCGGACGGCCGCTTTGGAAGAGTTTGGTCGACCGACCGGTATATGGGGAAATGCATTAGTTTTTTCGACAGAACGCCATCGGTCCCACTAAAAAAGCCTTCGCTTTAAAAAATATACTCCTCCTGAACTCTTCACTGCTCCTCACACGAGTGGGGACAATAGGTGACACGGCATTCTCTATCCTCAAGAGGATACAGGAATGACATCAGTAAAGAGTGAGACGGTCTTTATTGTCTTGCACGGTTTGCCTGTTGGATTGTTCGATCGGATTTGAACCAAGCTTCAATACACGATCATTTCACCAGATATCAAGGACTTAATTCGTGCGACGGTAAGCCGCTCGTTTCGTTGCCCACAGGGTGTTCCGGTCGGGTATAAAGAGCTGAGCATGCAACAGTGCCGCTTTATTCCACGGAGCTCGCGTATGGGAACACAGGCTCGGCCTCTCTTGAGCCGCTGCACCGAAGTAGCGGGAGCTTGCGCGGGATGCGGAGTGGGCGAAGTCGCAGGGAGGAGTTCCGGTCCGCCGCTGCGTCTGAGGGGCTCCGTGACGAGGCCCATGTGGCTGCGGCGGCGAGACGGGTTGGCTGGTTTGCGCGGGCTGCTGCAGCCGGGACTGGGACGGGCGTCTCTGGTGGCCTGCCGCCGCGATAGGGGAGCGAGCGGGTCCGATCGGGTTACGTCAAGGAGCGGCGCAGGCCTTCGTGGCCAAGGGCACCGAGTGCAAGAATTAACGCGATAAAGCAGCCCATGGTGACACGTTCGCCCTTCCTCGCTGGCGGCTTTGTCAATTAGGAAACTGCCGCCTGCCTCGTTGGGCGTTGAATGCCGTCGATGTCTCTGGGCAGGCAAGAAGCTTTCTTTTCCGGGTCGCAGCTGGGCCAATGGCAACAAGGCGAGAAATGATGCCGCTTGTCGCCCACTTTACTTTTCTGAAGGAAGCTGGTGACCATTACAGTACTGATGCATTTCGTTTCATGCTTCGTTTCCTGTACAGTTTAGTGCCGGAGTATCACTCAGTTAAACTGTCAACAATTTCAAGGCTGGTCGTGTTGCTGGGCCACTTGTAAATAAACTACGATTCAAGCTCTTGATTCATTTATCCTTGACGCAAATACCGTTGCACGCGGAAACGTGTATGCGCACAATCCTTGCGCCCACTCCACGAAGTTAGTGCCCATTAGAATGCCTCTTTCAGTTGTCATTTTGCGCTGCTCGGGACTGCTCCAGGGCACCCGAGCCACGTGTTTTATTTGTCCATGGGTTTTCTTTTGCTGCCCAAGAACTGCCCAAACTGCTCTCGAAAGGCAAATAAAATAGACCAGGTGTTAACGTGGCCCTTGAAGAGGGCACGTAGTAAAGTTATCCTAAACGTATTACAGCTGATGTGCGAACGAAGCTGTTCGGGGTAAGATGCGCACAGTCCTTTTGCCGGCTGTATAGTAACAATTCCCATCAGAATTATGCAGCCTGAGGAGGACACGTATATGCAATCCACACGCATATTGAAGGAAATCCACGAAGCGCTTTTGTTCGAAACTATTACCGAGTCGAGGATGGTTTTCTTTTTACCGCCAGTTCGTGACTCGGCGAGCTGATTCACAGCTGTTCCGAGATGAGCCGTGACGCCCAGGACGGTTCATTCCGGACAGCCCAACAAATCTTATATATTAGAAAAGAGCACTGCGCACATACATCAAGTTTTTTTTTTATTTAACAGTTTCTAGGCGGGCACTATTCATATACATTCTGTATATCAGATGGAAGGTTTGCTCGTTTTTTATGCGTATTCGTTCATCTGCTCCCCGTTACCCTTCAATAAACGAAATCTCGGATTACGTGCCATTTTTGATGTGCTCGGTCCCTGCAGAAACAGGGTACGTGCCGTTCACGCGCAGCGTCCCCACACCAGGAAACAAAATCGAGATAAGGGCTATCATTGGAAGTGCGTGGACACTGTGAAAATGATCCATGACGGCAGTTGGACTCTAACAACTGCGGCTGAACAATCCATGCATTGATAGCCTCCACTGCAGATGCACGACCTGAGAGACTTCGATATAATGAGACAGGAAAGGCCACGTAGACAGAATACAGGTTTTATTCGTTAAAAGGACCTGCTTTGTCCCGATGAGAATGGTGCAAATTTTATTGCAAACTTCAAACAAATATTCAAGACATTTAGGAAAGCAGATGAAGCAGTGGCGATTCCCCGGCCATTTTCTGGCGAGGTCTCTATGACGTCGCCTAATCTTGTTTGTGCGATTGATTGGGTGCCGCAGACCCAAAGCCGCCACCAAGCAACATAAGCAGGGTGATTGAAATGAGGCTCCAGTAGTTTTGTTTTAATCGTACCACTTGAATGGTACCGTGGAGTCAACACGGTTTTTCCTGTTTCCCTCTACTGCATCACTGCTGGCGTCGTGTAGCGTGAAATTTGGAAGTTTTTCAATATTTCTTGCGTTTTTAAGGTTAAAAAACGTCTGTCAGTGGCTGGAAAGGGGATGAGTGAGTTACCAAAGGCTAGTCCTTTTAAACAGAAGAAGGTTGTATTGCTTTCTTGGTGCCTTCGAACCAACGGCAGATTCAGGGGTTGGGAGTGGAAATGCCTCCGCGGAAGAACCCTCGAGACTAGCGTATAAATGTGCCCACTCTGCAAGATGTCCGCCCCTATTTAGCCCCCCTGCCCCCTTAAGAGCTTATCTGCGTCATCCTCGCAGTTGATGTATGGGGCCGCGTCATGGTCCACGCGGAGCGTGTAGAGGCATGGATGGCTGGGAGGTGATGGGAGGTCCATGCCGTACCGATGATTGACGGAGCGATGCTGGCGTCAGCGTACACATTTTCAATCCCTTGGTCTTGCTGAGGGTGGCAGTTCGATCGGTGCGCGCGTGTCGATCTAACTTCGTGAGGAATGGGGTGAGAGGTGGCAGAATCAGTGACTATTCGACGGTGCCATGAGGGCCAAGCGAGCACGAATGGTCGGAAACTCTTGAGGTTGCATACAGAGCGTCCCAGGCCACGAGTTTGGCTCATGGGTGAGTGAGAAGGAGGTGTTTGAAGCAGGTCGGATGACTCGCTCTTTAGGAATAACGCCCAGATAGGAGGGGTAAGGGGAGGGCCATAAGTGCCCCCTGTCGATGCCGTTTGCTAACCCCCCTCTTTTTATCCCCCTGTGCAGCGCCCCGCGTGGTGACCGCACCCGAGAACACACGCAACCGCACGGGTGGCCGCGCCGCCATGACGTGCGAGGTGACCGGCTTCCCGGTGCCCACCGTTGAGTGGCGAGTGGACCGCGGGGACGGACCGCTCAAGGCGCTGCCCAGTGAGTATATGTACCATTCGTCTCTCCCGTGGACCACGGCCTCATTTCACTGGGCCGCCGTTGTTGTTGCACGCATTCTACAAGCAAGTGACTGGTGTTGTTGGACCGTTCCCTGCATCAATCCCTGCACTGCTATCCCTGCACCGCTGGAGCAGGGGTAGAGTATAAATCACCAGGAGACTGCAGACAACCGTTTGTCCTACCAGATGGAGCTCTTGTAACTTGTTTTGGACTTCCGTCTTTAGCTCGTTACCTGTGGACTCAAGGATAGCCTATATAATACCACGTAAGAGCCAGCATGAACGTGCATGACCTGAATGGCTCTAATCCATTGGTTCTGGAGCACAGTTTACTCAGGTTGCGGTAGATATTATTACATGGAGGCAGCTTTACCATGCGATTCCTCGGTTTCAAGCGAAGCGTTATAGTGACATCTAAATGTCCTCACAAAGGCGGACAATGGCGTCCCAAATGTGTTCTGTTTTGAACTTCGAGGAGAGCCATGCTGATGACAGTGCAGAACGCACCTATAAACACGTCTCGACGCACACTTTGTCAGTCCCTAAATGGTTTTGAAAAATGCGTCGTAGTCGATGAGTGGCTGACGCCCTTGACTCTCTGCCCTCTCTGCGCAGCGGACAACTCCCGCATCAGCGTGCAGAGCCGCGGCGGCCCGGACAGCTTCGAGGTGACCAGCTGGCTGCAGCTGCTCGACCTGCGCCCCGAGGACACGGCCACCTACTGGTGCATCGGCTCCAACGAGAACGGCGAGGTGTCCGCAGCCGCCAAGCTCAACGTGCTGCCCTGAGAGCGCTGCCTCCTCCCGCGCCCTCTGTTGTTGATTCCTTCCTTGTTGTTATAGGGCCTGCGTAGTAGAGCGCTCGCACGATCAACCGTTGTACACTTCCAGTTGTTCGTCCTGCGTGTGTAAATGTTGTGCTTGTTCTTATTGTTCGATGTTTCGCCCTTTTTTGTTGGTTTGCTTCGTTAATTCAAAACAAAGTATGGCACAGAGTGGCGCCACTTAATTTTTACGAGTTATCATGTTCATCCAACATGTCCTTCGAGCCCATTGCAAAAAAAAAAAATGCTCAGCTCAGAATAGACTGACCATTCTTAACATATAGGGAGCGAATGGTGCTGAAAGCCTGAAATATCAGCGATCAAAGGCTGTTTACGGTTCTTGGTGACGCAGTGCTAAGAGTGTATATATGTTTGTGCAAAAGCCACGATACTGCCATTGAACATCGACGGAGGAGTACAAGGAACGGACCAGAGAGAGCACTCGACCAAATCTTGGACGGTCACGTACAATTTTAACTGACGTCCCTGTCTCGACGTTGCATTTATTACCGGCCCCCAGCGACGACTGCGGGCGCTTGCAGCTGATCTTCTAGTCGCGTACTTACCACTGGCTGAACAATGCTCACTGCCATCCCGACCCGGATAGCTAAGTCTAGTCGGGATAAGCTTTACACGCTGCATCCTGCACGCTCTGTGCGTCGATGGAGCGGCTCGCATTGACCGACGATGACGTGTAGCGCTGCGCGGTCCGAAGCTTCTTTTGGCTTCTTATTCGTCTCTCTTGTACCGCATTTATTTTCAACTTGTTGCTGCCATATTCTTGTCTTTTGAATAAAAATTGTTAAAAACCAATCGAGTGTTTCAACAGTGACTCGCCCGTGGAAGGGTTCTTCTGAAAATTAAATCAGTGCACGAGATCAAGCCGGAGAGGCAGCTGCCGGATGACTGCACAAGGTGTGTTTAAACGCACCTGTGTTTTCCAGCTGGCAGAGGCAATTTGAAATCGTAGATGTAATGTAAGTTTCGGGAAGCAGTTCATAAAGCGTCAAAAAATGGCGCCACCGCCGCTTGTGTGCATTTGTTGCTGCATAATTCAGAAGAGTTTGGTTTCGTCCGTGAGGCCTTACGGCCCAGGGAGCTAGCCGCTTAGTGTGGATTGGAAAGGGAGAAAATGCTTACACTTATCGATTTCTTATCGATAAGTGTAATGCTGCACTCATAGAGTTGAATGTGCCTGTGGGCATCCTAAACTAACAACCGTGCCGCTACTGGGGTTAGCCTCTTCAGTGTTTATAAAAGCGGTCATGCATGAAGACAAAATACAAGTTTGATTCATTAAAAAGACTGCTCGGTCTCGATAACAACGACACCAGCTTTGTAGCAGACTTCGAACAAATATTGGAGGTATTAAGGAGAACAGATGAGGCAGTGGCGTCTCCCCAGCCCCTTTCTGGAAACTTGTGTATGACGTCACAGAAACTTGTCGGTGCGATTGGCGGCCTCCAACCTTAAGCCACCGCCAAGAAACACTGACTGGGCATTACACTGTACTGTACTGGGCATTACATTGTACTTCCGTTTGATCGTATCCCTTGAATGGTAGCGTGCAATTAGCACACGAATAACCAAATTTTAGAATTAAAACCCGAGGTTTTCTTGCGTTTTTTGTTAAAAAGACGTATGGTTGAAGTACAGCTGACCAGTGCAATCACGGACAAAAAAAATGTCCCACTAAATGCAAAGCTATTCGCGCTAAGCGGCGTCCACGAAGGCCTGGCCTTCTACCGCCTCGTGCTGGGTCTCAGCCTGTCAGTGTTCCTCTCGCACCTGCTTTTCCGGTCGATCGGGTGTGAAGTCGAGCCAGTGGTCGATTGTCGGTAACCTGGTAATACTGCCATGGCGTGCTGGTTACACGGAGATCTGGTGAAGCAGGTGGAGGAACAACCATGATAATTAGCTAAGGTCGCTGCTTCCGCAACAAAAGTGCGTTTATGCGTACGGGCTGAGCGACGTTGTTCAACCAGTTCGTCAAGCGTGTTCAGCTGAGCCTCATGTCTGGAGAGATGGTATCGGGGCCATTCTAGGACATCCGCACCCTACTAGACACGTGACCCTGCCCTCCCCGACTGTTCTGGGCGCGGCGAAATACGCTCCCGGCTTATCAATTGCTCGGACGCTACCGATACTAATAACCGGTCCACTAGTAGTAGTAAAAACTTTATTAATAGAAAGGGGGCACAAACGACCTGGGTGGGGTGGGGGGAAATGGAGGGTGCAGGGGAAGGTAAAACACCTCAGACATTCACAATTCACATAAAGGGGTCGTTGTTCAAGGTTCAAGTTCACTACCAAGAAGTCAATGTGTGAATCCCACGACATGTTTGCAGAAAAATAGATGCCCAGAGTTTTAAATGACTGAACGTATTCAACCGATGTACCATTGATAAATAGTAGGGCACGTGGGAGACTCTTTTCGACGGGACTGAAACAGCAGTGCCTTCGTTTTGCTAACATTTAATTTCAGGTGGTTTTGTAAGGACCATTTCTGAATTAAATGTAGGGTGATGTTGGCATGATTTGCTAAATCAACAGCGGAACGACCAGAGAAAAAAAATGCTCGTGTCATCAGCGTAGATGACGTACTTAACAGGTTCGCCAATGGGAAGCGATGTCATTGATGTATGAAAGAAATAAAAAGGGCCTAGGATGCTCCCTTGAAGGTACGCCTAAATGAACCTGCCTGTCTTAAAGAAGATGGGTATCCGTTTATTTCTACAAATTGTGAGTGGTGTCGTCGAAAATACTAAGGAGTGGGCGTTGCCTCTAACACACACAAAAAAAAGTTCCTGCGTTTTTGCAGCCGCCCTTTTCCATAAGGGCGATTTCCCGTGCAGGCCGGGTGAACTTCCCAAGCGCAGTCCCACACAAGGGCCGAGCGCCAGGCCGGGGAGTCGCTTGTGCCTATTTTACCGGTAGGTTCCCGGCGCCACCAAGGCACACGAATGCACATGGTGCCTTCCACAGCCACGGTGGGCGCTCAACTCGCAACCGCCTGTGGCAGGGAAATCGCCCCTATGGAAAGGGCCGGCTGCAAAAATGCAGGAACATTTTTTTTTTTGCCGCTTGATAAGAATGTGATGACTGGGGCTATTGAAAACATTTGGGAAGTCTAGAAACACACCTAAAAGTACATTGTGATTTTCAAAGTTTTCGATAATGTACTCTTTTTTTGTTGTTGTTGTTGTTGGAAGGACAAGCTCTGTTGATTTACTTCTTTGGAAACCATATCGTACGGGGTTTAAAATATTGTATCGGCCAGCAAAAGGTGTCAGTCATTTAAGTATTATTTTTTCTAACCCATTTGAAAACGCCGGCAAGACAGAAATAGGACAGTAATTGGAGAAAACGTTTTTGTCACCTTTCTTGGAAATAACAGCGACTTTTGCACACTGCATTTTACGCGGAAACACTCCCGTTGTAAGGCACATATTAAAAATATGAAGTAAGCAGTTCGCCTATAATATCACTAACATATTTAACTGGTGTAACTTGTATACCTGACGCATCAAGGGACTTATTGTTGTTTAGTTTAATAAACCACGAAACTACTTCACTTTCACTGACCGGGTCTAAGAAGATGGTGTGGGCGGTTTTGGCATATTTTGGCATAGACGTTTTGGCATGTTTACTATGCGCAAACGCAGCGGGCATGCAGCGGCCCATAGCACGCAGAAGGATTACCGGGTTTTCTGCGAGAGCGCACAGGTGTTACACTAGGTGCGCTAGTTTTTTAGACGCTAGTGGAAATAGTCGAGCATGAAAATAGAACTGTTCGCGCTCACGCGAGGGCGTAGCTGTAAAACCAAACGGGCTGTCGTAACGAGGTTGTGGGCGGCGGGCATTATATCTCTGCGGCAAAACACCAACCCATGTAGCCCGGAAAGAAGGCACCGCAGAAGTTCAAATTGAAAACCGGAATCGATAGATAGTGGATCTACGTAAGTACCACGTCGTAGTATAGGTAACATGTGGAAGAAATAAAGAAAGTTATCAAGTGGTCCTTCACCACATTAAACGGGGCGCAGTGGCTAGAGGGAGAAAGAGCAGTTATGTGCAGGTAAAAATAACAAAAATTCTACAACAAAGTCTAGGAAACAACACTTCGCATTTTCGTGCTTCACTAAAGTGGTGACTACAGTGGCTGAAATAAAGAGCTGAAGGAAAGTTGGACTGCTCATTACGCTACTGCAGGAGTTGAGCCGAACGAATGCGACAAGACATTGAAACCACGTATTAGACACTGATCAGCAATCATTTAAAAGGACCCCTCTCGTGCAACGGATGAGGTGTACAAGGGATCCTAAGGTGCGAAGTGCAAGTGAATCCTGTGTACACGCGACAGAGCTAGGAACAACAGGCAGTAGCAACTGGATATTGGCGCTTATACGTTTCCAACAGCCAGGTCAAAAATTCCTCGGAGCACTGAAGTCTGCTTACGTGCTTTCAATGAGAAAGCGTCAGGGCTTCGGAGTGCTGCACCGTGTGTGCGTGTATCTCATCGCTTTACTTAAAATTTGGTCGTCTTCACTGGTTACCGCCGACCTCCAGAAATAAAGGAGCTGTTTTTTTAAGTTCCACTACAGGAAAGAGAAACGAGCATAATATTAGAACAGGATGCGCATTTGCTATCTCGGTGAATTACGAATTTGCAGTTACAGGGTTTGCGGATTATATATTGTTACGTGGCGGCAGGACACAGGAAACGAACAATGGAAGATGCGAGCGATGTATTGACACTATAGTGAACTAGAATAAGTATTCTAGTTCACTATAATTGACACTATATACACGATGTCAGCCATGAGAGAGCCCGCCCAGCCGGGTCTTCGTCTTCTTCTCTGGAGATCAGGGGCGTAGCCGGGGGGGGGGGGGGGGGCACACCGGGCTCGTGCTCCCCAACCCCCAAAAAATATTTCGTGCTCCTCTACCACCCATAGATCAAAATCTTGACGAATGGACACTGGAGCTTGAAAAGCGGGTCAATAAGCACACCCAAGAAATCGCACTCACTGACAGTACACCAGCCGCGGACCCCCACCTTATGCACATCTGGGAAGCTCGACGAAGCCTGTCAAAACGTTGGAAACGCCAGAAACACAATCGTTCCTTGAAAAAACGCATAGCCCTTCTAACACAGCTAGCACAGACCTACGCTGCTGATCTTCAACGACAGAATTGGCACTCTTTTTGCGACAAGCTCCAAGGCACTCTGCACACGAAGAAAACCTGGCATCTGCTTCGGTCCCTCCTCAACGACACCACTACCAGGCGACAAACAAACCATAAAATACACCAGTTGATTCGGAACAGCTCGCTGTCTTCTCAAGACCTCCTGAGGTCTATCCAACTCCACCTTTTTGGAGACCCAGCCTCTTATCCGACCTACCCGGAAACACATTACACCGGCCAGGCAAATGATGAGTTGGACGCACCTTTTATCCTCGCCGAGCTCCATGCTGTACTTGCCCGCTTGAAACGCAATACTGCACCAGGCAAAGATCAGATAACATATCGCATTCTCCGAAACCTGGACGAAGACACCCTGCAGGCGCTCCTGGACCTGTACAACCGCCACTGGGTTGAAGGCACCTTACCTGAACAGTGGAAATATTCGGACATCACTCTAATCCCAAAGCCAAACAACCCCCGTCTCCCCCACGACCCTTCGGCCCATCTCCCTGACGTCCTGCCTCGGGAAACTTTTCGAACACCTGGTCCATCAACGTTTATCTACGTACTTGGAAGATCACAATCTGTATCCATTAACAATGTTCGGGTTTCGACAGCATCTCTCTACGCAAGACGTACTAATTCAGCTCAAGGAACAGGTCCTAGATCATCTGAGCAGAGCCACTCCTAGGGCCATCTTAACACTTGACGTCAAGGGAGCGTTCGATAACGTCACACATCAAGCCATTTTGGAAAACCTCAACACGACCAATTGCGGCATCAAGACTTTCCACTTCGTAAAAGCTTTTCTCCGAAACCGGACCGCAACACTGCGACTTGGGCCCCTTCGATCCCCCATCTTCCACACTCCGCCCAAGGGCACCCCACAAGGCTCCGTTATTTCGCCATTGTTATTTAATATTGCCCTCCTTCACCTTCCGAGTCGCCTACAAGCTATCCCCGGTCTCCAGCACGCTCTTTACGCGGACGATTTGACCATTTGGACAACGCAGGGCTCCAGCGGCGCACAACAAGACGCTCTCCAACAAGCGATCGACACAACTATCGACTATCTCTCGCCCAGAGGTTTGACATGCGAACCTAACAAATCGGCTCTCCTAGTCCTTCGCGCCCGCACGCGAGGTCGGCCTGCTGTGGCTACTCCCGATCCGCAAGTTACCATCCAGGGCTCTCCTATTCCCCAAGTCCCCACTTCCGTATATTGGGTGTGCCTATCCACTACGATGGTTCCGGCGCCACCTCCTGCCGCAGCTACAGAAAACGGTCACACAGCTCACTCACCTAATACGGCGAATAAGAGGATCCACTCACGGCCTCAAAGAACAAGACACCTGCCGGGTTGGTCCAAGCACTGCTGGTCAGCCGTATAACCTACGGAACTCCTTTTGTCAACCTAAAACCACAGGAAATCAACAAGCTGGATGCTCTAATACGGAAAACGTACAAAGCTGCCCTTGGACTCCCAACTTATACTTCCAATGCGCGTCTGCTTCACCTCGGCCTGCACAACACGCTCAGCGAACTACTAGAAGCACAGCGGACGTCCCACCTCCATCGCCTCGCCCTCACTCCCTCAGGTAGACGCGTTCTCCAAAACATTGGCCGGCCCTCCCCTTCCCCTCAACACGAACTCCAACGCATCCCCCTGTCCATTCGTCAACGCCTGAAGGTTAGCCCGGTACCCAAACACATGCACTCATCTTTCAATCGAGGACGTCGCGAAGCCAGGGTGAAGATGCTTGATAAACGGTACGGCGCCGACTCTCAAACCCGATATACGGATATTGCTACAACTCCCGACCGCACGCGCACCACCCTAGTTACTGTGGACTCGAACGGACATCTGGCCACAGCCGTCACCTATCGAAATCTGCCGGTCACCTCAGCCGAAGCGCTTGCCATCGCCCATGCAACTACCACACACCAGCATCAACCATACTTGACCATCATTACGGACTCCCAACAAGCCTGTCGGCTGTATCAAGCTGGCCTTGCACCACCCCAGGCCCTCCCTGTGCTCCAACACCTTCCCGAGGACATTGAAATTTCTATCGTCTGGACCCCAGGACATGCTGGCCTTGCCGGGAATGAGGCGGCTCATGCCGCAGCCCGCGATCTCCTTACCCGGGCACTCCCAACCGCAAGGACCGACACCGCCGGGCGCTCATCTCTGACCATGAAATCCTAACTCCGCTGGACTCTACCTACAGCTCCCTCCTCGCGCACTACACACACATCAGAAGAACATACCCTCCTCCACACCACAGTCTCTCCAACCACCAAGCTCACATATATCGGCGTCTACAAACAGAAACCTTCTACAACCACACTATCCTCTCCCACATATCTCCGTCCATTTTCCCCCACAACTGCCCACAATGTGACATCCCTCTCACAACCTACCACCTTGTGTATTCATGTCCCCACCACCCCCACCCCATTCACTCCCCCTCCCTTGAGCAGTGGGAGTCTGCGCTGACCAGCTCGGCGCCGGAGCATCAAATCGCCCTGGTGCAACGAGCCCTGGATTCGGCGCAGGCTCGCGGCCTCCTGGACGTAGGAGGCTGACCACGTCCCTTTCCAGCTCCCTTGGCTGCTCAATAAAAAATGTTTTTTACCACCACCACCAGGCTGGGGTGCGGTTCAAGTAGCCTGAAGAATCCCCTGAAGTCGCCTGCAGGCACGGAACCTGCATTTTTAAGGACATTCTTGTTCATATAAAAATGAAAACAAGGGCTTTGTCAACGTCTGATCCCTGTGCCCGCTCCGGATGCTGTACATGTCAACACATACAGCATGGCTGCATTTCGCACTGCATACACCGAGCTGCGCCGGGAACGTGCCGCGAGCCGATCGAGGCTGTGCCACTGTTTCGCTGGCGGAACAGCACGGCCGAGAAATGGCGGAACAGCAGGAAAAGCCTCATATAGGCATGCATGTGGTCTAGACTTTAGCGTGTCATTCTTTGTCTTTACACTGGTGCAAAGTATAATCACATGACAGAACATGTCACTGTATTTTGTTCACTCAAATATCATTCCTTGATATATTTATTTTTCTACCCACATCGCATTTCATTGACTATTTCAGATCCATAATTCCTGCTGTATGAAAAGCATTGCTCTGCCCATCTTGTATTTTCTCCACATCCACAAAACTGTGCAATTCTCTTTATTGCGGAGCTTTGTCTTTTTGGCACTATTCCATTGTTTCCTCGACCTCCCTCTTGGTTAGAATCAGCATTCTGCATTTACTTAACCGTTATTTTACGGAAGTCATGTCTGTTCGATTTAACGGATAAAAATAGAATGAAATTTAAAAAAACGTGTAACAAGCTCAACATTTAACAGCAGTGCAATAAGGTGTTCCGCTAAGCGTAAGTTTACTATTCACGTTACTAGCACAAAAAATAACAAAAAGGCGATGAGGTAAGGACGAAGATGCACGTTTGCTAGCTTCACCGCCATAGTATACGAATGTGCCGCACGTACAGTCCAGTGCGATCCGAAGGTTATCGCGGGAAAGCTAGTCTTTCAAAGGAATAGACAGAACGCCAACTTTAGCGAATCTTCCATACCAGTTTTGTTATCGTCGGCGTAGATAAAAGGCAACCAAGTCTGTGCTTGATAACAACGAATGTAAAGCTTGAAACCGAAAATGTGGAAAGTACAGGGGGGATTAAAAGAAATGCGAACAACGGAGCGCACAGCCTCCTACGCATGCTGCACCGTCTGGCTGCAAAGTCAGCAAACTGCGCGCATGCGCACTTCTTCAAGAGCGTTTGAGAGTGTTGCCTCTATTTATGGGAAATGCTTGATCAAGAAGCGACGCCTGTCGTTTATTTTGAGGCGCCTTTTCACGCTGCGTCGCCACTCACCGACCGTGGCCGTTGCTTTCACAAGTCGTTGACATCCTCCGATCCTGTTCTACTAAACATAAGATAAATACAGTGTACCATCCCCTGACTAACGGACTTACCGAACGCTTAAATCGTACCTTGACCGATATGATTTCCTGCTACCTCTCCGCGGATCACCGCGACTGGGACGTCTCGCTGCCGTACGTGACGTTTGCCTATAATTTGTCGCGGCATGATACGACTGGGTATTCGCCGTTCTACCTCCTTTATGGCCGTGGGCCCACCCTACCACTGGACACCCTCATGCCTATGTCGGCCATGAGGGAGCCCGCCCAGCTGGGTCTTCGTCTTCTTCTCTAGAGATTGGACCGATTGCTCTCTTCTTTCCGTGACACATCCCCCTCGTCGAAAGCGACCGTCCCTATCGAGGCCGTAGGAAATGTACAGATGCGGTGACAATGCACGATGAGAGGAAAAGTGGAAAAGTCCTTGCCGCCACGGATGAGGATGATGGTCGTGGTGAGAACTGGCCCCGGTGCATCAATGCGCGCCGACACAGTGAAACAACGTCCAAAGGCCTCGGAGATGCGCCGGAGTTCTGTGCAGGGGAACGGCGTCGTCTTCTGTGTAGGTCGCGAGTGGTCACGTCGGTTTATCTCGGCAGGTCATAGGCTGGGGACACGGGCTGGGGAATGGTGCGTCCATGGCTCACAGGGACTGGGGCGGGCCGACGCAATCCAAGAGCCTTTCAGCGATGTTAAAGTAGCCGAGACGAAGCGAAGCTGGGGCCAGGATGAGGATCAATTCCGAAACCTCCACCAAAACACGTTACGTGGCGGCAGGACGCAGGAAACGAACAATGGAAGATGTGAGCGATGTATTTACACTATATACACGATGTCGGCCATGAGGGAGCCCGCCCAGATGGGTCTTCGTCTTCTTCTCTAGAGATTGGACCGATTGCTCTCTTCTTTCCGTGACAATATATCCGCGCGTTACGCCTTCGATGCAATGTACTTGTTGAGAGACAGAAAAGCGTTTTTGTTGCACGATAAACGGTGGATAAATACTAATTCTTCTTGATATGAAGGATGATTCTTGGATAAATGCAGATGAATAGTAGTAGGTTCCGAGAGAAAAAATTCCCCGCATTTCCCCGAGGGGAAGAATGTGAAAGTGCGAATGCACGAGTTGAATTTGCGCGGTTCGGTAATGTTCGCGAAAGAGAGGTCACACACACACACACACAACTACAAAGAAAGAAAGATGCATTTATTCACAGACACCTATTTGTGTTGTCGTTGTACTTGATTGCTAGAGCGGATCTCAGCTTTGAAATTTCGTGTCAGTACTCCTTTAAGCGGGTGCATTAGCCCTTCTCACGCCCGATTCTTGGCCAATCCCCCACGTGGGTATGTGCCATGTCAGCGGCCAGGCAGCACGCGCCCATCTCCCCCCGTTGCCAAGGAAGACGAGGAGATTCCTGGCCAATCCCCCACGTGGGTATGCTATGCGGACATCGCCGGTGGATGCAGGTTCAGGGTCGCTTAAGAAGTGCATTCGCACTTAAAAAATACCAGGACCGCGCATATACCGACATTAAGACGAACGCGCAGCGCTAGCCAGCTTTCCATTACGTTCATGACTCGCTTGCAATCGCCGATGCAATTCTTGGATATCGCACGCAGAAGCGCAGAAGCCAGTTACAACAGCACATTCGCAAATTTAATCACATGTGTACCGGAATTGAGCAGATGTAGCTGCAGGTGAGGTATCGCCGACGAAAGTGAAAAAAACAATTTTGGAAAAAATGCGCGCCAATCCACCCTGTGAAGGTGGTTTGAAAGCGAAGCTGTAAACGACACCCGCAATGATTACCATGCGACGCCACATGAATTCGCACACGTGGCTCTAACAACAGTGAAACCAGAAACAAGTGAAATGCACTTAACCACACCGTTTATTACTTCAAGAGATATTATGTGCTGAGGTGAAGTCAATGCATTATTCATGAACGGTGGTTGGTTGAGTTGTATTGGGGAAGCACATGAGTGGAAACTTTTTTATAAAATTAAAGAAGCTCAAACCCGGTGTTAGACGATCACACTTCTCCGTCTCTGCCGCCGCCGATGGACGCGACGAGATCGGCGGCAGAGACGGAGGGGAAGTGCGCATGCCATGCGTTGGTGTGAGCCTCCTTTTTTTATAACTCCTAACGCATGCGCAGGGCGCGCACACGGCCGCTACACGTGCCGTTGGCAGAGCGCAAAGCGGCGCGAGGTGGCGTCACGCACGTGGCATTCAGCGAGAACGCAAGGGGTAAACCCGCAGATGTGCTCGGTGAGTGCACCGTCTGTCTCCCCCGTATCTGCGTGGGGTCGTCGCTCAATCCGGTAGACAACGGGATCTCATGCTGTTTCTCTATTCGTCCCAGGTTCGATTCCTTGGTGGTGCCAGTACTTCTTTTATTTGTTCGAGGCAGATGGTTGACAACCAACGTCGCGACAGAACCCTTGGGAGCTGGAGGTAAAAAGCTTCGCTTAAAAAACGTGAGCCATTTAACTCTGTGAAGGTGGATGACCAGCGAAGCGTCTTAGCGCACAGCATAGAGGTGACACAGAATTTAGTTGGAAGTCATTAGTAAAATTTGACTCTTTTGAGCGTTGACGGCGGTCATCCATAAGGAAGACACATACAGCTATTGCCGTTTTCTGCTGAGCATTTTCGATAAACTTGGTTTTGCCGCAAGGCGTTTTTGCACAAGCAGAACAAAAAATGGCGCAGCTTGTATACAAACGGTGCAAGGTTGGGCAAACAGCAGAGCTGGCGGCCCCTCTGCCACCGTCTGATGCCCTGTTGTTGCACCTCACATGATTTCCGAACTTGCCGGTAGGCCCGGATCGTTTTGTCCGCAGCCTTTCACATCTCTCCCAAAACTGACCGCGTCATCACGCGCTAGAGCCGGTGGCAACCGGCTTCGCGAACTGGGCGCAGGGGTCTCCAGGCGGAGGAGAGGATCCGCCTGATCCAAGCTTTTATTATCCGTAGGATCACGTACTCCCTGCCCTACCTGAACCCGTCTGCCACTGAATAAGATAAGGTTAATCGGCTCATCCGAAGGGAATGCAAATCTGCCCTCCACCTCCCCTTAACTGCCAGATTCGAAGGCTTATTGGTGTGCACAATACGGCAGAGGAGCCTATTGACGCTAGCCCACCTTTCCAATCAGGTCGTCCGCTTGTTTAAAACTCCCAACCATATCTCCGGCGTCTAGGTATACGTCATATTGACTGCCCTGAGGCTAAAATTCCTGTCCCTTCTGAAACCCATGCAAAGCTTATCATTAAACCAATACCGCGCAACATGCATACCATATACCACGCGAGCCGCGGGGAACAAAGAGCACGTGCTTTCTAAGAACGACTTCCCTCTCGATCCGCCGTGGTCTAGGTAGATACTGCATGCAGAATACAGGCACCGCGCCGCATTCGCCATTACAGTTATTAGCGACCCTGATAATCTCCTTCTCGACTCCCTAAAGTTAAATACTCCCCCATCCCACCACGGCGGAAGAGACGGCAATAGCTTTAGTCCTCTCCCAAAGTCCGACCCCCTCTATAATAATCTCTGATTCCAAAGCGACCATTCAAAATTGCGCCAACGGAGACCCTGATAATCCCCCTCTCGACTCCCTAACGTTAAATACTCCCCATCCCGCCACGGCGGAAGAGACGGCAATAGCTTTAGTCCTTTCCCAAAGGCCGACCCCCTCGATAATAATTTCCGATTCCAAAGCGGCCATTCAAAATTGCGCCAACGGCCATGTTTCGTCACAGGCATCCAAAATTCTCCCACGCCAGCCACCCGACTCCCCGTAGAAATTGTCTGGGTTCCGGCGCACGCTGGCCTCGCTGGTAACGAGGCTGCCCACCATACGGTTCGGGGGCTCCCAATCCGAGCCGGGGCAAGCCTCGAACCCTGTCACGGGGCCAGATCCGCCAGAGATAGACTACTTACGTACAAATAAATAACCGTTGATTACCGCCTGGACCACCGTAGGTACCCCCCGGCTCACGTCAACCTTACTAATTCCGAAAAACACACGTGGCGTCCTGCATGTGGCGCCCTATAGCCACTCTTCCTCACATCTTCTGCGGGGGTCTTAAAGATCCCTTTTCCCGAATTTCCTGTGATGAGCAGTGGGAGGAGGCGCTGGGGAGCACAGACCAAGAGGTACAAACCTCCTTGGTCCCCAGGGCTGCCAATGTCGCCGCCCGGCACAAGTCAGTGGCCACAACCGCCCCTGAGCCACACAAAGCTTGTAGGAAGCAGACTCGATTGGTGTGGCTGACGCGGCTTCCTACATTTATTTGGAGAGCGTAGGCCCGGCCAGAAGTGGGAGCGGCGTAGATGTGCGACCGCCCTGAAGCACAGTCGTGTTCGATCTCTCGTGTGTGTCGCGTGGCACTGTTGACGCTGGCCAGGCACCGCTGATGATGATACTGGCGCTCATGATGGCGATGGCGATGGTGTCGCTACAAGCTCAATAAAAATCTCTCTCTCTCTCTCTATCTCTCTCTCTCTCCTCTCTCGGTGCTGTTGATAACTATAGCCAGAGACCTTGAAGGACTCTGCTATAGCTTTGACAATTCTTCCAGACGCGAAGGAAACAGTGAAAGCGTTCATGGGAAGTGTTGCAGAGTCCCTTTAAAGTGCCATCAAGGGCCCCAGAAGGGGTATTACATGAGGGGGGATACAAGTCAAAACAAAAATGCTATAACATGATGTAATATATATGGTACAAATATTCGCAGCGATAAAAAAAACACATAAGCGAGGATAACATTCATATGAATCAAGCAATGCCAAAGTAAAGAGCCGGCAAAGAACAGCTAGGTGGTACTATTTGGTATCAATGGTAAATTTCTTTAAATTTACCCTATCCTTGTGTTTATTGCATGCGCAATAGACGAGACGTGTCGGCGCAATTTTAGCGTCGATCTATCAACAGAGCGGTGTGCAGAAAAGAAGAGAACGAGAGGACGGAGGGAGCGCGTGGAGGGAGCCGCCAACGCTGCCGACATTGCCAGAGAGACGTGGAGTCGAAACGCGGCTCACCACCTGCTTCTGTCGACATGCAGGTTAAACACCTACCTATCACTACTGTCGCGGCTTGTCGCGTTGTAGAATAGAATGGGCAGCATTTAGGTGCGCTAACAACAGCGCTGTAACGTGTTGTGAGGTTGGCTGTTTATGGACACTACAAGCGCTATCCCGACATCCTGCCAGAATGGAACGAGAATCTTCCTCTGATGCGTGCCACGACAGGTGCACGAGGGGGCACGTGCGCAGAACGGGCGCACACTGAAGGGAGCTTCAACTAAGCCTGTCCGCCTGTAGGAGAAATTCGCGTCGAAAAACGAAAAAAAAAAAAAAAAGAAACGGTGAAAGAGATGCAAACCCGATCGCTAGTCTTTTTTTACCTTCAAACCGCCTAAGCAGGCTTAAGGGCCGAGGAATTTTTTCCACTATGTATATTTACTTCGTCATCCTCCCCATTCAGCTTTAAAATTATCCATAAGCAGCGCCACTGTCGTTAGTTAAGAATTTTTTTTATCTTCTTTAACTATGATTTCAGAAAGCGCGGGCTACCGCTGGAAATGAGAAGACGCCCCCCCCCCCCCCTTTTTTTTTTTCTGAATTATCGACTCCAATTAAACTTTTTTCTCACTCCCCCTCCTCCTTCTCACTCCTCCTCCTCTCTTACCCTGATGACTTGCCGATCTCCTGACTGGGCACGCGCCATTCGCCTAGAAACATCATCATGGCTGTCAGACAACACTGGCGTGATGAAGGATGACCCCCGGTTATTGTTCGGCCCGATATGTTCAGCCCGAACAGTCACATGACTCCACCGGTCCAATGAAAAATCGACACGCACTCGACCCTCCCACACATCCCGATGACGTCACAATCGCCATCATCTCCGCTGCCAGAAGTAGCGAGCGCTTCCAGTTTACATTCTAAAACGCAGTTTGAGTACGTGTGCGGGTTCAGTCTGCTTCGGCGTGTGTCTTGTGTGCATCTCTACATTCTAGAACATGGCTGCGGACTTGAAGACGCGTCTCATCCAAGTTTTTGACGCCGTGGACGCCGACGGTGACAAAAAACTCACCGTGGACGAACTGCAGGAGGCGTTCGCAAAGCTCGGATTTCCGCCGCTGGAAAGGAAAACATGGGGGCACTTTTTCACCGTCTACGACAACGACCACGACGATCGTATCAACCTGGAGGAGTTCAGGAAGATCCACGAGGACTTCACCAAGTGGAGAGCAGTGTTTGATGGAATTCGAAGCCAAGAGGGAGTGGTCTCCATCGAGCAAGCGGTGGCCGCCCTGAAGTTGTCGGACGCGATCGTTTCGAAGCTGGGACGTTTCGGCGAGGCGGGCCTCATCAAGTACGATGCCTTCATCGAAATTTGCTTGATGAATAGAGCAATTACCATGGAGTGGGAAGCAATGGCCACCGTCGATGGCCAGCCGGATAGGCGCAGCGTAACCTTGGAATCCTTGGCCGTGGCTTTCACGAAAGTCTACAAGATTGAAAGGGACTCTACGGCAGACTAAGGCGCAGAAATGTTCAACGAAGCAAAGTTTTGGGACATTGGTTTGCTCTTTTCGTCTTGACTGGGGTGCATTTTTACCTCGCAGAGAAAACGAATAAAACAGTTGGCGCCTCTGCTTTGGCGTTGCCGTGTTGCTTTAGCATTTTTTCTCAGCGCAAGCACTTTGCTTGAATTATTCCTACTCTACATTTATTGCGTAAAATAGGATTATAATCACCTTGTTTGCATCATGCATACATATTCTGTATGCTGTCGTCAGGGTTTTTGCTTTGCAGCAATACAACTTTTTTCTTTTATAGTTTAGATTACGAATGTGCAGTTGTGGTTTTTGTTCTGAAAAAAACACCACTGCCAATACCTGTCTAAGGTCATTAGCGGACGTTTATCATCACATTCTGTACATTTTCTGTTCAAGACCAATTGATTTGTACGCAACACTATTATTTGTGCTTGTTTATTCCTACTGCTCATTTTTAACTATATTCTTAAGTATTTTTTAACAAGTGGTCCTCCCACAGTGACAAGCTATGGGACCTCTTGCTACATTTCTCACAAATCGACGCACTGAATCACTTGCAAAACTTACGATTGAACTGAACTGAACTGCTAGTACAACTGTTTTAATTCATCAAAAATAAATTTCGCCTTCTTCTTCCTTGGAGCGATAAATTTGCCAGTCATAAGGAATTTTATTTGCAGAAAATTAGCAAATATAACATTTTGATTCTGGTACCAGCGCCGTAAAATGCTAAGCAGGGAGGCAAAAAGAGAAGAAACATTTTACTCCAATGAACGTTTCGCGCTGGATGGCTGGGGCGCCATTACTGTGGTGCGGCCCCCTTAGGTCGGGATTCTCTGGTCCTGGCACGCCTGTCAGGGCTCTAGTAGCTCTAGCGAATACTGCGTGTTGCGGCGCAAGGTCCGAGGTGGTCAGCTGGTCCACCGACGCCTCGTAGATATATGGTTGGGGATGGGTGATAAAAAAAAATTGCTGGCATTCTCGGATACTGTGGCAAGGGATGGGCAGATGACATTGGTAATGTGGTATTCATCATCAGCATCATCAGCCCATCTACGCCCACTGCAGGGCAAAGGTACGAAAAATGTGTAGATTTCGTGGAGAAGGCTACAGTGTGGGTATGAGTGTTTGCAGCCTTCGGAGTGGGGTGGCACATGCAACGAGTGAAGCGAATGTGCTAGGGGAAGGCTTTCCGCTTTAAGTCGCTATAGTGTGTGAGGAGTTGGGGGTGAGAGTGAACTGGCGGGTGTCTGAACAGTGTACTGACACTGTGAAGAGTTTTTTTTTTTTTTTTTTTGCTTTCCTTGTCTGCCCGAGCCACTTTCCCGAGCAACCACAGGACGTCCGCCGAGCGTCCGGCGTACGCCCATTCCGGCTATAGCGTACATACGCAGTACCAGGCACGTCCATGGGATGTCCGGTTGTAACACTTCCGTACGTCACATCGGATATTGATTACAACCGCGGATGTATTTTGGATGTTTAGTATTTCACATCTGCAATACGTTTATTTGATGTGCAATACGAAAATTTTGATGTTCGTTTCGTTATGTGGGAACACCGGGGGGGTGTCCCGCCTATTGCGAAATCGTAACGAAAAATTCGTTATAGACAGAGTAAAGATCGTTTCCCCGAAGTCCGGTGTCGATCAGGAACCCAATCGCCCGGGCTCCGGTTGATTTGGCAGGAGGCTGGCTGGGCGATGGTGTTGAAGTTCTTGGAGACGGAGGTCGAATTGACGAACTCGAGGCGTTGGGGTTGATTAAATGAAACGAAGGGTTTATATGCAGCTATTTACAGTGGGAAAACTGCGGTACATGAATAATAAAGGAAAAACTGCAAACTTCAGCTATACGCTAGCTCCGAGTTGCGCACAAATCCACTCGAGCTCCACAACTTCGTACTAACTCTCCCTATTCTCGGAGCGTACACAAACCGCTCGAGAAACCACGGCCGAGACTTCTGTCTCGCCGCAAGATCCGTCTAGTTGCCCGGTGCGGCGCTGCACCCTAAACCTCCGACGCGATCTTAACCTCGACTAGGGGGGCTCCCTAAATCCCAACCTAGCGTCTAACGGTCGATCCCGCCAGCGAACTGGCCAGCTCAGCGCTCAGACAAGACGATTTCAAACGGCCAAGTTCGACCTTATTAAACCTCGAGATAACCCTCTCTCGGGAACCGCCCCTGTAGCGTTCGTACACGCGCAAGGGAGTTCCTAAATTCGCCGTAGGACAAGCTGTCACTCAGCACGCCACGGAATATTCATTGAGGCGGCCGCCCACCCTTCGGGTCAACGGCACCGCTCGCGGACGACAGCAAGTTCGGGCCGACCCCGCGGGGTGAAAGCGAAGGACGGCGACAGTGCGTCATGCTTGACCAGGGCGCGACAACAATAGAGACACGCCGGTAATCCCACCACCTCCGCGCGTCGAGCGGACGTTCCTGGAATCCGGCGGCGCTGTTTGCCTTTCTCATGGTGGGGATTATCCTTGAGGTATGCGGTTGGGCCAGACGATCCGTCTCCCGTGCACGCCCGTGACGAATTGGCGGCGGTTGCAGCGCCGAGTCGGCAGTGCTACGTCGCCAGACAGAGCGGCGGGTTCTCACGCGCAGCCCGGGCGCCCGGCTGCTAATCTCAAAAGTGGACCTTACAGACAGGTTCGGCTATATCGAATTATTGGATATATCGAACTAATCGCGGGGGCATATTACAGTTCGCTATAACCAGGTTTGACTGTACAGTCAAAGCCGTTTATAGCGAATTGCAATATGCACCGCGAGAATAAATAGTCGATATAGCCGAACCCGCCTATACCGAACTTATCGTTGCAAGTTCGCCAATCCGCGGGAAGCCCCCCACCCCCTTCCCTTCCCCAACTCCACCATCCCCCGCATGCAAACGAACACAGTAAAGTAGCCATTACCATACCCCGACGTAATCTATTATTGCAAATAAAGCTACTCTCCGCCTAACCTGCCCTACTTTGCAAAGAAAAAAGCGGTGATTTTGTTTTCACTTTCGTTTTGGCGGCTTCAACTAGCGTAACATTCTCTACACGAAACATTGTTTGCACCAATTCGAGTCCGCGTCCTCCAAAATCTAAGAAGCATTGGCGGAGCACATCGACTGCCGAAAGCGCTTCATTATAAGCATCGGACGGCTTTTCACTCGCGACATCATAGGGAAACGTGGGGGACCTCATTCCACAGTTTCACCCGATGCTGCAGCTGTCTTGGTCCAGACTCACTGACTGCGCGGGTTGTGTCGTGAGTCCCGCGCGCCGGAAACAGTTACGGAAAGTGTCGGGCGTCACGTCGCTCCGTGCGAGATGCAATGTCTCAGTCGCAACTCTTGATACATGGTCGCGGCCAATACACATCTCAATCGCCGCTCCGAGGCTATGCATTTCGGCGGCCATTCTAGGCGCGCAGAGTTCGATGTATCGGAAGTGAACTTCGTTATAGGAATATGTTCCCATGTATTTCGTAACTGAATTATTTTTGTTCAGATATATAGCATAATTCGCTCTATCCGGGTTCGTTATAACCAGGTTTGACTGTAGTAACCAATGAGATGATCACGTTCCGCGTGATCGGGGATGCGGAGGGTGCCGGGACCCGACTGCGCATGCGCGCGTGTATTCGCTCTGTGGACGTTCCAGCTGTTCCGGAACGCTTGATTGTAGGGTTTAACGCGCCGACGCAAATTAACGCAGGCTATGAGGCGCGCCGTAGTGGAGGGCTCCGGATTAATTTTGACCATCTGGGGATCTTTAACGTGCGCCGAATTAAATCTCGTACACACGGGCGTTTTTGCTTTTCGCCTCCATCAGAAAGCGGCCGCCGCGGCCGGGAATCGAACCCTCGACATCGTGCTCAGCAGCCTGTTCCGGAACGCATAGGGCGCATTACGGGCGGCCCCGCGCCGTGCCCGCAAGCGCAGTCGGGTCCCGCGGTAGCCGACGCGCTAGCGTAGCGTACGCTACCTGCTAATGAGAGTTTTAGCATAGCGGCTTTACGGGCTATCGCTAGACGGCGTAGCGGGATGTACTCCGCATGACGCGGCGAGCGGAGGGTGAGCGACCGTGGCAGCAGCGCGGCATGGCGAAGGCTGGTCGCGGAATAACCCCCCAACGCGCGATGCGGCGCCCAGTGGGCTCCGCTATCCGACCGACTAGCGAGCGCCGAATGCTAAAACTCGTCAAGCGTTTGCAAGCATCATCAAGAAAAGGTCCGTGGGCGGAATCGACCCACGGACTCGTGCTGCGCTGGTTAGGAACGACGGGCGATTTTGCCGCGCATCGGGTGGCCCATCCCCTCGGCAAGTCAGTTCTCCGCTCCCGCGCTACAGCGAACTGCAAGCCACTGGCTGCGCGGTCCAGCCTTCACAAGAAATAAATCAAACAGAAAAGGTCCGAGTGGGCGTGCACAGAGCCACGAAGAAAACTGTGTGTCTGATTAAAACACCTTGATTTTAGCCCGCAGGGTGCCCAATTTCACCCTCGGGCGTCTTCTCCTGCCGCCTACCAGCAACTGCAAGCCAGGCTGGCTTCGCGCGCAGCCAAAATGTTCAATCGGAACTAATGCTTTCGCGACTCGAAGTGCGTACCCTTAGACTTTTTTTTTTTGCACGCAGGCAGGCAATGATTGGAAACTCTCTAATTACAGTTGACGCGGTAAAATCTGTCTGCTAGCTGTTCGCTCATCAGCACAAAGTGCGAAGGCATTGCTGAAGGCAGCAATGTGCGCACCAACAGGATCCGAAACACGTATCCTTGTGAAATCGCACGATGAAACTGCTCAATGTTTTCTGCACATCGCTATTTCTCACTTACGCTGGGACGTCAGAAGGCACGTTACAAGCCTGCTAGTGTGGAACCTAGTGGTGGTATAAAAAGTTGCATCTGCTATATAATACTTACTGCGGACCTCAGAAAACACAACACACGCTGTCCCAATTACCACACGTCAATTTCATGCGCTGTTGCTCACAAGTCGTGCATTGGTTAGCCACTCAGGTTTGTGATCACCAGCTGCTTTTGTGTATTGCGGCTTGTCCTGTGAGCGGCCAAGCGAGAGGTAAACCAGTCTCCTTACAAAGCAGTGATTCCCGCTGCTTTTAGTATGTCGCCCACGGTCCGCTATCCAGCTAGCTTCCCCAATACAGCTTGGATTTGCACCCCAACGGCCCTAGCTGTAAAATGTAGAGGCTGCAATAATGGCCGTTGTAGGGCCACTCGTGATGGTTGTTTCCCTTCAACCCGTGCCTGTGTTACAAACAATAGGCGTCCCAAATTTGTCACTGCGTCTTGAGATGCCGATCCGTCTGGACGGGAAAGGGGACTTAGACGGGAAGCGGCTGGAGCGCCCCTTTGCGGCTCCCTTCGAGTTCGGGGAAAATGCGTGGGGAGGAAAGAACAAAGGATACGATACGATTCAGCGCGCCGCTACCCTGTGGGCGCGATATACAAATTTAGCCAGCGCATTCCGAGCTTGGACATGTCGGGGACTGGCGGCGGCTGTTGCCGAAGCTAAAATCTGGAACGAACAGGTTCCTGCGGCGGCGTGTTCGAGCTTGTCTCCGCATTCAACGACCGTACTCCTGTCCCGCCCTCTCCAACACAGCGTACGCCGGCTATCACGGGACACGTGCAGGGTGTTTTTCGTGTATTTATGCTTTTCGGCGCCGTGCGAAAACTCCTTTTTGACGGTTGGGACTTCTGGTTATAAACGCTCCCCCTTCGGCAAGCCAGGTCAGTTCGCCCCAGGCTCTTGTTGAGAGCGTTGCTCTGCCCGTTTTCATGCTGTAAACACGCCAGGGTGCCGCTCCTGCATCATTGCTGCTCTCTTTTCGCCGTGCATTAAACAAGTTTTGCTTTTGGCTCTTCATCGTTCAGAACAGAGGCAGCTCTCCTGCTCGGCGCTCGTTCACCACACTACCACTACATGACGGAGCCGACGGAGCTCGATTCTGGGATGCCTTCGCCAATGTAATGACCTACTATGACCATAGCGCCCCATGGTATACCCGAGACTTTTGCCACAATAATCCACTGTGGTGCCTGACCACGGGAATGCCTGATATTCGCAAACTGCCCCCACTTCTTCAGGGTCGGTGCACACCTTCTAACTGCTGTGTTTTTGCTCGTCTGCGCCGATAACGTACCGGCTTTTGGCAGATAAGCGGTGCTGCCTGATAGGTGAGTGACAGCTGTCTGCGTGACTATGGGCCCTCCCCTACGCATCGTACGGAAACTGAAAGGGTGTAACCTGAGGAGAGAAATGCCAAGGTTTTACAAGGCCAATCTTTGCTAAAAAAGAGCATTCCAGTCTGAGCATATATGAGCTAGGCGGTTCCCGGCGAGATGTAGGGTCTTGACAGTCAAAGCTAGGTTGGGATATATGAGCCCCCTAAGTGAGACAGATTGAGGATTGCATCGGGGGTACAGCTGTGCATCGGGCAACAACTAGACAGATCCTGCGGCGGGAACACAGTCCCAGTTAATGCCGCTCAAGTGGTTTATGTACACTCGGAGTTTGAGGTGCTCAAGTGATCTGTCTATATGTACTCAGAGCTAGAGTCTACCTGCAGTTTGACATTTTGTTTTATTCTTCACGTATCCAGTTATTTTAATGTAAATAGTTGTACATAAACTTTATGACTTCCCTTCGTCATATCACCAATGTCTTGAGTTCGTCAGTTCGGCCACCATCTTCGAGAACTTCAATCACCATCGTCCTGCTTAACCTCCTGGCAAAGTTTCTACAAAATTAGAAAGCTACGAATTAATTTAGACTGCTGGGGTTCTGCAATGTGCATGACGGTTTCATACACCATGAGAATTTTTCTAGTTGACCTCTGATAAGATATCACGCCTGGTATGAACAGAGTTTTCTGCATATTAATTTTCATACCCATGGTTCTACTCTGCTTGTCCAGTGTGGTAAGCATGCCGTGCAATTCGTCTCCCGAGCTACTTAGCAAGGCAACGTCATCAGCAAATGTGAGGTTACTGAGGTATTCTCCATTAGCCCTTACGCCCACCTGTTTCCCAATCCAATGTTCTGAATACCTCTTGTAAACGGCGTAGACCAGATGCGTTCCTGTTGTTACCAACAGTAAACCAACGACCAGGAAAAAGGGTGGCTCATTTTGTTGACATATATTTACAACCACACGGTCACTGTCAAAAAACAAATTTACACATGACTTCCATTAGGAATAACAAAAGAAAAAAGACATCAAGGAAATTTAAGATCAAGAAGTGGATGGTATGACACAATCAAAATGTCACAATGCAACATGAAATTCCACGGTGGCTTGAGACGGTGTTGAGGCAAAACAGCAGCAGCACTGATTAAACAAAGTCTCTGCTTGGCAGTTTCTTTATCAGTTTGCTTGCCGACACACTGTTATCTCATTCTCACAATTTGCAAAATTATACATGAGGTGACTGATAGGTTACAAGTACACACTTTTGCACGCAAACACGCAAAAAAAAAAATATTTACAGGTTTCACCTGCAATGGGCTTTCTCTTTCCTTCGTCCACTTCACAATGACTGGTACCCAAACTTTCCTTCTTCCTTCACAAGTGTTCGCACTCAGGGGAGAACAACACAGCAGACTTGCAAATCACAATGTGTAGTGCGCACGTCTAACACTCACTATGACCAGTGAAACACTACAGAGAATGGTAAAACGTGTGCCACAAACTACACCTTCCTACAAGCTACAATGTCCAGGGTTAGGGCTACAGCTACGCGCTCAACTGAACAACTACAAACAGAACTGCTATCTAGAAGGTGAACACTAGTATGTACAAAACATACACAAGGAACATACAAGACAATGGCACTCTTTATCTTTACAGGTACCTTCATGTTGAAACTGAACCACGGCGACACGATAGCGTGACTGACTGGCATGAAAGAACACGTGACACACTGCTGAATGAATAGTGTGTCTAGTGTGTGAATAGTGCGAATGCGGATGTGTGAATAGTGCGTTTAGAATCAATGAAGGAGTTTCCTCAACTCCTACACATAGAACATGCAAGCACACTCTCCACACAGCAAAAACCTTGATGTGGAATTTTGGTGACAATAGCACAATTTCCGTCCGGAGCCTTAAATGTGTACACAACACATGAAAAGGGTGTTAAAATGCACGCACACCATGCCTACGTCTATTTACACTATGTACAGCAGTTATGCACTTGCAATGAGCAGTGTAGGATGCCATTAAAGAATGAGCACAATGTTCTTGAGATAGTAACGTCTTGTGTGTGGAACGCACGTACAAAAATAGCTTTGCGCAATACGCGAAAATAAATAAACTGGCTTGGAGACAGGACTCACAGAAATGTTGTGGCACATTTTAACCACTGCCGTCCTCGAATTAGGGTAAAACGTGCTCTGCTGAGTGATTTTACAGAGTAATCAGGAACTGGCTCTAGATATATGCGCAGCAGCAATTCTGTGCCTTGTTAGTTGCACAAAGGGGAATTAAGTGAAGCAGATGACTTCTGAAGTTATGCAGCAGTCATCCTTGCTGCAGATGCAATACTCCAGCACGTCTAATACACCATCACATCTGTTCCGATGAAATCATCTGGCATTGAAAGTCTGGGAACATTGAAAAACCGAGCAATGCACTCGGAATGCTTGCCTGTCCAAAGCAAATCAAATAATTACCGTAAAGTTCTGAGCGAACGCCCACCCCCGAAACATCGCCCACGCCCTTTAGGGGTGAAATATTCAATTTACTAAAAGACCTCAAACATTGCCCACCCCCTAAAATCAATGGCTTTAGCACCGATGAGTGAACAAAATTAACGCGAATCATCTATTCATGTGTTGATGTGGCCACTTATCTGTCCCTTCCACACTTGAGCTGAAAGTTCACCCATCTCGTATTTTTTCTTGATATCTCCACAGTTTTGGTTTGCGGCGCGACCACTTTTTGTAGTTTTTCGCACCTGACCCGAAAGATCGCCCATTCCCTATTTCTCACTTGATATCTCTGAAATTTGGGTGGGCGTTCTCTCGGAACTGTACGGTAAGGAAAAAAAAGTATTTTGCACTACAAACTTACTGACAAGTCTCTTTGGATTAATGCCAGCATTTTTTTGCGCACCACGAAAATGCTGCAAGAGAAGTTTGTCTGTCACAAAAACACAGTTGCACGCATGCACAGTTGCACACAGTTGCACGACAACAGACCCAAGATTGCCTTTGAGTGATTGGGGCCTGCATCCCAATGCTGTCAAACATTCGGGCTTGAATTTCTATTACGACAGGTTGTGGGCGAGAGTTAAAACTACATAAGCGAAACAAACCAAAGTAAGAAAGTATAAAGGAGGAGTTAGCCAAAAGGTGCTGGGTGAATCTTCCATCTATCACAACCACTTCCCTGCAAATATTTATTACACACACAAAAAAGTGTGAATTCCTCAAAATGCCAGTTCAAAGTTTTCAGAAAGCTGCCTGGATCCAAAAGAAGTCTCCACGATGGAAAATTGGGTGCCCAAGATAATGGCAAATACTCTCAAATTTTATTATAGTGCGCGTGTGTGCGTACACACAACAGAGCCCTTGTGTGCAACATTCCACTTAAGCAATGACCACTAGCCCAGTGTCGGGTAAAGTAAAACTGGTGCACAGGGTTTCACGCGAAGCAGGCCATCACAAATGCCAACACAAATGCAAAGTTGCTAACACTTTCTCGCAGCACACATTACTGTTTACACGAGTTCTGTGCTAGCCTGTAATATGGCAACACTACAGAACTAAGTTTACCAGGTAGCAAAGAGTTGTACAAGAACCAACAATGGGCAATAATAGTAAGAGGGGGGGGCTGGCAGTTTTTGTTGCACACAACCACAATTAGGAAACCTGTTTCCCTTAACTATGAGAATAACCATTTTAAAACATGACAACACCTGGCTCGCCTTGTAACTTTCCACAGAACCAGTCCGCTTTAGACCACATGGCATTGACCATTTTAGAGACGATTATCATTTTCAGGACTGGATATCGTGTACTCTGAGAGTTGAGTGCGTTAATACCACTTCAGTCTAACATTTGCGGTATGCAGATTGCATTTCATGTTCAGTATACACCTATGGCAGGAGGGGGAATGCGATACAGTCTGCCGATTCCCTGACTGCCAAGTGTAAACACGATGAAACAACTTTGAAGGAATTTACCACACTTATTAAAAATAAGTATGCCACTTCACGTGCCTAAAAAGGTCCAGGCATTTGCGTTAGATACTGAATGGATTAGTTTATACGTATACAGTGACAAGTAAAAGCGATTCAGCATACTTCTTGTCAGCACAGAATCTGTTTCCGGTGGAAAGTCGGGGCATGCTAAAAAATAATTCAGTAAAATGTGCTGTTGGGCTAGTTGGTGCATTATGAATTGCGAAAATTGCGCTAAATGGACAAACAGTCTTCCTTCCTCTGTTTGTCCAGTTAGCGCAATTCATGCTAAAAATACATCAGCTGAGGCACCGAGTTCGTAACTTGTTTAGGAGCATGCTTCCTTCTTCACTTCACTCAGTCCTTTTTTTTTTTTTTGCAGAACAAAAACAACGAAGAGGCAAAGTAAAATGGAAAGAGATGAGTTCCACAGAAAATATCCACAAAGCTTCCGAATACAACTTTGGTATGCTTGAACAAACGAGCTAAAAAAAAATGCAATCATATAAAAACAAAATAATACAAAACATCGAAGGACAACGAGGTTTAGTGCACAGGAAATCCCAACTTCAAAGCAAAATTCTACCATCTGAGTTGTGCCATTTCGGTTTCCCGTTGCTGCCACCTGGAGAAATACAAATCTCAGCACTCCTGAAATATTGACGTCCAACCGCCATGCCTTTCAGCTGGACCAGCCACCTCAATAGCAAAATAATGCAATGAAATGTCCACAACAAAGTCCCAGTAGCTCACCACGCCGAGAGATAAGCACCACACTCCCACTCAAGTCACGAAGCACTCTAGAACCCAGTCGCTTCGCAGAGGGTAGTGCACAGAGTCATGATAATGTGCAACCTTCTTGGCTGCTTGAAAGGGCATAAGCTAGGTTGGAAAGCCAGTTGCTGCACGATGCCTTCATGCGGTGAGAACACGGCACATTCACGCAAGCCACGAGTCCACTCCAAAACAACACAGAGGAAAAAAGCCCACTCCAAGAAAACTGCAACCAAGCTGCCAATCCGGCGTGCACCCTCTTAGCAGACCCTTGTCTGGAATGACTTCAGCACAATGAGATGGCTGCTTACTACTAAGTGACTGACAGAAAAAAAAAGGAAAAAAGCACACAGCTTCGAAAAGTGCTTTGAGTATCAGTCTGGTCACCGACAACCAAAGCAGACACGTTGCAGTTCCTTTTCTCTTGGCGTGAACATTGCACGAGTGAATGCACGAACACGAGCGCTCCGTCAGGCTTCCAGCGGCAGGTTGTGGTCGGACAGCAAGCAAGCTGCAGCTGAGGCCAGGCAGTCCTGGCAGCAGCAGCACATGCGGGAGTCATCGTGACCCAGCTGAAAGGTGGCAGATGAGAGAGAGAGAGAGAGAGAGAGCGTAAGCGGGGTCCACACACACTGAGAAATAACAGTATGGCAAATTCAGCATGAGATTAATGCATTTGCTGCGGGCATGCAACAATCGCAATGCAAATCTATGCACTTCAAGAGAGAGGGAGACGTTGAGTGCAGGTGTGGCTACGGAGCTGCTACTCCCCTCCTGCATCCCATAAGACGAACGATTGATTGATTGCATCCTCCTGCATCCTACAACTTCAACACTACACAGGCGATGAGGCGTGCCGTAGTGGAGGGCTCCGGATTAATTTTGACCACCCGGGGATCTTTTACGTGCGCCGAAATTTCACCTACACGGGCGTTTTTGCTTTTCGCCAGAAAAGCGGCTCTCATGGCCGGGCACAAGACAAATGTGTGATTACTAGGGGTGTGCGAATATCAATTTTTTAATTTCGAAGCGAATTCGAATAACAAAAACAAAGTTCGAATAGAATCGAATATTTTTCGAATATTTTTCGAATACGAATACTTATTGTTTTTTGCAAAATTAAAGTTTTCAGCATCTAGAGACACAAAAACTGCAACTTTATTGCACAACAAATCACACAAAGTAAAATTAGGAATTACACAATGCCACCGCACTCAACAGGTTAAGGCAGTTAAGGTCTGCACTCACTTAAAGGAGTACTGACACCAAATTTTGATACCTAAAAAATGATATAATTGGCTTCAGTAGTTTGTACAGAAGCCTCACAGAAATTTTTGCAGCGATCCGAGGCCGGAATCACATCTAAAAATCGATTTTGATTGTCCGCGAGCTTCCACAAATCGGCAGCACTAGCGCAATCGCTTTCGGCGTGATGAAACATTGGCCTACGTGTCCGGCCGGTTCAGGGTGACGTCATATAGTCGTTTTCAGAACCGGAAACGGTATCCTGCGCTGCTGTTGTCGGTGGTATTCGTTTGGGCAGGAGACGTGGGCGTAGCTGTGTGAGCAATGCTTGTAAACGTTGCGTGTTCGACGTCTTTGCTCTTCAGTTCGTTGCCGGCGCATGGTGTTCGGCACTGGTGCCGAAAACGGCGTGGTGCGCGATGTCGACGGGCACCGTGGCGACGCGGCGGTGCACGTCGCCGAGCTCGCCCAAGTTGTGCTATGGCAAGCTCGCGGTATGCGAAGTACTGCTCGTGGAAGCCTGTCCGAGCAAATCGACGACGACGCCAAGATGCATTATTTTTCCACGCGACGACATGCAGCGCTAAACGTGGACTTCGTGGAGTTCGTGCACGCCGGCGGCCGCAAGAACTGTCGCCCAAGCCAGCGGGCTCGGGGTTGCACGGGTCACCTTGGGTGTTGGGAACTTAGTATCGTGGCGACTATTTGATCGCTGGTATCTGTACAACTGCGAATGACCATCCCTTACACAACTTTTCACCACACTATCATCCCCTTTTTCGCATACGAAGCTTTATTTTGGCAATAATTTTCCGTTTCTGCGATCGGTGACCAAGACATCTGCCGCGGCCTGTTTTGATTCTAGCGCGCAGGTGGCACCATCTTTCGGCCGCTCGCCGCACCGTGGTGCCGACAGTGCTGGGTCGGAGCGCCGAACCCCCGCGTCCGGTCAGCGTAGGCTTACCATTGCGGCAAATATCTGAACGCCACTTTTAAATTCAGCGCTGATAACAACTCCTAGCACAATTTTCAACACACTAACATCTAGTTTCTCGCATGTAGAGCTTCTTTTTCGTGATCAGATTGATTAGAAGAGTGGCGACAAGCTATTGCTATCACGGTCTGCGCGGGTTCGAGCCGCAGTGATATTAAAAAACGGACGACGGCAAAGACATCGCCGGCCTAATCGCCTGGCCCAATAAAGTTGTTCTGTCTGTCGAGTGGCAGTGACTCATCCGAGTCTGAAGATTCAGACGACATGTCGACTGCGCGGGCGAGTCGCGGACCATGTGCAATCGTAGCAGACGATGCGGCGAACGCATGGAGGAAAGAAAAACGTCCCTGACGTCACGGGTGAGACCGTGACGTAAGGCTTCCCGCTTGCAGGCTGGCCTTCGAACGGCCATTTTCCCGCGCGGCGACCAAATTTGAAATTGGTTGCAATAAACGTGCTATAATTAATTCTGTGTTGGCGGCTGACGACTTTCGGTTCGATTTTCGTAATTACTAGGCCAATAGGTATTCTTTACAGCATAAAAACTGAAAGCGAGAAATTTCGTGTCAGTACTCCTTTAAATGTTAATATGGAGAAAGGTTAACTGCTCGACATGTTCGGGGAGCAGTGTACGGCCACCCCACTCCCTTTCCCCTCTTCCCCAACTAGGCTAACAAGCCCCCCGTATCATTAATAAAGTTTCATTCATTCATTGTTATGCTCGCATTCATCGACGCGCAGCGAGGCATGCCCGAGCCCGTGCACATTGCCGCGCGCTGATACAGTAAAATCTCGATGATACTAATCTCGCGGGACCGCGAAAAATATTCGTATCATCCGAAATTCGTATGAACCAACGTTAACACAGACCAAAAAATTGGGCGCTGAAAAAAAATTTTCGTTTATTTCTTTTCTTACTTTCGCGTGAAGAAATTCGTGATTTTTTTCTGCTTTTTTTAACCTCCATGTCGCAAAGCAGCCCTTTCTGGAGTGGCTTCGCGCTCGTCTCCTCACTCGCTGTGCCCAAGCTCGCTACACGCCGCAACAGTCAAGCGTGAACCGCATGGTGCGTTTTTGCACGCGATTCGCTCGCCTCGGCTCGGCGAGCGCTGTATTTTCACGCCCGCATCGACGATTTCGCGCCCGCGGTAGCGCCTACCTCGGTCAGAAAATGACGCACGACGCGCGCGGCAGAATGGAGGAGCCTGACTACTTGCGATGAGATCGAGACAGCCGGCTTGGCTCCGCCGGAGATGGTTAGGCTTAGCACCCCGGCGGCGCAGATGATGATGTTTTATAGTACCGTTTTCGCATGTATTATCAGCTCCTTTACCGCACAATCAACTTCGTGTCTCCATTGAGCCGCATTTTAAAGAGCGGTTAGAAGCGGTCGCTCGAGCGCCCGCGCCACTTCGCGGCTGGAGCCGACGCCATGTTGACGCCGCCGGCCGCGCCGCGCGCAGCGTGGGAGTGGTTTCGCGGCGGTGTCAGCGTGCGTTGGGCGTGCGCAGAGCGTTTTCGCGAGCAGAAAACAACAGCCCGGCCGTTTCTGGAGAAAGAGTGACAAACAGGGGAGCGAGAGCCGTCACTTGCTCGTTCGGCAGTCGGGTGCCTCGCCGGCTCGTTCGTATCTTCCGCCGGGCCGCGCAGGTCCGTTCGTAACAGCCGAAATTTTTCCCATTGCAAACAATGCAATTTCGCCGGGACTTTTCGGAAATTCGTATCATCCCGAAATTCGCACCCCCAGAATCGTATCATCGAGAGTCCACTGTAACTACGAATAAACACCGATACAGTCTGCGAAAGAACGTACCGTTCGCCGTGTATATGCTTCGCGACTTTGCTGCTGAGACACGCTCTGAATTTTTTTTTTTTTAGTTTTGGGTGGTTCGAATATTTCGAACAATAAAAGTGCCGTTCGAATCGAATCGAATACCAAAAAATTCGAATCGAATATTCGAAGTTTCGAATATTCGCACACCCCTAGTGATTACTGAAATAGCCGGCGAGAGTGTGTCCGGGCTGAATATTTTGCTTGGATCAGAAAGGACGTTCTTTTCCCGAGTGAAATGCAAACTAATTCTTTCCGCTGGCCAGAAGCCGTTCACATTTGGGAGTTGTCGCACTCAAAAACAACGCCTGGCCCATCTTGCTCATATGAGCTGAGGCCCGTGTTCAAAGAAGGGAACGCAGCTAAACTGAAACGGCGAATTTATTGGGGAGGGAAGGTTGCCGTTCTTTTGCAAAAGCAAACAAGAACAAATGTGAAAAAAGAAAATAAATAAATAAAAAAAATCCTCGAATGGGCATGCATGCAGGCACTAACAAAAATTACAGGAAACTAGCAGATTCTTTCTTTTTAAAAAATTTGTTCAGTCACATGTTAAACACACCAGTGTTCATTTCAAGACAAAAAAAGGGTGAAAAGGGAAAGGGTCATTAAAGGTCAATCGAGGACAATCCCAAAGGAGAGCCAAAGTTGCTTCATAAAAATTCACCCCCCACACCGTTACAAAATGAGAGCTTTCAAAAGGACCTGAAAAACAGAAGAAAAATTTTACTCCCACACAACACCCAGGCTTGTGTCAAGCACAAGCTTGATCAAGCACAAGCTTGATCCCAAAGCCACAACCTCGATTTTGGTAACATAACTAACAAAGAGGTGCCTGTTAAGGAATAACCGTAATGTTTGAGCACAGGGTGAAGCCAGCTAACTATTCAGGATGCTCATCACAACAGCTGAGGGTAGGCAATTGAAAGACCCCGCCCTAAAAAAAACGGGCATCATTCTTGCCAACTAAGTGGTTACAGGGAACTCTTAGTTTCACACGGCAATCCACTCCCCGAAGGGCTATGACAGTGTTAAAGGCCTCTGGTTGACGTAACAGGAATAAAAACCTTGCTGAAAGAGTGCATTACTAGGCATGGTGCCATAAAAGGGGTACAAGGATACCAGCGTCCATCATCCTCCATCACCTCGTCCATCACCGCTCTTCTCATCCCGCATGCTGCAACACGCTGCTTCAACAAGCTTAGGTGCGCCCAAAAGGAAAGAGGCAATTTTCCTCCCCTCACCTGGAGGTGTTCTCTGGCCTAGGGTCATTGGGGCTGCCCCTCGGAGCTGGCCTTGATGTCCTCGAGGAGGCTGCGCGCCGCACTCTCCATGCTCGCCTGCAGCTGCTGCGCCGTTGGGTCTGCGCAGTCCATCGATGCATTGTGGTACGGTCCCGATTATAGTAGTACAACAGTGGAGGGCACAGGGCGCACCCTTGCGGAACCCCTCCTATGTGCTTAGGTCTGGATTATGGTACAACAGTGGCGGGCACAGAGCAGAGCCTTGCAGAACACCTCCTATGTCCTTACAATGAATGGATGTAGATGTGGGCAGTCAACGCAAGCATGCCCAGCAAAGGCATTTAGACATGCAACACTGCCACTGCCAAGTCATATCATTGCGCCTAGGAGATGTCTTCATATGACGGTGGTCTGCAGACACAACTTTCTCAATGGGCCCACTGCTAGCCCCGATTCAGCCAACACTGCCCTGCCCAGTGATAACATGGTATGCATTGTGCCGAGGTCGCAGAGAACACCTACTTGGCGGTCTTGATCTAACAGTTTGGTGCTTGTGACTGTGACACTCGCTCCCAGAATTTGAGATGAACAGCAAGACTCGTGGTCCGAGCCTGAAGGACTGGCTCCGCAATTCTCCCTGTGTTTCTTAGCCTACAATTTGAGCAACGGCATTGCGGTGATATGAACTTTTTCCTTTCCTATATTTTTGTTTTCTGTTGCCTGTAAGTATGGTGATCATTGCCCCATTGAAACAGTTGCCAGAGATGATGCCTTTTAAAATAATCTTTGCTGTTTACAAATTACTGTGTGACAGCGTAAGGTGCATTCTCACACGAACATAATGCGCCACATCCCAATATACATCCGCGAATTATAGTACTCTGGATGTACGAAGGCGTTACAACCATGCGTCCTATGGATGTGCATGGGACATCCATTAGCTCTTAAACTAATGTCCTACATATGTTCACTATACAGCCTGAATGAACGCGTGTAGGACATCCAGTCAATGTCCAATGGTTGCTTCGGCAGTAAACATTTTCTCTCCAAGTCAGCAAAGACCTGTCAGAAATAAGGTGCAGCATTTCTTACGTTCTTTTTTAGCAACTTCTTAGGCAAGCTGTCTCAGGGTGTCTCAGTTCGTGCATACACAAGCCTGGAGTTGACTTGCTAGCTGCATCTATAGCTACAGATGTAGCACCTCAGAGCGACCCAACAGGGTTTTCAGACAAGAGACATCTTCAAAATTCACCCAGGCTTGACCAGGTACAATGCCGAAGTGACAAACAGTGTTAAGCTTGGTCAGAAAGCCGTGCAGTGCACTCAGACCTGCAACAAGCCACATGCTGCCTGTGAAGTGCAGCTAAGACGACCTAAGCAATGTTCAGCCACAAGCTGGAAGAACAGAGACGCTACGTTTGGTCTAGACTGCTGCTTGGCCACAGCATGCAAGACCGTGCAACCTGGCCCAGCTGGCGGTGGCAGCTTTCCACGAGCACAACACAGAGACGTGGCAACACAGGAGGTGTTGGAGACGGGAAAAGAGAGAAGGAAAGGAGAAGAAAAGATCGCCTCCACTGGTTTCTCGCCCATCTTTGCAGCCTCCTACAACCCCTGTAATCCTTAGGGAAGGCCGAGACCCCGAGAGAGAGAGAATTAGAGGTTGGTTCATAGGGTGTACACGTCCAGCTTCAGCAAGTTTGCCAACTTGTGGCATGCGCATCCTCCACTGAGGAACAGCTATCAAACTACCGTAGCCACCTTTTACAGCTACATGCCCAGCAGATGATGTAAGGCTTCCAAAGCGATCTCGCGCCGTTTCAACTTTTCTGTACTGTTTGTGCTCGCTGCCATGTTGACGTCGTACCAAGTATCTTCAATACAGGTCACGTACAATCAGCTCTAGGCCCACAGCTCGAAATTTCTGGCATAGCTCATTCTTCGGTATGTTTTTTTCTTTCTTTTTGAGCACACCTAAGCACCAGGGATTGTCAACCGCAGCTTTGCACACAAGAGAAGCAGGATAGGTTTCATTGGTCTAGCAGCGAGACCGACGCCCCCATAAGGAAAGGGCGTGGTGGTGGGGGTGGGGAGCAAACAACTAGTGTGAAGCAGCAGCAGCAACCCACCGGCGGCCCCCATCATGTCGTCGGGCACGCAGTCGAGCTTCTCCGAGGCGTCCGCCTCCATGATGCTGTCCAGCAGCTTGTAGCTCTCCTCATTGTCCCCTGGGCAAGGGCAGAGCACGTCAGCCCCTGCCTTCCTTCCGACCCCACAGGTGAACTTTGACCCCTGCATCCCCGCATCGTAGGCTGGCTGCCGGGTCATCGATGGGTTGGGGTTACAAGTGTAGGGGCTACTTTACCAGCATACACGCTCCCCCCTTGAAATCAAGCATCTTATGATGTTTAGGCTGTCGCCCCAAACTCGTGTTTGGAAGGGTTATCGCTAAACGGTGCTGTCTGCACCCCAAGCGGCCTGTATCTTGAAATGCTTTTGAGGTGAGCTTTCTTCTTTTTTGCAACAGCAACCTGAGCTTCTTTCCCACTGTGCTTCAGACGTTTTTCGTGCCTTCGATTCGCCCACTGATCAGGATAACATTTACCACATCCATTCCAGGACGCCACAGTACTAAACTAGCTACGACGTACTCAGCAATTGTAATAACACTTATTTAGAAGGCAGGGCTTAGGCCTACATATTTTGCGACCATGGTAACCTGTGCCTGACACTCCATGTGAATCCTCCACTCACCCTTCTACATCACTAAAGAATTTGCTCTTGATACAGCAACTTTTCCCGTCATGCCCAGTGCACTAAGCTTGCAAAGGCACTGGTGTACTGTAAACATGATGACAAGATGGTTCTCAGCAGTTTTCTCAGGGGTGTAATGCAATAAAATTACTTTAAATTAAATTCAAAACCCCCTTTTGTTAAGAGGAAGATGGTTAGAACGTGAAGCTTTCTCCTACGCCACCAGAGTCAAAGTCAAAGTCCGAAGTCAATGGTGCAATCGGATTGGCTTCTTTACGAGAGGGACCCAGGCTCGATTCTGACCATGGGAAGCGTTTTTTTTTTTCTTCTGAGGCACTTGGCCTGCCTTTGCTTATCATCATCAACGTTTTGCGCAACCTTATTGCGTAAAGCTGGATTTCCTGCAAAGAATTTTGCGACGACATCACACTCCATTAGTGAGACATAGAAAGGTTCGCTTTAAAAATTACTCTTTCAGCTGTAGCCACTTGCGACATTAAAGTCTCCAAGTGCACGCACTTGCTAAACCCTAAGTTTTTATCAACAATCTGTACCAAGTTCCTGCTCTTATGCACTGGATTAACACTGAATAACGCAAGTGCAAAATGTACGAAATGCCAGAAGCACAGGTACCATAGCATTGCACAATAACATGGCTCCCCGCACACACATTGCCGTTCAGTAACCACATCGTCACAGGTTTAGGGAAGTCGTGTAAATTTATGAATATATTTCTTGGTGCTTTTTCTTTGGCAATAAATAAGCCCGGTATTAGTTAATTTTTTTTTTTCAGGGTGTGGAATGCGATGTACCGAAGAAAGAAGATAGAGAACCAGGGTTGCGCAGGGTGCTGTTCTTTCAGGTGCAAGAGAAAGAAGAAGGGACAGAGACCCATCCACTTGCAAGCACAGTAGCAGAGGAGAGATCAGGAAAGAGTCGAGAGAGTAGGACTCGAACACTTGCTGCACAAGCTTGTGGCAGACTTCCCGAAAACGCCGCCCCGGACAAGTGTACAAGATTCATGCCGTGTAACATTGGCAGAAGCACAGAGATGACACCGCTAAGCACACAACACAATGATGCTTGGCACATGTCAATCTAGGGTGAACGTGACCTCCTCTTTTTTGTTCGCTTCGTTTTTGTTCATTTTCCTTTTCTGGAGTGACTCTCAGGAGATGTAACAGTTGTCTTGGGCGAACGCCTATATAGGAGAATGCTTAAGGTATCCTCTTTTCCTGCTCTGAGGGCATTAAAACAAACAGTAAGCTCTGATGTAATGATGTGTATTCACAGAAAAAGAAACGAACTTACATTTGATGCGTGCCACTTCTTTGGAACCTGAAGTTGGAACAAAGAAGAGGGAACCACTTAGAACTAAACACCGTGGGAATAGCACTGGTGGCACTAAAGTGAACTGAGGCATGTTGTACATATTCTTGCTTTAGACAAACTTTACAGGAACACGTGCATTTTTTTAATGCATGCTAGAGATTGATGCGACAAAAAAAAAAAAAAAAAAAAAAAAAAAGAAAAGAAAACAAAATAACGAAACTTAAATAGACAGAGTGCAAAAAATATTGTAGCAGCATTGAAGGCTTAGCATTGTGGGCCTTAAATACCTGACATTGAATTGGATAATGTGCTTTGTACTGGCACATGCTCAACAAGACATACACGGCACTTGGTTTTAAAATACCGTATTTATTTGAATATAATGCGAGTTTTTTTTTTTCCAAAATCCGTAGTCTCAGTCATACCCCGCCTTATATTCTAAGCTGTGTATATATTGTCACGGTATAAACAAAACTACTAGTAGAATTGTTTAGTTACAGAAGCGAAGTTCACACTCATTACCAGCCGTGGCAATACTATATATATATATATATGTGGCGATTTTTTTTACTCTTATAATCGTGACTGCCTCATAATTGAATAAATACGGTAGTTGCTGGAGTGACCATTCAGTTGTTATCTAGCTACAGGGTCTCAATGTGTATACACTTGCCGCGTCCTTCTGCAATACAAACTTCTGCACTCTACTAAGTGCAGTAGATATCACTGCAGCCTGCCTCCGACAGTGACAGCTGGCACAGAAAGCGAAGAGGCTGCCCCCCCTAGGCGTACCGTCGCTGAGCTCGTCGTCCTTGATGCTGAGCAGCACGGGGCTGTCGCGCCCTTCCTCAGCCTGCAGGCCCCGGCCCGGGGGGCCAAAGTCGGAGCCGTAGCCGAACAGGTCCCCCAGCTGCTCCTCTCCCCCGGCCTGGTGGCCCCCCTCGGCGGTGCCCCCTCCGATGCTGGCCGTGAAGCACGACAGGTCGCCCGAGTGCAGCCGGTACACTTCCTCCGACAGCTTGGCCTCCTCGCACACTGCACGACGCACACGGGGGAAGGGAGGGGGGCACGCATTCCCACAGCTTAGTACCCACAGCTCTCCTCCAAAGTTTCACTTATTTGTTTACAAGGTCCTTGGCAGGAGGGGGAAGCACCTTCGGAGGGGGCAACACTTTCGATGGGAATAAAAATGAACACGAATGAAGGGGGTGACACACGACTGTGACTACATACATGACAGCAGTGTGTCGTGCATTTCCCTCTTCCTTTGTGTTCATTTTTATTCAAGCTGATTCCCACCCAAAAAAAGAAACAACGCAAAATGAACGAGCAAAAAAAAGGAGGTGATGTGCGGCTATAGGCAACACTAAGACATGTACACTAACATCACCGTAGGCACTAAAAAAAATACTCATGATCATCAAAACAGTAAAAAAAAAAAGAAGAGAAGAGAAAACAAGTTGAAACTGAGAATTCAGCCCAGCATACGAACGCGCAAAAAGATAACTTTACACAAAAGTTACAATGTACTACAATGCGTCAAGGTTAAAGGTATCATTTCAGCAGCGATATGATCCCAATAAAAGTGATCAGGCACAATGCAACAGAATGAATTTCTATAAAACAATAGCCTTTCTTGGGCTATGTGAATGTAAAAAATTTTGTCTCTCTGTCTGTCACTTGATTTGACTACTGGCCAAAAAATTACGCCCACCTCCCCTCGCGGGAACCCTGGTGTGATGCGACGCTGAGGGGGGTTCAAGCGCAAGCGGAGAGCAACCGTCGACCTAAAGGCCGCCGGAGAGCGGCACACCGGTTATATGCGCAGCACACCCGAAGGAGAGGAGACCGCGGAGAGAGAGAGTGCCGCGGCTATGACACAACACAATCCAACACAATCCACTTTAATCCAATCGAATCCAATCCAATGCCGCTCGCGAGAGAGTGGCTGCGGACAACGGACGCACGCGGACAACAACGGACGCACGCAGGAAGGACAGGGCCGCCAACAAGAGATGCTCTGGGCGTCGCATCTAAAAATTGCTTCGACAGGAAGCACATGTAGGCAAGACCACTCCAAACTACTAAAACTGCTGCCACGGCTTGCACACGCCCACGTCATTCACCACAAAGGAAGCCTCAAGCATATTTGAGGAAAAAGTATCCTAACGAAACTACCGGTGTCTTTAACTAGGAATTCATGTTACATAGGTTTTTAGGATAGCAAATAACATAAAACTACCCATTAAAATGGCTTAAAATGGCAAAGGGCAGCGAGATAGAAGCAAACAAAGAGCTTGACCTCATGCTGTTATAATCAGAACAAAACGTAATGTAAAGAAAAATACATGCACTGTCCCAACAAATGATGCGCCACCTGTGTGAACATAAGCAAAGTGAATTGAATTGAACAACCTGGAACAACCTTCCATCACAATCGACATAAAAATAACAAGAGTGGATGGCAGGAGTATAGGCAATGCGAGGGGAAAAGGTGAGGCACTTATGTAGCAGGGGCAGCAGAAGTCTACAGCCTTTCGACAACATTTGCAGCCAAGAAAGCAAATATGCAGCCAAAATTTTTTATTCTTTCATTTATATTCCTGAAACTGGCCGCCTTATCGCCACTTTTCAGAACTGCACAAACAAGTGACGATGATTACAAGTTTCTAAGGATGTGTGCATGCACCTTCCAGGTAAGCGTAGCGAGAGACTGAATTATCAAGCACCCATTAAACCTTTCAAGGCTTGCGTTGATGTTTTTCGGTTGTCATTTATTCTGGATGCTATAGAACAATGTAATCGTTCACAGCACCACACTGTTAGTAGCACCGATGTGCGAACTTTCCATGGCAAAGTTGATTATTGTAGTCATGGTTAACTACTGCCAATTCTGTTTTGTTGAGTGCATTGCTTTGTGATTTCCTATTTGTCTGTTTTCTGTCTGTTTTCGCTATTGCACTGCCCCCTTGTTATGACCCTCCAGCGAGGGTTGAGAATATGAATAAAAAATAAAAAAATAAAACCAGTTCCACCCAGTGTGAAATCTGCTGAACAGCGAAGATGTGGTTCTCTTCAAACATCAACGGGCGCTCAGCCGAGAAAGGCAGTGCCATTGCCACACAAATTCTAAGGTCCATGCAAAGGAATCGCAAGCTACATGTCAGTGGTGGGAGGCTCCTTTCCCTCCCCCTCCCCTGCAAGACCACTGTGCCCTCTATTGGTGGTTCTAGCAACCGATTCCTGTGAGGCCGGCAGCAGGTCTGGGAACCTTCTCCTACCCCTGTGTGACGCACGACCTACAGCAGACGGACGAAATCAATCGACCTATAAAAGATCCACTGTTAAAAATAAAAACTGCTGCTCTGCCCTCACCGGGTGCACTGGTGGTGGACGCCGTGCCGGCCCCTGTGGAGACGCAGTGCTGGTGGTGGGGGTTGCTGCTGCTGTCGTCCCCTCCCTGGTGGGCGTCCTCCTCCCCCTGGGCGTCATCCTTGAAGATGCCCCCCGAGAAGCCGAAGACGGCATCGTCCGGCATCTTGATGCCTTCCAGGGTGGACGACGCCACGCTGTCCCCGCCCTCCCCGGCTTGGTGGTGGACATGGTGGTGGTGGACATGGTGGTGGTGAACGTGGTGGTGGTGATGCGCATCCCCCAGCAGTCCACCGGGGGAGCAGGGTGGCTCGGACTTCTCCAGCTGGGTGCCTGGGCAGCAAAAGGCTGTGCTGAACTCCTTTCTCAACGCTCGCTTGATGTCAACGAACAGGGACCAAGTTACGGCCAAACACGACTATCTTCTGCTTGTTTCAGTTACGGCCAAAAATGACTATTTCCTGCTTGTTTCAGTTACGCCCAAACAAGACGATCTTCATGACTATCTTCTGCTTGTTTCAGTTACGGCCAAGCATGACTATCTTCTGCTTGTTTCAATTACGGCCAAAAATGACTATTTTCTGCTTGTTTCAGTTACGGCCAAACATGACTATTTTCTGCTTGTTTCAGTTACGGCCAAACAAGACTATTTTCTGCTTGTTTCAGTTACGGCCAAACATGACTATTTTTTGCTTGTTTCACACTGCTTTCTTAAATTATGCGGTAGCGTTTCTTTCGCTAGCTGTGCCGAGGTGTTTCTGTCTGTTCGTCTGTCATCTACACCGCCATAGTCTGATACGCCCTGCCCCTTCACCCTGCACACTTCACTGGTGTCACGGCATAGAGTATATAGAATGGGTGGTAACAAGGAATTCCCTTGTAAGCTCTCTCCTCCTTACAGGGATGCGGTTAATGCTACCTTGACTAGAATCTTTCGTGACCATCACTGATTTCTGGGATAGCCATCACTACCCCTTATGATTAGCCCACTGAACTGTTTTCATTCTGTGGCCAAATGATGCTCCAGTGAAGGTGACCATCATCAACCCGGAAATTCATGTGCACTATTTTTTTTAGGCAGTCTTCACTCCCATTGCACGCCAGCCATCCCCAACGGCTGCAAGCATTCCACCATTCCCATCAATGCTACCTCGGGCGACCTTACTTTTGAATTTCCACACAGCAGAAGCAGTTATTTTTCCTTCATAGTTCTGCACTACCCACCAGTGCCATATTTAGTATGGTAAACATACTCTTCTACAAAATGTCAATGGATTTTCGTAGCTACATTCATTAATTCCTCCCCTCGAAATCAAGGTCATGCCTTCTACTCTTGCACATGTTTGGGCTCCATTACATACCTCCTGGTGCGATTTTTTTCTGCTCAGTTGAAAAACATAACCTTATCAAACCCTGTCCAACATGGCTGTGTACTGCACCGAAGTATGAGCTGCCGCAGCTCAATATTTTCTTGACTACGGTAATTTCATCGATTTACATTCTTTCTTATTACAAAGGAGAACCTTAGCAAAGTAAAAAATTTATTATTTAATATCTTTTAAATAAAATAACATTCATCTTGTTTCTGAAAATAACAATTGTACCACTCGTCAATATTGCAGGGCTTAACGAAAATATTGTAGAATATTAAAAATGTAACATCCCAGCATCAATGGCCCTCAAACTTTTCACTCACTCTTGAAAATTAAGAAAATACTTTGCACACACAAAACCCAGAAGTGGAGATCTTTCTCACTGCGTCTGCAGTTTTCACACATGCGCAGTACTGTAATCAACATTCACAGGACAAGCAATGTTACATCAATATATTCACAAAATTGTTCGAATTGCAGGTTTTTTTATTGTTGAAGCTGCGTGGGGCATGCCACAGTATGGATATAAATAATTTTAAACCACAAGGGCACATTTGACGAGCAATGAAATTTTGTGTGCACTAGAGTATTTTTTTGTCTCCACGCAAAAAAAAGTGAGTAAAAAACAGCTCCATGGAAAACAATATACAGCCATCACAGCTGTGAATCAACAAAGCCACTTCATGCTTGAAACAGCAAAGCCTTAGCCACTATTGCCAGTTAGTGCGACCCGCTGAAGGCAATATCATACCAAGAACTGAGCTGAACAGAGCTGACAGCAAAGGCTTTTAAGTTTTAAATGGACCCTGTAGCACTCTTTGAGCAGTGCAAATCACACTGCGTGACATTTGGATCACGCTGCCGGGACCACCTCAGCCAAATATTACACACGCAGGTGAAGTGATAAACTCTCAAACATCCGTGAAAGTTGCAGAAAAACCAACCGCGCTCTCTTCAATTTTCCTCATTATACATCACTTTAATACAGTAATCCCTCGTTACAACGAAATCACTTTATTCGAAATATCGCTTTATTTGAAATTTCTTCTGGTCCCAACCCAAACGCATGCATTTTAGGCCGCATTACTCAAAGTGCACGAAGAGCTGGACCCGCTTAGGGCAAAGTGGCAAGCGGAGGCGTCGCCGAGTGGTGGTGACCCAGCGGCGAGTCAGGTGGTCAATATGGCGGGTTAACAAGCTCGTGTTTCCTCGGCGATTTTCTCAAGCCGGTCACGCTCAATTTGCACCATCCGACTTTAGACGAATGGTACAAATGCGTGGTAGGGTGACTGAAATTTGCTCCTATACATTGGTCAACGGCGTGGACGCGACAGTGCACGAACACTGACACTTTAAGCGTAGAATTAGAAGTGTCGTCGAGATGCGGGGCACCCAAAAACTCTTGTTTTGCAAATTTCACAGCTGCACACCTTAAAAAAAAAAAAAAAAAAAAAGAAAGCCCAGTAATCATGCAAATCCCTTAGTGCGAAACCGGTCAGTTTTCATAATCGCGCTATGTACCAACAATGAGCTGCCAGTTAATTGTTTTTTGAGCTCAACAAACACCCTCAGATTCGAACAGCGGAATTTGCGGCGCTTTCCTGCGTGAAACTCTCGTAGCGTTCCATGATGCCCCCACCCCCCCCCCTATAAAAGTGGTCACTGCCTTCCCCTCCCCATTCGCTCTGCAGTCTGCGAGGCGTTCGGACGCCAGTCACTGCTTGGTCAAATTGGAGCGGGGATTGCTCGCGCCCGGCAAGAACATGAAACATCCAAAGCTCACTGCCTTTCTTGCACCTGAATAAAGTTTTGCTTCACTGAATACATTGTGTTTTGATTCCTCGCGGCGCAATAAAAGCTCAACTACTTTAGTTTTATTGAGTGGTCGCTTATAACAGAATTTTTTGCCGTTCTGCTGACTTCGTTATAACGAGGGATTACTGTACGTGGTGGCTGTCCTACTGGCTGTTGCTGGTCGATGTCATCATTTATTTCTCGCGTTTCCAGTGATGATACACTATCGTCGGCACTGTGCACTAACTCCTTCTATGCCTGTACCTGTATGGTCAGTTTTGAAGTTTTTTTTTTGTTTTGTTTTGAGAGTATGCGGAGTTGCAGTGACGAACTCAACACTTCACTTTCAACCAGACCACTTGAAACCAAGCGTCTACTGCTTCAAAAACATCTACAGGCACCAGCGCCTGCTCAATCCCAAAGCACACTGGCGATAGGCTACCCTACACTGCAGAGAAAAAGTGAAAACTTTCCAGCCTGTGATATATCGAAGGCTGCCAAAGAGAACATCACGAGCTGCCCCCTTCTCTGCGAGAGAGTGCACAGCCTTTGTCGCGTAGTCAGACGTTGATAAAAAAAAGAATTATGCGTTATTTTTATCCTCGCATAGCACTGGTGATAACGGATTTGTCATTCTTGCAGGAGGAGATTGCTGGTACAATGGACGTTACCCCAAAATACATTCCAAATACTCAGTGGCAAGTGCTGCAGGATCTCTGTAAGAAGTAGCAGCTGCCTCAAAATGTACAAGATGGCAATTGGTGTGTGAAGCATGATATTTTCCAGCACATTTTTCTGGCCGAATGTAGGGGCTGTGCTTATTATGTGAGTGCATCATCAAGTCGATAAATAATGCAAGTTTTTCATCATCCTTTTGCCATCACATCTCTATTCTTCCTCCTTTTCCTGTTTGTGGACTGTAGGAGGATCGTCACGGCCTCTTAAGACGTGCCTATTAAATGGTTGTGATTCTGAGATCTTATAATGTTCAGCTGATCGGAGATTGGCATCCTTTATTGTTTTGTACTTACGCTAATGTCTGGCAAAGTTCTCACTATTGTATCAGAAGAGAAAGAAAGGATACCAGAGAAACAGGCCTGCTAAAGAAATTAGAACCTTGCGGGTTTTGTATGTTCCTTCATGCAACATGAAAGGCCTATATGCATCTAATTGGAGGTAACTGGTCTAGGTTTACAAGCTTGCTGTTTCAATAACAAGTGCCATTTCAATCGGCACACTCGGAGGCCAGTCGACTAATCAGGTGAAGAACTAATTCCCTTCTCAGCCTCGATGTGATGTTGATTGACTGGTTCACGCAAATCTTTCCAAGTCATGGGTCTTTTGTCTTTGAGCGTGTGCACCCCCAGGCAACGTACCGGCAAACACGTTGCTCTTGACGCTGTCTCGGGGCATGTCAGCGTCGTCATCCGACAGCATGGCACCGTGGTGGTTGTCTTCTAGGCCTAGGACGGGGAACAGCGGGGGGAAGGGGGGGAAGGGACAAGCCATCAGCCCTGCCCATCCCGTACAGGGATGAAAACAGCAGCCGCATTCTTCACACGACGAAGAAAGTACGCAGCAACTTCGGAGGTTTTCGATGGGAACGAGTTCGCAGGAAAAGTGAAGGAATGCACCTCCTGAATCCAGAATTGTCAGAAAGACGAGGCAGGTGTTCCGGACTTGTGACATACAGTATGGTGTGAGCCTGTTTTCCGAATTCTTTACATTTCCGTCAATTTGACGCAGTGCAATAGTGCTGGGGAAAATGCAGCGCTCTTTGTTTTGAGTGGCAGTGGTTGAAGACTTGCATAAAACACTTTCCCGCCTTTCCTTTGATTCAATCGAAGTATTTCCATCCCCCTGCTTCTTTCTTGCCACCTTCGCAATGAGCAATTCCCTCAGTGACGGACGCGAGATTTTCGCAAGTAATTCTGCAGTGTGCACTTTTGAGCTTAATTCAAGCGCTCGGCTTCCATTAATGACAACGGTCACAACATGTGAACGCACCATTGTATAACAAAAGAGTGCTAAATGTACCCCGTGACATTACATCGGCTCTCGAGTGCTGCCTCCAAATAACACCGTTGTATAACAGAAGAGCGGTAAACGCCCTCGTGACATTACGTCAGCTCTCGCATGCTGTCTCCAACTAATCCAACGAATGCTTCAAGGATGACAGCTACAAACGACAGCACAACAGCTTTGACATGCAGGGAGTAACCCTTCAAGGCAACCCAATCACACAGTGCACGAAGCAGCTCGCCAAGACCAACTCGAGCGGCACTCGAGTCGCTCTGCCACGGAATGAAACTCCATTCCCTCGTGGGTGACAATAATCCTTTGACGACCAAGACCAAATGAATCTCTGCCATTGCAGGTAAAAGCCACCCATTACATTCCAGGTGAAAGGAGCAATGCATCATGTTCAGAGCACCCGTTTAGGATCACAAAACATTCCAGGTTTTCCACGTGCTGCGTCTAGGGGGAAGGGCCGCGCTCGTTCGACATTCCTTTGTACAATACACCGAGGGAGGCAGCGGGGGCGGGAGCGTGCCGTGCATGCCTCACCGGAGGAGGCCATGTTGCTGGTGTCCTTGTTGGCGAGATCGAACTCGTCCATGGCATCGAGCAGCTCTTCCTTGGGCAGCATCGCCTGCTGCTGCCCTCCCTTGGCCCCGCCGCATGCCATCGCTGCCCCCAGGCAAACGAGATCGGAGGGAGGGGGAAGGGACGGATGGATGTGGCGCATCATACTGGGCCAACTCGCCGGCAACCTCACGCGAAGATCGCACGCAATAAAGTCCATCCTAAGAGAGGCTTGTTGCCCCGTGGTTGGACTTCGTAGGAAACAAGTATCGCCTCTGCTTTTGCCCCACATTGAAGGTTCTTTCCTCATGAACGGCTTGCTCCTGACTGTCATTCGAAGAGGTTGATCGATGAGCTTTCACAGGACTTGAAGTCATCTCCCCGCTTAGCTCAGTTGTCACAGTGATTTTCAGAGGTACTAGCAGCAGTCCTCAGTTTAAGCCATGACTTATGAAAGCTTTTATTCTATCCCAAAGTTAAAAGGACAAAAACAAACTGTATGTCTTCTTTTTCAAAGCCGTTTAGCTTCAGAGTTGCTTCTTGTGTCCTTTTGCAATTTTCGCACACACATTTTTGGGATGCGCTCCAAGTAATTCGACCATGTTAATAAGCCTTTGCATGTGTTGATCGCTAATCACTACATTTATTTGCTGGGCCAACTTTCTGGCAATGAATTTTGATACATGCCCAAGGCCTTACAAAAGAGAATTTCCCTATTTGTGGCTTTAGATATTTACACAAGTTTCTCAGCCAACTCTAGGGCTCCTGAGCTTTCAACAAAACTTAGCCCAGCACTGCAGACTGCAAGGTTCTGCTGGTGGGGCCAAACTGGTGCCCTTTTTGCAGTGAAATTTTGTGCAGAGGTTAACTTTAGCAGTTGGTCTTTAATAATTTTCCTGTTTGACAATAGCAAAACTGGATGCTTGCACAACTGCAGAAAGGCGGTGTGCTATCCAGTTTACACATAAGTGACCAGGTGAAGTACCTGGGTAGACAGGTGGATGGGAAATGCATTGGCATACAAATGGTGATATTTGAGCTCAAATCAAGTAAAGCTGTTTTGCACAGGTAGACAAAAACAATTCAAATATCGAGTGAGGTACTAGAACGTTGTTTTAAACTGAAAGAAACAAAAAGAAAGTGTTGAAAATTTATATGCTTTCCCACATGCACAACTGATATGACAAGGTCACCAAAAAATTCAGTGTTCTAATTTACTTAAACCAGAAAATGTATACAGGGGGAGGGCGGCACACGAGTATCACTGTAATGCAGTTTTGGTTGATGTAGCAGTGTAATGGCGCAACCTTTCAGATGCCGGAAAAAGGTTTATTTTGGTTCTGAAAGACAATGGTGTGGTGATGTACTTTAGGAAGTTGTGCTGCCCTTGGTGTGGTCCTTGGAAAAAAAAAAAAGAAAAAAAAGAGAGAGAGAAGGATTTCCACTCAAACTGCTCCTCCCTGACTAGAACAAGGCTGCCACTGCCAGCTTTGCTTTCCATCAACAGCCCCTTCACTAAGCCATCTGACTGGAAAACCACAGCACTGCTATCAGACGCTTGTTACACCTTGCATGGAACATGAATACTCGCATGTTAAGGAACCGCGCTTCACGCATGAAAAAAGATGACCAGAGAAGTGCGACTGTTCTGGCAACAAGACAATCGCCGCTACCATCGCCACCCACTTGCCTCTCTCAACGACTTCAATGAACTTCTATTCCAAGCTTCCCAAGTCCATTCTCTGCCCCAAAGTTTTCTCAGTCCATCCCTCCAATTGTCAACTACGTTGTTGTTGTTGTTTTTCCATTGGTAGCTACTTCGTCAAAAGGATGGTCCACCTAGTTGTCTTTTTCAAGAAGACTACGCCAGTTAAAATCACAGCCGGGCAATGCTCCCTGCCCCTCCTCACCTGCTCCCCCTCCGTGGGTGGTGTTGGCCAAGGTGGTGGGCGTGGGTGCCGTGGGCGGGGGGCTGGTGGGCAGCGGGGTGCCGTCCTGGAGGGCGAGGGTGACGCGGGCGGAGGGGTCCCTCGCCCAGGTGCGGTACAGCTGCGTGAGCACGGCCTGCATGTGCTGCCAGCCCTCGGGGGCGCTGTGGGCGGCCACCTGGCACAGGGCCTCCGACACATCCCGCACCCGCGACAGCCGCTCCTGGTACTCCCGCTGGCCCTCGGCTGCACCCGCCTCTTCTGCACCCGCCCCTCCAGCACCCGCGGCGACACCGCCACCCGCCGTCAGGTCGATCGGGAACGGGCCACACCTGGCAACGGCGTGATAGAAAGATGAGAATTAAAGCCGTTCCACTCAATGTCAAAGCTGACGGAAGTGCAGGGAAAGTTATTCACCATAATGGGCTGTAGCGTCATTATCCACTCACTGCTACCACCCGATGCAATTCAAATTTCCTTCCTCCGCAGTGCTCGCGCACCCCCTGCCTGAAACTGCAGTAGTGGGAGTCCTGTTCTTTTTGTGCTTGCTTTTCCTCCCCCCCGTGCCGGCGTTGCACTGCCACTTTTTTCGCTTAAAAAACCAACTCAGCGAGCGTTCCTAACTAAATGAACGCGGGGGCTGCCAGTTAATTAAGTATATTTTGCCTCAAATGTTACTGCATCTTTCTTCGGGCTAAACAACGGGGAGATGTATGACAAGCGCCAGCGGTCCACGAGTTTCGAATGCTCATGACTATATAAACTGCTTGGCTTCAAAGCCTCTGGGTTACGCCGCGACGACAGAACGCCGTGTGGCTCTATTTGGGTCCAGTGAGCGAGCTACGACGATAAGGCATGACCCTAAGTGCTCTGCACTTAAAACAAGAGGCGTCTTTTATTTCCCCATTTGGACCAATCAGAACTGCGCCAGGGCAGCTCCATGTTTTATCTGATCATAGAATTCCTGTTGCAGGGGCCGTTTCGGACTTCCCATAAACTCTTCTGAACAGCTCTGCACAGGAGAATAAAGGAGACCAAATAATGTACAGAAAATTGCTAGGCAATTGCACTGTGTATGTCAAGTGTTCTCTCATGGCAATGATTGGGATACACAGCTGACAGCCAGTTGAGAAAGCCTTGGCTCTTCTAGGGCTTCCCATTACAAGAGTTAAGTGATCAATGTCGTACACCTCCTTTCTCTCCTCCCCAACCATCAGTCGACCTGCTGTCACCTTTGCTTGTCATCTTCCCCACCTTCACGCACTAACCTCCTGTCTTTCCTGTCAGCCAACCAGTGACAAGTCATACTCCATCCCACCTGCTAACCTTCTCTCTCCAGGCTCTGCCTTTTTTGGGCTTGACAAACAACTTTGACAAAAACATTGTTGCTCCAATAATATGACACCTGCCAATCATCAAAAAGAGAAATAAAGAAAAAGTCAAGGATGTGATGCACAGGATTCTTTCTACCTGCAGGGTATTGATGTTTCGTTTGGGTGTTTTGAGTCAAATGGCATTGTTTAGTTTGTGCAGCTGCACAATTATCTTTCTGTTTTGTTAAATGCTAGATAAAAATCACCGAATAGTACTTACAAAGTACTTTCAACTTAAACTGAGGACGACTCAGCGATCAATGGAACGGAAGATGACAGGCGTAACATTAACTCTTTCGCTACCGCGCCTATTCAAAATCGTTCAATTTGATCAATACATTGCAAGCGCCTTTTCATAGCGTTCCACGCGTTGCTCAAACAAGTAAAGCTGTTTGGAGTTAGATCAGAAAATGGCCTTTCAAAATCAGTTTTGTTTTCATTTTTGCAACGGAAATGTGATTTTTGACACGTGTTTGAATCACCTGGGTGTGGTAAAGGGGCGTGGTCATCGCGCATCACTGCTACCAACGAAGAATGCGTGTCACTCGTATTACTCTGCACCAGCGTTTGTTTTTTGCTATCAGGGAATGAATGGTGAACCAGCAAACGATTTTCAATCGTCAGGTTCGCACTCTGACAGTAATAAGCCCAGAAATCGGCTTAAAATGTCAAGCAGTGCCTGTTTGCAAAGCTACTTTATGATTTTAGGCAGGCCTTTGCGCACGTTGTTCTAAGTTCTGTGGTAGTTCTACTTATCCCAGGACCATTCGCAAACAGTTTACAACAGTTTCGGTTTCGTTTCTGCATTGCGAAATTCATATTTAGCGCTACTACGCAGTTACCCAACTTGAAGGCTACCTGTCACTGGTGCCTTGAGCATCCGCGACTGATCCTCAAACAAAGCACACCGCTCCTGATTTTCCCCCACCGTAACCCGATTTCTGCAATAAGAACTTCAGATACAAGTCAAAAGATCACACCCAGTTGCCAGATATCTGTTCCGCCAAGGACAGCGCTTCAAACCGGCCTTACACTGCCAGCTGTTCGCCTTCCAGTTTCGTTTCCATATGAGGGTATATCCGGGTGTCTAATGTTGCTGCTTAGTTGAACTGTCTATTCGGACGAGGTTTCGGATAAGTTTGTACTGTTTCATTTGAAAAATGTTAGGTGGCGCTACAATGGAGGAGGCTCGTTGCGCTGATCATTTTTATCGCGCAACTGCTACTTGGCCAAAGTTTGCAGGGCACGATTCTAGCGCATCGTACCTCATTTTTGCAAGCAAGGCTACAATTGCGAGTAAGAAGATGATAATAAAGCTCAAACTTTATGTTTTGAGAGATAACTGACCGTGAACGTCAACAAGCATCAACCACGGCGTTCCAAATATTGTGCTCGCTGTAAATGCAAAGTCAGTCATTGACAAAACGCTTTTACTTTATGTGGGGCAAATTGATGCCTCTGATAATGTCAAACCGCCAGATTTATTCCAGGAAACCATCCAAAAATGCACATTTTGAATTGGAGGTTGGGCTTCACCGCATGACATGACCACTGCGCGTGGCTAACAATTTTTTATATCTGACAAACTGTTCCGGGCAAGTTGACATTTTTTCTAGGGCGTGTTTTTGAAACATTCCCCTACAAAATGTATATTCTAATTTTTTTTCTACTACCGGTGGTTTGATATACACAACTCCTTTTTTATCAAATTTTTTCGACAACTTGACAACAATTTTGATTTTGATATTTTTTTCACAGCGATGATATATAAAAACATTTAAGAAACTGGTGTTGTTGGAAAGGCCATTAAATATTCTGCATTTTGTGTTTCTTTAATTAGTGTCTATCACAATTCTTTCAGCAGAAAAAAGTGTTTTCTTGGACCCCTAAAAATTGATCAATTTACTCCGTGGTCACAAAAGAGTTAAGGGACAAGAAGAGAGCGGAGTGGGTCAGAGAACAAACACGTGTTAAGGACATATTACCCCTAGTAGAAATTAAGAAGAAATGGATGTGGGCAGGGAATGTAATGCGAAGGCAAGATAAAAGTTGGTCATTAAGGGTAACAGAGTGGATCCCAAGAGAAGGCAAGCGTGGCAGGGGCGGCAGAAAGTTAGGTGGGCAGATGAGATCAGGAGGTTTGCAGAGATAAACCGGTTGTAGTTAGCATAGGATTGGGATAATTGGAGATCTATGGGAGAGGCCTTGCAGTGAGCGTAGACAGGCTGATGATGATGATGACATAAAATTATCTTCTGCCCAACCACATTGCACAAATTATCTTCTAATCACTGTTTAGTGGCCTTTCCAGTAATGGCCGCTAAACATTAGACACATCAACACACCATATCAAAGAGACAGTATGCACTTTCATACAGTGATAAAAATTTTTTTCCACACAATGCCCTCCTTTCTTCTAGTACAAAACGTGGGTGCAAGCTTACAAAGAGCTCATAGGCCTTGTCAACCAACTGCAACCAAAAGTGCATCTCTGCAAAGCCCGAAGTATTAATTGCCCATTTGTAACATACATAACCTGACCACTTTGCAAAGCAGCATCGTGACATCGACACGACTTCAATCTTCGACCACTTTGAGGTACACACCCACTATTACTCACCGGTCTCAGCTCTCACCTTTGATCACACAGCAATTCAGGCAGTTGCACACTTACTAGTAATCAGCTATGATCACTTTGGCATAACCCAAAAAAGGCTAAACATTTCATGCTGTCATTTAAGGGGGGACGTGGCTTTCAAAATCAACTTTTTTATGTCTTTGTGGATTTTGATGAAAATTGCCACAGCAACTGTAAATGCTTTTGTGATAACACCATAAAATTTCAAGATAAATTTTGGGATAACTTTTTTATTTATTAAATTTTCTTTCTGTTCTGCTTGTACCGAGCTTGAGCGACTTATAAAACATGATAGAAAGCTTGTACGAAGTGCTTTGCATTCCCAAATGAATGGACAAGGTCGTGACAGTTTTAGAATTTTTTTTACAACCCAATGTTTTTTAGTTCTCATTTTTTAGAGGTTAATGTGCAACAGGCATGTCGACTGTGAACGACTATTTGAATAAAAAAATCAAAAAAAAAAAAAAAACAAATCTGGAAAACCAAGAGTGTCACGACCTCAACTGTTCATCAAGGAATGTAATGCAAGAAACGGAATCAAAATAGACCCAGCGGTCACGAAGATAATCCCTGGAACAAGCAACACAGGTGGCAAAAAAAACTGCTTTGAGAAAACGGCTTCCGAAGTTGCAACAAAGGTTTCACTTATCAAAAGTCGTCACGGTTGTAGCCTTTCATGTCCTTTTGAACATGGGGCTTCTGGAAGGCCTTGCCTTGAAATTGGAGTGCTTTTACAGCCTTTCCCTTTCCACAAAACATCAATTTCAGCACCTCTATGAACAGTACATAGCCCAGTTAGCAGACCAAACGGAGGGGGAGATGGCTTTCAATGGGCTTTCAATGCAAAGTAGGTTAGCTGGTTGGCTGTATCGCACTGGACAACTTCCCTTGCAGTGTTGTCCCCATGGCAACAGTGAAGCATTTTTTTTTACTTAAATTTGAAATTTTTGGCTTCTTTTATGTTTTATTACTTTGCCTGGCGGCAGCAACTTAGTACTCATACATGAAGGTGTTCAGTGCCAAAAGTTTGCATATCGCAAGGACGCAAATGAGCTACTTGAAGCTTGGTATAATATTGTGCATAACTCCAACTTTGATGGAAGGGGTTTTTTTTTCACTACTTTTGACGTTCAAGGCATCCAATATTTCTCGCAGCACAGTCAGTATGCCCTAAGCCATAGATTAATGCATTAGCATCAATAATTTCCCTAAAAAAATCTCTGTGAAATGCTGCGACAGTAAGGTAAATTTTAACGCAGAGAACATATTTTTATTCCTATATTCCTAACTCAAACCTGTTTGCATGATTATTAGAAGTGCACTGGAAACGTTGCACAAGAAAGGCGATATGGCTCACGCGCATCGCAGCGCACGCTTACCGCGACATATCGTACTTTGATTATCCCTGATATGGCTTGTCAGGTCGCTTTTAAGATTAAATCTAACGTCGCAGGCATTAATTACAACTACTAGCATTCAATAGTACCGGTTGCGCAGACATGTGATGCTCCAATGCGCGTCGGCTATGCAGTGCGCGCCGCAGCGTTTGACGCGTCGACCGTTTCTTTCCCAAGGCTAGCGAGCCCACAATCAAAACATAGCAATAACTAAGCGTGTAAACATCGCAAATACGACTAAAAGTTCACTTCACAAACCGCTATCGCAAGCGCGCATACCGCATCACCCTCCGGGGTCTGGCGACGGTAGATTCACGCACACCACGAAGCGTTCGATGACCTCCGCCTTTCGAGCCACACAACTTCCCGTAATCTGGCTCGTGATCTCAGGCGATGTCTCAGACCTTCCCATCGCGATAATGTCCCGTGTTGAATACCACAGACCCGAACAGAAACTTGGCCGAGCGAAGCAGCAAAAATGAACTCAAACTGCCCCACGCTACGCAACTCAGGCTGGCGGCCATCTTGCATTGCGCCGCGACACCCAATCAGGAAGGTTGTTTTAGCGCGCCCCAACCGGAGGACGTACAGCGCTTCAGAATCTATTTCTAGCTTCGTTTGTGCGTCGTTTATTTTGTGCCGTTCGTGCATTTTGAATGAACGAAGATAAAAGAGACGACGGAACCGGAAAAAACGAATGCTCGGCCGATCTAACGATATCAAAATGGCCGCGCCCGGTTGGCACCGTCCGGATATACAGCGCTTCGAAATTGCCGTTTTTCACCTTTTGCACTGATAGTTTGTCACCGCGCCTGGCAAAACTATTTTTTAATGTCATTTTGCGATGCTTTTCAGCGGAAGAACTTTGCAGACGCACAGAATAGGAAACATAGAAGCCGAATATGTGGCTTTAAAAAAAAACGATGTTTTGGTCATTTTTCTAAAGTTGAAGCCGCGTCCCCCCTTAACCGAAGGACACAACATTAGCATTACTACTACCATGGTGGACAAACAATTTTCCACATGACATTGCCTTGGGTCATGGGGGTTTCACTGTACCTGTACTGTACCACCTGTATTCACCGCACCACATGAATCTACTGTACCCACCTAGATGAATGAACTGTACCCACAGTACCACCCGTATTCCCTGTAACCCCTACCTAAGGGTTTCACTGTACCTGTACGTGTACCCACCTACATGAACTGTACCCACCGTTACACCCCATATTCCCTATAACTTACACCACACCGTACCGCCACAACACATGCACAAGCTGTGGACAGCAACACCAAGGGAAGGAGGCTGGACACCAGCACCCACCTGCGCCAGCGCTGGGCCACCTCCTCGAGGGGGATCTCGACGTTGCGTGCGTGGGCCACGAAAGGCGTGGGCACAGGGCAGCCGGTACGTCTGGCGGAAGGCGCAGTCGCAGGCGAACGAGTTCCCCTGGGCGGGCAGGGTGCCCTTGCCCGCGATGGAGTTCACCACCAGGCGGGAGCCCGAGGCCAGCACGGAGAACTTGTGCGAGCGCGACAGCCGGATCTGGACGAGCAGGTGGACGGCGGCGTAGTCGCAGCAGGCGGCGATCAGGCGGGCCTCGTAGTCCACCAGCTGCACGTGGTACTCGCGGATCTCGTCCAGCATGGCCTCCGTGGTGGTCTGGGCCAGCACCCCGTGCGCCCCGTACGCCAGGTTGCACACCGCCTCGCACAGGCTGCGCGACTGGCTGCACACCGCCTGCGGGAGGAGGGGACGGTCAGGGCACTGTACTAGGGGGGGTGCGGACAAAGGGAGAGAACCCGATGACTATGGCAACAGTGCACTGGCCCCTTTAGCACCCTCATCACAGAAGTGCAGGGGTGTGTCTACAGGAGACCGCCAGAAGCCGTGAAGAATAAACTTTGAGGACAATCAGCAGAAGTTCAACCAAGTGATGTGTTAGCATCAGTTCTCCCCTCCCCCATCTTTGCCCCTTCTGCACTCTCTCTTACTGCACAGGATGATGAGGCAGACAGCGATTGAAGGTTTGAGCTGAACCTGTATGATGGCATTTTCGATTAGTGTTTCCTTTGCTTGTGCATTTCAGCCGCACGCCTTTGTTGCATAGCCCACGCATTCTTCCGTAAATGCTCTTGTAAAGGGTCAACCAACCACTTCTACAAAGTGTAGTGTACATCTGTAGTTTGAACTACACAGCACATACAGAGCAGAACTGTAGCCATCATGTTAGGACCCGGCCAGGAGAGAAGTGTATCTGCTGGCAGCCAAGCTGGACAAGAGCCCCGTGTGAAGCCGCATTCCAGCATGCTGCAACGCACTGCCTCCTCTCCTCCTTCACAGTACTGACAACATTGCTCACAAGTTGCCATTGAAACAGCACATCGGGGGCACCAAAGTTTGCGCTCTGCCGGTGATACCACCCTCATTCTCGAACACATCGGTGTAGTGCAGCGCGTGATTTTGACAACGCAAGGGTTAAAATTAAAATGAACACACAAGGTCAAGTGGGCAGGCTCACTCCGTGTGACAAGGAAAAGGGCGTGCCGATGTACTTGTCTGACTACAGTAACACTCCTGGCTCATCGCTGCCGTGTCCATCAGCCCCCTCCACAAAGTCAGGGCCACAACTGGCCATTGCCATCCTATCCTGGGACACAGAGAACAGACTTAGCAGAATTAGCTAGCCAGTCTGGTATTCTGTTCAGGCAGTGATTCATTGTATGCAGCAGGGTTCAACCACGGTACCATAAGCACCTGTTGTGCGGGACAAGCATTCTATTTCACCTGCGATTGTTTCCACCTAGCCTACCAGCATAGGTGACCTGTACTTTGTCGCATGGAATAACTTGGACAGCTACCGCCATGGCATGACCACTCCTTCACGTGTCTTCAATTTTTTCACATAATGCCGTGCTTCTCCTGTGGACCCATGCGCTAACATGGACTCTGACAGGTTTAATTTCCTTCTTACGGTTCCTTCAACCTTGCACCAAAACTCAAGAAGGAGTGCTGGGGCCACATGGTGTTGAAATCTTTGTTGAACCAAGCATCACGCTGCCAGACCTTCTGACAAGGAAGAGGACCAAGGCGTACCTGCTGGAACTGGACGAGGGCCTCTACGCGGTCGTTGACCCCCGCGCACCAGGGCACGAGGCCCCCCCGGCGGAAGCCTGCCCACAGGTCCCGCTGCTGGTGCCAGACGCGGCGGAAGTGCCGGGCAAAGTGGGTGTCGCCCATCTCGAGCCTCCGCAGGTTGTCCAGGTAGGTGCGCTCGTGCAGGCACGCCAGCATGGCCCGCAGGGTGCGGCACACGCGGGCCTGCTCCGGCGCGGGCATCTTCACCTGGTCCATCTTGCCCAGCAGGGACCTGTGGTGGGTGGGTAGGGGAGGGGGCATGGGGGAAGGAGGCCGTTGGTGCGGGCAAGGAACCCGGCAAGAACAAGCTGCAGGAGTCTTCGACTCGACTCCGCCCCCTGAACTCATTCAGGCAGTGCAGCACTCGTCCCCTCGGTTTTCGAGTGCAGCGTGCGGTGCCTCCCCTTTTCTCTTCAATTAGCACGAAGGAGGTACAAATTGAAGTATCTGCAGTTCTTCTAAGGTCTCATACAACAGAATTTCTGTAATGGGCGGTTAATTGCACTGTACTGTACAGCAAAACTGCAATGTTCGTTTCACGGAATGCATGATCTTGCAATATTTTTGGCTCCGAGTACAGCAGAACCCCACTATAAAGTTCCCCAGTGCTGTGTTTTCCTGGCTACTACACTGTATTCAGACAATCCCGGCAATGCTTCCCCACCCGATACGTCACTATCTGGCACCCGAAAACAGCATGAGTAACAAGTGCCGACCGCTATCGGCTTGACAGCAGGGCTGGCTACATGGAACCACATGAGAGTAGGAGTAGGTAGGAGCTGTCACTAGATGCCCATTTTAGGAAAGGAAGAGCTTGGTTGCTAATCGGTGTACACCCCATTATAAAGGAGATGCTCATAACATCCATCGTTTTCTGAGAAAGCCTATCACAAACACTTTAGCCTCACTCCCTAGTGGTCGCGAATCCCTCTGAGCGCTATATTTTTCGTGATTTCCTGATGATGCTGCGACAGCGGAAAACACTTTTCCTCGGGGAAAAGCGCTCAACGTTCTGAGAGCAGCAGACGAGCAGCCAGCGCTCAACATTGCTAAATACCTCGAACTACCACCCTCTGCACAAAACAGTGTCCTCTTGAAGCGGGATGAGATAGAAGGGAATGCCACGCTTTTTGACCCAAAAGCTAAGCAGGCTCGCACTTCTAGAGTGAAACTGCAAGCTTCTATCCTCTATTTCTTTAAGGGCTCGAAATGAAATAATATATAAATGAAGAATTTTAAGTTGTAACTAGACTGTTTTTTTTTTTTCATTTTTCTATGGTTCCTAACTGCTGCATTTTCGTGGCTGTTACGTTTTTTTCCCACATCCACTGAAAATACACGAGGCGGGGTTCCACTGTACAGCTTTGTTACATTGAGGCACAACTGTATTCGATTCTGTCTTGAATCAGGCAGCACTGTTCGGAAACTTCAAATACGTATTTCTGAGGATTCGGAAGTTCGAACATGTAACAGACCCTCCCTTCAATGAACTTACAGACATAAAGATACGCCTCGTTGAAAGCGAGAAGTGCCCCAACAAATGTGCACACAAAATATACTCTCTGTAATGTGTTGAAATGAATTAGGGCCAGGATGTACCACAATTTGAGTGTGTTCAATTGCCGCCAAAAACTGCACCCATTTTCCTTCTTTGTTGCACCAGCAGGCTTACCCCAATACAACTGGTTTCATGTGGCTAGAGTGCAAGGGGAAAGTGCTTTTAAAGTGCCTTTCATGGTTTTAGCCTTGGACAAACTAAACCTTTGGCCATCACTTTTTCCTCCCCAATAACGGGGAAGCGCCAAAACGGGCCTGGTCAACCCTCTTGGATGAGTAAGCCTGGACTTGCACTGCCATAGTCTATTATCAAACGAAGCACAACATCCCATAGTACCATTTCTCTCTATAAGGAATGTGTGGGAAAACGATTACACGAGGCGGGTCTTAGTCGAGGGTTCGACGAAGTCCGTCTGGCCAGGTGGTCAGTTCGTAACAAAGTTGCGATCACTGAGCACGTCAATTGAAAAAAATCAACCAGACAACAGATACCATCAACAGATACAACAGATCAACATCAACAGATGCCATCAACAGGACAGAGGGCAACATGCCCAGGTATCTACGCTCGATTGTTACGTCACATTTTGAAAGCACGAAAACCGCGACGCCGTCTTGCCTCACCTCACTGTGATCAAGGATTCCGTATGGGATCCGAAACGTCAACTATTTTCAATTGACTTGGTCAGTGACCGCAGCTTCGTTATGCTTTGTTATGAAGGCGGCTCTCGTTTAATCGGTCCCCGGCCCCCCCCACTGACCGGATGACGTGGTAGTGGCAGAGCAGGGTGGTGCTGGCCTGGTCGAAGAAGTTGCGCAACCCCTGCAGCTTCAGCTGCTCCTTGCCCAGCAGCAGCAGGCGCACCTGCGACGCCACCGGGTTGGCCTGGGTGAACACGCTCATCAGCAGGCCCACCACCAGGCGCACGGGCCGCGTCACCAGCGCGAATGCGAACGGGCAGCCCAGCCCCGCCGCGTCGTGGCCGCTCCACGAGGCCAGCGAGAAGCGGCCCGCCATGGCCGCAAACGCGTAGCCGCTGTCGAACAGCAGCAGCTCGGGGAACTGGCGCAGCGAGCGCCGCATGGCCCCCGTCTGGAAGAACACGGCCGTCACCGCGTCCCCGGCGCCCACGATGACCGAGACGGCCGCGTCCGCGTCCGCCTCCTCCAGCTTCTCCAGCTCGCGCAGCAGCGAGGCGATCTCGGAGGCCTCGCGCAGCGAGCTGTCCGTGGCCCCGCCCCCGTTGCTGCCCCCCGCTGCCGCCCAAGGGTCAGCTGCAGCTGCCGCGCGTGGCGCACGCTCAGCGCCCGGAACTCCTCGCCCACGCCCGCGTGCAGCGGGTCCATGCCGTCCTCGTCCTCCTCGCTGTCCTCGCCGCTCGTGCTCGAGCCCCCCGGCTCGAGCCCGCCGTCGGGCTCCATGTCGATGTCGGCCGGCTCCCCGTCCGCGTCCAGCTCGGTCAAGCTCGTGTCTTGCAGAGCCGTCAGACCCTCCTGGAAGGGAAAGGAAGATCGAAGCAAACGGTGGCCTTTCAGGTTTCCTCCCCTTCATGTTACCGGATGACCCGAGCCACGCTAAAAGGAGGATGCATGTTGAAGGGACCATGCAGATGAAATACAAGTCTTGTTTTATTTGAAAGATTTTGTGTTTTGTGGTGCCCCCAGCGCTTCTCCAGAAGCAAATGATGCTCTATTCACTGAGAAATTAATAAATTTATGCTAAAATTCTGATTCTCCCGCCAAATCATGTGTTTTTGGGACGTCTGCAATGATGTCATATGTGGTGGGGAGCCTTGTTTACCGTTAGTCAACCTAGATGGCACCACCATGCCGCGGGTGGCCGTTTTGTGCCTTTGTTTTTGATCGCATTTGCACCTGGCTTGTTTTAGTTAAGGTAGAAAATAATCGTTTCATGAAACATGGTGCTCACTCGACAAATATGGTCCCGTAAGACGCTTACGCCAATCGGCCAGTGTCATCTGAGACAACCCCAAAGCGCCGCAGCGCTGTGCAGCTAAAACAGCACAGTGCGTGCAGTACCAACAGCAGTATGCACAGGTACCTTTATGTTTGCTTTCGTAACTCCCACTGTTTACCCCACCGTTTTTATCGCTATAAAAAGAATTTGCCCGAAAAGTAAGCGGCAAATAACTAGATCGGCAAGCTTATAAGCACTGCTAATTTGTGTTTCCTTTTGCTGGCCTCAGCCAATCGCAGAGCTGTCGCATATGACATCACAGGTTCTGTTGTGGGAAATGAACTGGTGGGTCGCATGGTCATTCCCTTTTTTCCTAATTAGGTAGCTTATTTGAGCAAAGTTTACGTTAAAAGTGGTGTCAGTAGTGATTCTATCGAGGCAATCTTTCGAATGAACCATACGTGTTTTGTTGGTATGGACCCTTTAAGTATAGTTCGAGCCATGAAAAACGTTCACCCTTTTGGACGACTGCTATCCGGAACCATAGACTCGCCCACCGGCACAGTTATGGGCACTAGGGCAAGCCAAGTCTGTACAATTCACCTGACGTACATTTTAACCATAATTTAGAGATTTAACCATAAATTAGGGAAAAGTGGTACTTTTGATGATGTCGCTAACAGCACAGCAGGAAAGGAAAGAGTTGAGCACTCTTCTGACATTTGACTTCTCCGTAAGACCCAGATCGCATAGGGTCGGACGCATCGTGTGCTTCAGTGGCAGCAGGCGTCCGCCACACGTTCCACGCACCTGTGAGAGGTCGTTGGTGCTGTCGGCGGCGTTGGTGTCGGGCGCCTCGGTGGGGTCCTCGTGGTTGTGCTCCAGGTTCATCTTGATCAGCACCAGCTTGTCCTGCTGCTTGTTGTACTTGATGCTCACCCCAGCGGGGCACTTCTTGTACACCCTGCGTGCAACAACAGTCAGGTGGCACGTGAGGCACATGAACATCACCTGTGTCCAGGACCAGCAATGAAGCACTCGTGTGTGTCCACTCTTCTTTTTGTCCACGTTTCAGCTGCGGTGTCTTTTTTCTCATTTTCTGTCACACTCGATGTGTCCGGATCTGTGGACCTGTTAAAAGTTATCGTGCCTTAGTTGTTAGAAACAATGTCATTCCCAGTGGACTTAATATTGTGTCAGACTTTAAGGGTACATCGTGGGTAGAGTGCAGGTAAAAAGTGGTGTGCAGGTAGTGGTGTGCCTGGCCATACCGTAAAAAAAAATCGCCGCGATATCCCTGGGACCTCACCACTTTTTGTACTCAAACGAGACAGCAAAAGCAACATCAGCAAGGTTTGTTCATCTCGTTGAAAACCCAAAAATAATTCCACATTAACTCTGTTCTTTTTTGTTGTTGTTACAATCACTGAATTCATTGCTACCCTGTGCACCACAAGCAATGCTTGTGGTGCACGAAAATCATTTCGCGAATCATCCAAAAGGCAGTAAATGGTGCCATACAATTTCTTTCGCAGCTGCCGCTGCTGCGACCAATTTTTTAATATTGCTCGTGCAGTAACATTATATAAGGAAACTTAAAACAGCAGCACTAAACCGAGCAACATTTCACCACAACACTAAATTGAGCCGCACATTTAGCGACAAGAAATGCTGTGCATTTACACCTAATTACAATAGCTTCCGTGCCTTCATAATTTCCTGCATAAACAACACAAGAAAAAAAAGCAAGAACAGATTTACTGGTAGTTTTCAGACGCGCCGCTTCTCAATGTATTGTTAAACTTTCTTGTCCAGGCTGCTCATTCAGTTCGGAAGATAATGCAAATGAGTTCTTGAACTCATTTGATCACTGGGGCATCACTGGATTTATAGTCTCGGCCTCACCGCGGCCTACTCGAGAAGCAATTTGACATTCGGTTTCTCTAGATACTCCTATGGCGTGGAGGATCCTTGGACTACCTGTGGACTATCCAAGGCAAGTCCGAAACTGCAAAACCAAAGAACCCCACCGAATGCCGTTCGCATCGAATGTAGTTTGGTATTCTCGTATAGAGCCAAACCTATGACATTAAAGGCCAACAGCACTCAAATTTTTCTTTGCCCAAATCTGATCCGAATAAGTTGTTTATGCTGTAAAAATCATTACAGCCAAGTTCTAAACCTGATACCCACTTAGTACAATAACTGCAAGCGTTCAAAGTAGCTACCAGCAGACGAGTTTGGACCTGGCGGAGAGTCGCCGAAACAAGTTCCGAATGGCCTGTGACAGACAAGAGAAATTTGTCCTGTGAAGCTCACACTTTTTTGGCGACTGGCACGGGCAGGGATTCGTTTGCTGGAGATTCGTCTGCTACACCGCTGCACTGTACCGCCGTCAGCATCACATGTTCTAAACTTACCGTATTGGTAGCAATACCCGCAATTTTTACAGAAGCCAACAAACTATGCACGCACTTGAGTTGGTTCTGGAGTTAGCAAAACTTTTTTACTTAAAATAATATTTTTACTCATGAAAATAGCGCAAAAGCCGCATTTGCCTGTCATTTATCATTCCTATTGCAACTGCCGCACATTTTTTTTTATAATCCTTGACAACTTGCACTGCGGCGAGCAATAATATTTTGCTGTATCTGGGCAGGCCCCACACCACCTCCACCCCTTCGACACTTTCAAAAGTTGGACGACCTAACTTGAGTTGCTTTACATGCTGGTATAAACATTTGTGCTACTTTCCCCTCACTCACTAAGTGAACTAAAACCAGCCTAGCTTATGTTAACAGATATATCCACATAAAGATTGGCCATCGTCTTCGCAAAGAGCAAAAGCTAACAAAACTGCTCCTCTGCTAAATGATAAATTACATTATTGCTTTATTTGAGAAATAAAGTACTCACTTTTTTAGAGTGTTAAATTTAGTTTACTTGAAATTAAAACGTTATCAACTGCACACGTCCCCGGTGAAAGTGCCAAACTGCAGGTAGATAGGTAACTTTTTCGCATTACAGTAGCCTCATCTAGCTCTGGAAGCTACCACACTGGTTGCAAACCAATTTTACAATTCAATCATCGATGTGCAGCAAGGTGAAAGTTACTGAACAAATATTCACAGAGCTGTCTGCCTGTAAATGCACAGCAAAAACAGTTTATCATTGATCACCGCCCTTGTGTGGTTCATTCCCGTAAAAAAAAAAAAAAGAACGGGCTGGTAGCCAAGGCGCCGGCTAACCAAAGCTGATTTTCGATATCATACAAGCAAATAGCCTGCTTTCTTACTCGCAATGACAAGGATTGTTACTCCGGAGGGTAATGTAAGGCCAAAAATAATTGCCGACAGTCTATGTGCTCTCTGTTGATAGCTCCGCAAGGTCGGAATTGCGCCTAACTATATCAGCCTTGGCAAAATGTTAGTCGAAGAATTCTATACTAACAGTGCGAAACGCGACGCTACCACGTGCATTTGGAGGCTGCTGCGAGCTGGCCATCGCCACGGGCACGTCCGCTTCCGTTCCATCACCTACGTCACGTCCAGCCACCAGTAATGGCCGTCGTTTCTTTCAAGTTTCGGTCCGAAAACGCCAATTCTTCCCGAGCTGTTTGCATTGCCCGCATTCCTGTTTGAAACGCAGTGTTTTGCAGTTAACACTCTTTTAGGGGCGAAGCCCCTGAGGGGCTCGGGCTGTCGGTGTCTCATGTGTCGCCGTCGTAACCTTTGTCTATTTATCCACGGTACTAGAACACCAAGACACTCGTTTATGCCTCGCGCTAGAATGTAACGCGTACTAAGAAAACACCGGGACATTCATTTACGCCTCGCCCTTCAACGCTTCGTAACACGTACTAAAAAAATCGCGCCAATCCACCCTGTGAATGTGGTTGGAAATCAAAGCTGTAAACGGCACCCATAACGATTACCCATGCGACGTCACTTAAATTCACTCACATCGCTCTACAAACAGTAGAACCAGAGAGAAGTGAAATGCACTTAACCACACCCCTTATTACTTCAAAGAGATATTCTTGGTAAGGTTAAATCAATGCATAATGCATGAACGGTGTTTGGTTGTGTTGTATTAGTGTAGCACAAGAGTGGAAACTTTTTTTATAAAATAAAAGTAAGCTCCAACCCGGTGTTAGACGATCTGACTTCTCCGTCTCTGCGCCGCGGACGGAGGCGATGAGATTTGCGGCAGAGAAGAAGGAGGAGGAGGAAGAATACTTCTGTTCAGATTTCTGAACGGCCCAGAGTGCAGGCCCTAGGGAGTGATTCCTTCTTCTGTGGGGCCCATATGCAGTCCGCGCGGCCTGTGTTCTGTCCACCCACTGAAACGGGGTAGGAAGAGGGCCTGGACAGCAGCATCTCCTATTGCCCTTGTTGGGTAGTTGACGGAAAGAAAGGAGGGTGCTCACGGCTAAAGTCGCACACCCCGATTACGGGTCGGAGTGTTCCTAATTCTGAGCAAAATTTACATTCAGCGTCGTAGCGATTCGGATACATTAAGTGAAGACGCGTAGGCTGTGGGAAGGAGCCCAATTGTATGAAGCCGTAGGGTAGTTTGTTTCTCTGGAAAGGTCAGGGTACGGCGAAGGTACGGTTCTGTCTCAGAAGGCGATAATGCTGGGTTATCTCCGTGAACGTGACAAGCAGGTGACTGTCCTCGTGCAGCTCCATAACACTGGGAGGTAAACGCGCAGGCTTGTTGGGTGGGCGTATTTGTCGCCCTTCATTGAAGCGTGAGGGGGTGTCCAGATGAGCACGAATGGAACCGTTTGGGGGGAGTGTGTTTTTAGCACGCGCATTGCAGGTCAATACGCCCAAACCGACTGGTACTTAATTCCAGTAGGCTTGCTGGGAATAGCTGACTACCCTTCCGAACCCCTGGTTGAGCGAGAGACAAGGTGATGGCTGCCTCTTCTGCTGCCGTCATTTCTTGGGTCCTAAGCGAGGTACACGCAAGGAGGTTGGTCTGGAGAGTAGCCACGATGTGGCGTATTGCTGCCCCTCAATGTTGGAGGGGTCTGTGTAGATAACTGCATGATCCCCACCGAGGGTGTGGTGTTTAGTCGCTTGAGCCCGTGCTTTCGGTGACCTCTGTCATGTGAGGGGTTCATATTTCTAAGCAAAGGAGCATCTTTAGTTTTAGTCGCCAAGAGTCTGAGAGTACGTCAAGCAGGAGGACATTCTGTGCTGCCCAGCCAATGGAGAAGCATGCGGTACCCATCGCAGTTCCTGAGTCCGGAGCTTGTGGTTAGAAAGATGGCCTTCTATCAGCTCTTCCACCGTGTTGTGGAGCCCCGTGCTAAGCAGCCTCTGTGGACGCACTCATGAGAAGACCAATGGCCTGCTCGACTACATTTCTAATCATTGTATAAAGCATCCTATGTCTTCCTTGTCGAGACGAGGACAAGGGGTTGACGTAAGTGACTCTCGAGAGGGCAAAAGCTTCAATTAATCGAAAGGTACCGGATTCCTTTAGGCCTCGCTTCTTGGTGGCAACTCGCCAGATCATGTGTATGATTTGATTAATGCTGTTTTTGCGGCGCTGCAAGGAGACGTCACTCTTGGTGTTAGCCTTGAGATTTAGGCCCAGGATCTTGATGCTGGGGCTTGGAGTGATGGCCTGGCTATCAAGGAGTATTTGAATGTATTCCTTGATTTGGCGTGAGGGCGGACGACAAGGAACTGATTTCTTACGTGATTACTGGAGGCCACAGGCTTTAGCACATTGGCGTACTAGAAGTGAGATGCCATGCATGGGTGTGAGCTTCCTTTAATTTTTGAAACTCTTAACACATGAGCAAGGTGCGCACAGGGCCGCTAGACGGGCGTGAGTGGCCACGTGACGCTTTCATGTGGCATTCAGCGAGAACGCAGGGGGTAAACCCGTAGATGTGCTTGGTGAGTACACCACCTGGCTCCTCCTTCGCGTGGGCTCGTAGCTAAATCGGCAAGACAACGGGCTCTCGCGTTGTTAGGCTATTAGATCCAGGTTCGATTTCCGGCGGTGCCAGTAAATTCTTTTATTTGTTCGCTGGAGTTTTCTGGTGACACCAACGGTCGCGAAAGAACCCTTGGAGGGTAGAGGTAAAAAGCTTTGCTTTAAAAAAACACCGGGACACTCGTTCATCCCTCATGCTTCAAAGACATGAGACTTTTACAGCAAAAGCCCCTAACGGTTTCTTCTCCGTTGGCAAGAACGCCAAAGCATGCTATGCTGCATGCTTCGCCCCTCACCAGGATTCATGTTAGGTGGAGATGGCCCGAGGTTTTTTACGTGTACTATTAAACGGCATCATTTTTACGTTGGAGAGAATTGGAGTGCAGTTGGCCTTTAAAGGCAATGTCTATTGAGAGGTAACCACATGAAGCGATGTTGTGAATGACATGATAAGTAAACGTCAATACTTCACAGTGAACGAGTAGTGTGGGTGAAAGCAATGATCTTTCGCCCACACTGCATGGTGGGCAGCAGCAACCCAGAAGCAAGTGACAGAGGTGGAGGAGCCTGTTGGCAGTGTTATTACTATGTAGCGCAGGCAACGAGAGGTTTCCGTCAAGTGAACTACAAGTCCGCTGTAAACTAACGAACAACACTTGTCGAGTCACTCACAAAAATCGCTTACATGTGAGTGAGCTTGTTTTTGAATTTTGCTAAATATGCTACGTCGACAGGGGTGTAATGATGCCAGCATCAGCACTTCCTGAAAAACCCCATGCCACTGCCCCACGCGTGCCCCAGCGCATACGATGTGACATCACGCCAGTTGTGGGTAGGACGAAATACGCTATGACCTGAAATATGCACAGTTTTATGTCACAACCAGGTCTGGACAAAAGCAAAGATAACCCGTCAAATGCACTAGACGACCACTTTACCCATTTGCACGACGATTACTTTCGTAGGCCGGCCCCGGCCTATGAATGTAAACATCGCGAGCGCAATGTAAAGAATGGCGGCGGAATAACGGTACAGGAGGACCGATGAAGGGCGCAAATTACGCGCGCTTTGCGCAACCATTCATGGTTTCTTTTTTTTTTGTCTGCCCAAAGCAGTTCTCAGCAGCTCCAAGCAGCTCCGTATTTGCCTTCTGCCAGGAAGAATCTGCCCTCCATAGAACGTCTACGGCGGGCGCAGTTTTGGGCTGGTGGTTGGAGGTGCTCAGAGCTGCTCTGAGCAGGAAATAAAAGAGACCTTTTATTTGTCGTTCTCGGACTGCTCAGAACTGCCCTGGAGTTGCTCCATCGCATAATTTCCATTGCGAGAGCAGTTTCCTACTGTCCCAAGAACTGTTCCGCGGAGGTAATTAAAAAAAACAGACGTGCGTACTCACTTCCCATTGTGGTCCTCTCGCGGCTTGCTCTTGCCCCTCGACAGGACGCAGCAGTAGTGGACGTGGGTGAACTGCCACTTCTCGTCCACCCCCTCGAAGGGCGGCATCTTGGTCTTGCACTTGAGCCGGCTCTGCTCGAAGCTTCTTGTTGTAGCTCTTGACCGACTTGGAGGTGTACACCTTGAAGCCCTGGTCTGTCGCCTTGCAGAACTCGTCCAGCGCGCTCTTCCACTCGGCGAACGAGTCGAACGTGTCGCCCACCTTCAGCTCACGCATCGTGCGCTCGGATTGCTGCGCGGCCAACGCCGGACGTGTACACAATCGCACAGGTCCGCGTGATCACACAAGCACGGCCTTACCCGTTGAACGATGTAGCAACCTGCACGAATCGACGAAGCTTGGACACACGTAGTATGTTTTCAATTCGCAGTCATCACAGGGCCAGCTCGGTAAATCTTCGTTACCAAAAGAGCACGGACGTAGCTGGCACGAAGCATCGATACGCAGACACAACCGCCTCCTTTCTACACGTTGAACACCGGCGCCATGCTTGTATTTAACACACAGTATTCTGCTGGGTGAGATTCTGTGGATAGCAGCCGTGCCTGAGCATTGTTTAGAGAAACGCTGGGCGCCCGGGTCTCAAAACCTCAGTCAATCCGCGAAATTGCGGCAAAAAGCGGCGTAAGAAATCGCGAGACGCGCACCGCCATTTCCGATGTTGCCAGATTGCGTTGCACGATCCCGTCAGGGGACGAAAACGTCCCAGAAATGGCGTCATCCTAACGGTATTGAGGAATAACGTTTCCTCATGAAGATTTTCCTCCTCTACTTGTTTTATGCTGCAGTTAGTGATCTTCTAATTATTGTCCTCAGCTTCGACTCTGCTTTTAAAATAAAAAAAAAAGCTTGAAATTCACGTTTACTCGCTACGTCTACTGGTATGGTGCACATGACGTTACCAAATCAACATGAAGCCCAGTGCAAATTCTGTGCACAGCCAGAAACATTAGGTATTTCGCGTATGAATGCACCCTCATTCACTCGGGCAGTGGGTGACGCTGGCTGGTTTCCAGATCCCGCCATTGAGATCAGCTCCATGGTTGAGAGAGCTGCAGCGGGAAGGACGTCTCATGGCTACTTGTAATATGGCTCCAGAACCACAGGACCAGGTTATGTTTCTCAGAAAGCACACTGGCACACGCCACAGATTCCCTAGTGTCAGTTCTGTGCCGCTGGTGTGCACCAGTTCTATACTCACGTGCCATCACGCTCAAATGTCACATGGCTGACCCGTACCACTTTATAACTACTACGTTTCAAATTAATAGTTTGGTAGTGGCGATGGAGGTTTATTAAGGGAGGAGGGAAGATAAAAGAACTGGGTTATAGATTGCCACCCCCACTAGAAATGCAAGCCCAGCTGGGATGTAGTCCTGGAGTGGAGTCAGGATGAGGTTGAAGAGGAATGAGCTGAGCACACTCCCCTGGGGAACCCCAGAGCTGACGTCTCGTGCGCTGCTGGTTGCTCGGCCCACCTTGACTCGTAGGGTACGGTTAGTCAGGAACGCCCTCACGTAACTCCGGAGGTTCCCCAAAACGCTCATGCTGTCCAGGGCCTCCACGATGGCCGTGGGGGGACGGAGTCGAAGGCCGATGTCATGTCCAGCAGGAGCAAGGCCACCTCCTTGTCATGGCGGGCCTGATCCAGCATAGACACCTCATCTTCCAGGGAGTCAGCAGTGCAGCGGTGGCGCGTGAAGCCACTTTGTTGCTCCTTGAAGACGCCCCAACGATCAGCAACCCACTGGAAGCGGGCCAGGATCGTGTTCTCCATTAGCTTCCCCTCTGCGGACGTCAGGGAAACCACCCGGTACGATGCAGGCTCGGTGGGCGGATTACCGACGTTCAGCATCGGCCTGACAAGTGCCACTCTCCAAGTAGGTGGAAGGCTGCCTCCCTCCACACCCGGTTCACAAGTTGCAGAAGCGGCTACAGCTGGGTGACGTACAGGTCCCGAAGCATCTGGTACGTCACCGCGTCAATGACAGTGGTGCTCCGCCGCTTGGGGCATCGATCCAGGGCGGCCTGCAGCTCCCGGAGTGTGATGTCGCCACTGCAAATGGCCACCCAGTGCTGCCACAGGCAGAGAAAAAGTAGTAGTAGATTTTTGGTTGAAAAATCAGCAGAAATCATTAAAATTTGGTTCAAAATTCAGCAGAAATCAGCAGATTTTACTATTCAAAACAAGTAAGAAAGAGCAACTTTCCATTTCAAACTTCTTTTTTAACGCTCGTGCACGCGCACGTGTATTGGTAGCGCCAGTAGCGCCGCGTAGGGGGAAGATGAGCAAATGCAACTATGGTTTTCTTTTTACTTCTTTTCGGGTACTATATGCTTTGTGCACGTCGGCGTCGCAAGCAGCTGATCCGTGTACTGCGGGTACTGTCGTCGGCTTTTATTAGGTAAATTCCGGTGAGTTTCATTAAACTGACATTATGTGAATTACATTGTTACAGTAAAACACGGATTTGCTTCTTTCCTACTGAATTTTGAGATGTTCGCAATGAAGTCATATCGGAAACATTTTTAAAGCAAAGCTGTCTAGCTAGCCAACGGTTCTTTCATGGCGTGCGGGACAACAAACTCCCAACGCGGCGGAGGTGGCGGCGGGGGGAGGAGGGTTTCATTCGCGTCCGGAGCACTCTGTAGATGACACGGAGAATTTACCCAGCGTTCCCCGCGCGGAAGTGTCTGCTCGCCGGCGACGGCGTCGGCGGTACGTCTTTGTCGTCTGCTTTAGCGACGGTTGTTTTGGGCCTGTTTTGGCGCAGCTTCGCGTACATTGCGCGCTGCCTTCACACGGCCTGATTATACTTGTTCGACAGGGTAACCCGCACCCGAGGGAATTAAGTGGTCGTACGGCAAGCATACGTTTAGGATTGGTTTGCAGGGCGGGAAAACAAAATGTGCAAACCACACACAGACATCTGGCTGCTAGAGAAACGCTACCTTCGGTTGTGTTTTAAGAGCTAGGTATTACAAAAGGAGAAAGGAGCAACTGGTTCTGATAAATAGCGATTATAAAAGTTCCCCCAGCTTTCTCACAATTCTCAAACTTACTAAACTAACTAGTTTAAATCGGTATAAATGGGAATCACTAAGCTCACATGCCGAATCGTTTCGGTGTCTGCGCTTGCGTGGCGCGGAGGTGTAGCCCCAAGCTAGCACATCAGGATGGCTAGGTTCCGCTGCCTCACCATTCGAAAGACGCTCCTCTCCGTTTTCTTTGCCCCGCCTCACGGCCGGGCTATAGCGGCGGCGTCCGCCGCTCTAGCCCGGCCGTGGCCGACTCTGCCGCTGCGTTCGGGACGCCGCCCCTGCGAATTCCAAGTGACGACTGGCAGAATTTCTGGTTTCACTCTTTGTAGAGTCACGTCGTCACGTGCGTGAATTCAAGTGACGTCGCATGGGGAACTGCTGTGGGTGCCGTTTAAAGCTTTTCTTTCCAACCACCTTCACAGCGTGGATTGGAGCCAGCCAATTTTTTTTGTGTGTGTGTGGGCTTTTAGTTCTCGACGACCCTCAAAGCCAATCAGAACCGGTTCTTGGAAAAATGGCGACGCCCCGATTAACTCGAGCTGGGGCTCAAAATAGTAGTAGCTTTTGTTAACCTGATCTGCAAAAAGCAAAAAAATCAGTAGATTTTGCACTCTTATCACTAAATCAGCAGAAATTGAACAAAATCAGCAGATCTACTGATAAATCAGTAGCAGTGGCAGCACTGTGGCCACCACTTGAGGGCCCTGGGGGGCCACCGGCAACACGTGCAGCTGGGCCGCAGCGGTAGGTGGAGCCGGGGTGAACTGGTCGGCTAGCCGCTCTGCCAAGGCCTCCATCGGTGATGTTCAAGGAAATGGCGCGGAGGCCAGCAGAGGGCGCCGGTTGGTGACTGCAGGCTGGAGCAGGGCCCGGAAGACCCTCCAGACTTTGGCCGGATCCCTACGCGAGTCCATGGAGGAGAGAGAGAGAGAGAAAAAAATTGGCGGCGTATCTGCTCCTTTCATTGCAAATGTCGTCAAAAGACGATAGTCTTCATCGGCTTTTGCGAAGTAAATGCCTCCCTTCGCTTTCCCGCTCACCTCTCATGTTGTTCCTCTTGCGTCGCGCTCTTCCCAAGGTAAAGACGCCAAATGTTTGCTTAAATCATTTTAAATTTCCCGCGTTCCACTGCTCCAAACCGGGTGTCTCGATGCGAACGCTGCCGTACGGCGAAGACGCGCGTTAATCGAGGCGCCCTACTTCAACGTTTATAGAACCGCGTTTCCCTACTACACGTGCGTTGCAAGCAGAACGTGGAAACTATCTAGTGGAACCTTGCCCGTTTGAGAACGGACAAGTCCCCCCGGTCCCGCATACAGTTGAAAATGCTAAGATATTAGAGAGTTTTAGCATAGCGGCTCCCGTACGCTACGCTAAGGTTAGCGGGTAGCGGGACCGGACTGCGCATGCGCGCGCGGGGAGTGTGAGGAGGTTGCCCCTCAGCGGAGGGAAAGAGCGGGCATGGCGAAGGCAGGCCGCGAGGAACTAATCCACCCCACCGTGACGAATTTGCTCTCCCCAGGCGCGCCCCGCTACCCGCCGCCGTAGCGTTAGCGGACGGAGCACGCTATGCTAAAACACGGGCCACGCGGCGACCGCCCAATAGTTAAAGGGGCACTGACACAAAATTTTGAAGGCGAGATAACTTCGGAGATAGATTGGTGGGAACACATATACATCATCTGCAAAATATCAGCGGCGAATACAGCCTAGTACATATTTAAAATTAATTTTAAAGTGTGCGAAACGCAACCGAACAGCCAGCAGAGGACTACGCGCAATCGACATCCCGAGGATATCGTGTAAATAAACAACATCCAAACACGTCACGAGTTTGTGTTTGCCGCTTCCGCAGTGGTAGTAGTAGTAGTAGACTTTATTGGAGCCCGAAAAGACGGCGGCACCTTTAAGTGCCGGACGGGGCGGTTCCCTGTTCACGGGACCCGTATGTGGCCAGCAGCTCCTGGCCCCTGGCCGCTAGCACAAGTTGAGTCTGCAGGGCGGGGCTGGCCAGCAAGGTCTCCCATCGCTCGTGGAGTGGGGGTGGGGGGTTGGGGGAGGGGGGGGTGGGGGTGTAGGGTGCCTGGGGTTTAGTGCACTCTGCGATTATGTGTGCAAGAGTGCCAGTGCTGTTGTTGCAGAATGGACACGTGTCCTCTTCTTTCTCGCGCTGCCGGCGTTTTTCGCCGGCTCGCCCGGCTCGCCGCTCCAATCGGAGGGACGGAGGGCTGAGCTTCTGCTCTCGAGAACGAACGACCCGATCGTTGGCGGCGGAGGCGCTGTGATTTCGTCAGCTCATGGGGCAGCTGGCCGCTACCAAAGTTCTACACCGAATCCAGGCACTCTGTTTCTATTACTGTTTATTACCATTGGATGCGAAAACGCGCCGGAGGCACGAAAAGCCCACTGAGCTAGCCGCACGGTCGCTGTGCAGGCGGCGGCCACGGGCGCGAAGTGGCCCAGGCCGGCGCAGGTAGCTCGAGTGATAGCTTGTTGCCGCTGCACGAAATTGTCCCCAAGTCCCGACCATGGTGGCTTACACGAGAAAGGAGTTAATGATGCGATGGCGGGTTGCATTAAAAATTGTCATCTGCACCACTTACGAGAGCGGCACTCGAATATCCGCCGCAGTGCTAAGCCGAACACATCTGTAGGCGGACCTGTAGGCAGACCGGCCGGCTGCTCCCAGCGCGCGTCTTGCCACCCACCGTCTCGAGCGTCGCGCGTCGTTCTTTAGCCGCGGTAGCATTTCACTCGCAGCGCCTGCGTCACATCCACGGTCGCTTTTTAATTAAGCGCCGCACGAGATCAGTACGTGGGGGTATTCGCAGAAACTGCCGTCTATGCGGATTCGATAGTGCTACGGCGGCTCTGCTCTGTGATATCCCTCCGACGGTCACGTGGTCAGCTTTGTTCACACAAAATCCATAAAATCCATCGTTTCGCGGCACTCGCTGAAACCGAAACTGCGACTGGCCGCATTTAAAATGCCTCTAATTAAACAACCGTCGCACGCTGAAGCAAGTGAGGTTTCTACAGGTTATAAGTAGGTCACTAGCTACTTACCGCAACAAAAACACAAGATGCAAAATTTTTGTGTCAGTGCCCCTTTAACAAAACCAAGAAAATGCCTAGCGCTCATGTGTGCATGACTCGCGACGACCGCCCAGCGTCCCCAGCGCACGTATGTCAAGCCAAGCATGCCCACTCAAAGAGATTAATCAAGATTTGGGTGGCCGCCCGGCAGTTTAAAAACAAAGGAAATGCCTCGCGCCCGTGTGTGCCTGCTTTGCGGCGACCGGCCAGCGTCCCCTGGACACGTTATATACAACATGCGCGACCTTATATACAACATGAAGAGCAAAAATTTTATTCTTTTGGTGACACAAATGTGGCTACATTTTCGCATAGCTGTTTAATTGTCCCGATAAACTGCTGGAGTAATGGCCATCCATTGGCCTAATTTAACAAGTGCACTGCTCACTTTGGTGTTCATTCGCCACTGTGGCTTGTGCTAGAGTCGCCTATAGTTAAGGAGGCACGAAAAACAAAATGCTTGAGAGCAGAGACTACTGAATAAAAAACAAATTACACCATCTTCCCGTGGGGAACCCTAATGAGGATGCGAAACATCGTGGCGGTTCCGTGTGGTTCCATTGTGTTGCCGTTATGTTGAGCGATCTGGTTTTTACTAGCGCCAGAGGGAATTCCGCGTCCGGGTCCACACACGGTGGCAAAGGCACGCAAGTGCGTGTGTTACGGTGGAGTAGGCGGTGGTTCTCGAGGCGCCGAAAACTCGTCCATCATGTTCTTGTCGATGTTGTCTCTGTGGTAGAATCGGTAGTCTTCGTCAGCTTTGGTGAGGTAAAGGTTGCTGACATAGGTGCACCGGCTGAGAGCAATGTACACGCCCTCCTCTTCGCAGCTTTGTTGTTGTTGTTGTTGTTGTTCCTTCACAAAATGGCGCATACCCAATCAGGGGATCGGCCAAACATCAGTTGCTAATTCGAATGAGATTGCTGCCTAGGTGGATGATTCAAGGAAAGTTAGAAAATTTTGGAAGCTTTTTCTTCTTGTTTTTGAGGAATCGAGATTGGAAATTAGTTAAAATTGAAACAAAATAAATAGAGAAAGAAAGAAAGAAAGACGAAGAAGAAGAAGACGAAGAAGAAGAAGAAGAAGAAGAAGAAGAAGAAGAAGAAGAAGAAGAAGGAGGAGGAGGAGGAGGAGGAGGAGGAGGAGGAGAATAATATATTAAAAAAAACGGCAATGGAAACGTTTGGAGGGCTCTGGTGAGGTTCCAGAATAAGATACGAATTAGGTTGTGAATCTTTTGGAATTTTCTATGAAGCGCAGAAGAGCAGAGCAAACATCCGGCGGCCATATCCAGTTTCTGAAGCCCCAAATGATAAAAGAACCGGCACTGATAATGCCAACCCCAGGCGATGAAGCGGCACCTCAAGGAGCTGACGTCTGAGGCTTTAAAATCGTCGACAGGACAAAAGGAAGTGGTCCACAGACTCTTCTTCATTACAGTAACTGCACATGGCAGAACTGCGCCAGACGAGACCTGTGGAGGGTATCTGTTCAACTGGGGCACACGACATCGAAGGCTCGTTACTATCACCTCCAGGGTCGCGTGAGGGGCACCAATTCGGTTTTCCAGGAGAATTTGAGATGACAGAAATCTCGCAACGACAATAGGACTGATTCGTGCTGCCTTTGCAGTTTCAACAATCTACGGAACCTTGCGGCGGCTAATAGAGGCGTAGTCTCAATGACATCGACAACAGGCCCGGAGAGTTGCACCCTTGCCAGAGAATCTGCGGTTTCATTAAAGGTGATTCCCGCATGCCCAGGGACCCAAAGAAGGTCGACTTCAGTAATATGAGGTGGCAGAAGTGACCGAAACGTCCGTAGAAGAGGTGAGGTCTTTCGGAGAAGAAAGGGCTAAGCCTACGGATAGGGAATCTGTAATTATGAGTGGAGACGATACCGATATGTGAAGCTTTCGTAGTGCCAACACTATTGCCAAGAATTCCGCATAGAATATTGGGGTAAAATTCACCAGACGAACCGAAAAGTACCAATTTAGGGAAGGGGAAACTATACCTATTCCGGATTTTTCATCTCGTTGAGAAGCATCTGTATAAATGATAGTATCTTGCTGAATTGAGGCCAAATGATCTTCTAGGATACCATTGAGCAGTCTGGCAGGTAACATTTTAGCATTTTGGGGAAAGATGTTCCGGAAGTTGACCGTTATCGTATGACCCCTATCAAGACATGGAAGTATGTTATTGAGCGCAACCCCTAATGGAGACACCAAGCTTTGTGCTAGAGTAACTTGCGGTCGATAAGACCTGGGCCATTGGGCCGCCAGAAACACAGCTGGCTCAGCTACAAAGATAAATTGTGCCCTGCTAACCCCGCGCCATAGGCTCTCAAGAAAGTCTCCACCGTAAGTATTCGAAATCGGTGATTCAGAGGGGGAACTCCGGCTTCCAAATAAAGTAACGCATTAGCTGCATATTTAGGTAGCCCTAAACAGCAGCGCAGAGCCTGGCGTTCCAGAAGAACTAGGCGATGGAGCTTAGCTTTGTCTTCTCGTTCTTCTTCGTCTTCGGCGGTTCCCCTACGGGAAGAAGACGACGGTGGTTGAACGCGAACCTATCTCGTGATGGATTCTTTGGTTGGCCAATCCCTTGGGGCATCCTGCCACAATCAGCATCAGAGGCGCTGCGGACGGGGCTGGTTGAGCTGCAAGGCGCGTGGCGCTTCCCGCCACAGCTTTCCCACGGAAAATTCAGCATCCCCCTCTAAAGTTTTCAGTTCGTCGTTTCCGTTGACGCTCAGCTTCGCGTGCCTTCGTTGTATCAGTAGCTTCTTGACGTAGTTTGAATGAGTCAAGGACATAAGGCGCGTTCGTAGCACTTGCTCCTGTCCCGGATTTGTAGCGTAGTGGGAAGAGCACCGCGTACCTCCCGTTGCGGCCAGAGAGTCGTGGGATCGAAACCGGGCGCCGCTAACTATTTCTTTTTTTTATAGTGTAGTATCGCGGAGCTGTGGGGGTAAGGAGGAGAGTTGCGCATGCGCGGTGAGCGTGTGGACGGTGCCGCTACCAACGACGCAGGACCAGGCGAGCCTAAGAAATGCTCCGCATTTAAAACGCTACTTTTAATCTGCCTAACGCAATTTAATTACCAGACAACAAATAAAATTCCCTCGCACTTCCCCGAGGGGGAGAGTGTGTAAGTGCGAATGCACGGTTGTTGATTGCGCGATTACGGTGGATATCGTGATCTTGGAGTGGAGAGGAGGCGCCCAACACCCGCAGTCACTGAGCGGAGAGAGGAGGAGGAGGAGAGTAGCGCCCGCCGTTACGGCGAGGGCTACACGAGCGCCCTCACGCGTCGGAATGCGGAGCGCCCGCTACGCGAGCGAGAGCTCTCCCGCCCGAAGTGGAGAGGAGGCGCCCAACACCCGCAGTCACTGAGCGGAGAGAGGAGGAGGAGAGTAGCGCGCGCCCATCTCCCCCCGTTGCTAGGGAAGACGAGGAGGAAGACGAGGAGCGCGCGCAACCGCAGCTGTTGCTATGCGGACGACGGCGGCGGACGATTCAGGCTCGCTTAAGAAGTTCATTCGCACTTAAAACAGACACGAATAATAAGCGCAGGAGAGACTGCGATTAAGAAATTAACGTGATCTTAGATGAGTA
>CM023450.1:152199379-152346327 GCA_013339765.2 Haemaphysalis longicornis | reverse complement strand
CTCGCGCGTTTCTGTTATGGCCGAGATGTGCTTACTGACACTCGGGCGTGAGTAATGGAGGTTCCTTAGATCTATCGCACCTCAAGTTCACCATATAAGACTTTGCGACTGCGGAACCAGGGAAAATTTATCAGTGGCTCGCGGAACCCTGAGGAGGGGCCTGCGGAACCCCAAGGTTCCGCGGAACCCACTTTGAGAAACCATGATCTAGATTATTGTGAGCTAAGTAAAAGCTTTTCAAACTAATGCTCTGCCTAGAGCAGGATAACTCCCTAGGCAAGAAATCAGCGTGGCACTCCCGAATCAACAGGCTACTGGGAACGAAAAAGGGGAGAACACAAAGAGTTGAGTCCATGTTCTGTTCAGAAATATTTGTGCCACAATACTGCCATGCAGTCAGTGCGTGATTAATGAAGTAGAAGCACGAATACCACTTGACAGTGTAATCTTATGCGGAAAAATTGCGGCAGCGTCTCACAGACTGCACAAGAAGGTGGGCTACTGACTTTGATGCACTAATACCCTGTCACACGGCAAATCTAATGTCATTCAAACTGAACGACATTAGCAGTAAATGACATTCGGCTCGGCCGTGCGGGTCTACACGGCGGAACAAATGTCATTTGATTGTGATAGCGGTGACGATTAGCGAGTTCGCAAAATCGCAAAATTACATTTCAAGCGCATATAGAATGTTTTGACACGTAATATTTAAAAAAAAGGTAACAAAGGAATATTTAAAAAAAATAAAAACAAGAAAACCACCGATTTAAGTGACATCAGTAGACATCACAAGCTGAGACAAGTCTGCAAAAAATCCGGATTAGGGTAGCGTGCGCACTGGGGACGAGATTTTCTTTTTTGTTAGTACTTGCTGGTTTTTATTAGAAACAACAATACAAAAAGAAAATATAAGTTTACTGACAGTTTTTAGAAACAGTATTCTTTGCTTTGTTACTGAATTTTCCTGTCTAGGGACGCGCTACTGCTGTCGAGGCTACTCATTCGGCCGCCAACTGAAGTGTAACCGGTGTAACTGAGGTCCGGGACCTCAGTTAGCCGGTAAATGTCATTTGCCTTGAATGTCATTCGGTATTCTCGTGTAGCGCCGAATTAATGACATTTAGAGCAAATGACATTTGCTGTAAATGTCATTAGATCTGCCGTGTGACAGGGGTATAAGCCTGTTGGGGCTTTTATCAAGGCGGAAGTCTTATTTAGCTGACGAGGCCCACCCACCTGTTGATGACGACCGGCTTTGTCTGACCCACACGGTGGATGCGGTCGAAGGCCTGGGCTTCCAGCGCTGGGTTCCTGAGCGACACACACGACGGCAGCAACATCAGCAGTGGACCCCTGGTGTTCCCTAAGGCAAATGCAGTGCTCATGCATGGCCTCCGCGATCGGCTACCGGCGGCACGCCGTTGCTCCGGTCGTCCCAATCGCCCGGAGGGAGCATAAGTTGAAAAGGGGGCGCGACCGTGTTTTTCGCCGCACCGCTGCGCGCGTAGCCTAAGGTCGCTTTCCCTGGCGCGGGCGGGCGCAGAGGACGAAAACTCTGCCTTCCCAGCCTGTGCGCGACGTTTAATAATAAAAAGTTACCGCACACCAATGCAGGAGAAAGGTAGAAGTAGTTGCTGGTGCCATTAGGGTAGTTACTCGTGCCTTTGAATTTTCGACGTAGACTATGCCCGGGGTGATGCATCAGTGAATTCATTGCACAGCAGTATTCTTTTTTGTAGTCACGCATGGTTCCAAAACACAACTCGTTTTCCGGTTTTATTTCTGAAAATCTCGTACATGTTGTTTGGAACGCACGGAACGCATATTCCGTGCGTTCCGAGCAAGAACCAAATTATGGGAATTCAACCGACCGAAATCCAACCATTAGTAAACACGAAAATACCCCCTATGTCGTTTCCTTTTTCTCCTTTAAACGTGGGTCTTTGACAGATAAAGTAGATGACATGGCAACACTACTCGAAACGTTTGGCGTAACTTTTACCGCGATACTATTAACAGAGACGTCGTATACTTCAGCATCTGAAGTGTATACTGTCCAAATGGCTATCAGTATTTCTTCCGCAATAGGCAGGGTAAACGTGCTGGTGCCGTTTATTGGCATGCATGCTTGCATATACAAACGTACAGAGAGACTTCCAGTCTACCATAAATGGACGTGGTCTAAGTAATGTAATAAAAATCTTTACCCGAGTTACGATTGGTATAGTTCTCCACTTGATGTGTTTATTCACTAATATCCCGAACAACTTACTTACAGCCGATGTTGTGCATACAGATATTAGTGATCAGCTTAACTGCTCACCGAAAAAAATAATGCCCTTAATATGTCATGCCAACAAATTATGTGCAGAATATATTACCGCAGCAAATCTAGAAATTCAGAAACAGTCTTTCGAAAAAATACATATGTAGAGTCGATAGCGATATGAAAGGCATCGCGGAATACCATGACTTTTTCACTCACGGCAAATAATTTGGTAGCGAGATTGCAGTAGGTACTTGAAACCCCTAAGCATTTTAAATAAAACGCAAAAAAAAATGATTGATTCGTACCCGTGGAAGCCTAACAGATTATTTGACTATCGTAGTCACCTGCCTATAAACAATACACGAGAGCTTATCGGTATTACGCTGTTTTCGCGCATGTGCACTCGCACGCACACACACACACGCGCACACACAAGTACGTGCACACACGCACGCACACACACACCACAACGGATACCTAGAGCGTTAGAAACAACTTAAAAGGCAAAAAAAAAAAGCATATTTTCGCGCAGCGATATCGCGCGAAAATGCTGTAACAGCGAAAAAAGAATTCAGCACGCTGGCATTCACTCTGCCCGAGAGGACAGAACCCTGGGCTATGACATTCGCCTTTCAAGCAAACGACCACTAAAGCTGCGTGCAAATTCAATCGTGGGTGTTAAACAACGTACGTTAAACAACTTTGTACTTGTAGGATCGAGTCAAAATACATAGACCACATATTGAGAGTTTTCTACCCCGAAGACGCGACAACGAAGGCTGATTTACAACTCAAAGCGCAGGCAGCGTTCGGCCAGACGAGCCTCGCTTCACCTTAGGCTAACGGCGCCGCCTCGCGGCGTGTGTTGGAGTTAGCAAAATTACACCGCTCCCCTTGCTTCTGCGCTGAATGGGACGGCCGGAGCAACGGCGCGCCGCTGCAGCAAATCGCGGAGGCCAAGGCTCATGGAATACAGTAGGTTAGTATATACAGGGGTGAGACAGCTTAATCAGATTTGGGAGCAGTTTTTGGAGCAGTGAAATCTCGATTTTGGAGCAGAAGAACCTTGATTTGGAGCAGAAGAACAACATTTATTATGTCACCTTATAGGGGCTTAAAAATCACATTTTTGGCAACTCCGGGGAGAAAAGTGCAATTTTTAATTGGTTTTGAATGTACATAACACTGAAACAGCATTTCAATAAAGTTTTTTTCTATTCCACTACCCTTTCACTAACCATTTTTAAATTCTGAGGCTCTATGCATAAGATAGCGTGGAGCGCCGTTGGAAATATCGAATTGAAAAACTAAGCAATTGCAAAGCATTTTTATTGTCATGTGATTGTAGAAATTATTATTTTTCTAATCCCAGACTAGGCTTTACGCACAGAACCACGGCAAAAGTTGCGCAAGGCGAGGTGACAGTCGTCGCACCCCACCAGCCCTCCCATTTCAATCCTCAATGTGCATGTTCACTACGATCGTAATTGAGTAATGTTGGTACAATTAGCCCCCCCCCTTTTGGCATTAAATTTCACTTCAGAAAGATGAACTATTATTACTAGCATGTAATAATAGGCTGTCTCGCTATCGGACACTGCTTGAACATTTTGCGGCGATGTAGCCTGCGCCGCCACTTCTGCAGTGTCGATCGTCCCATTCCCGCCGCTCGCAAGCTCGCTGTCAAAGGCAGCAATAACTCAGCGTTTTATAACACCGCAATAAGTCCGAAATTTCACTTCAAGCACGCACCGCGCCTCACTCAAGGCCGAAACTCGGCGAATTCGCGGGCACCCGTTTCTGATGAACTCCCGTCTTTCGAGTCCAAACGACTAAGTGTAAACCAAGCCACCCTCATAACCAAAACCACGGTAGAAATCGGTGAGGAGCACTCTGCCTGAACAACGAGCAACTGCTTCGCTCGGCGGCCATGTTTCCTAACCTTCTCCACACCAAGATGGCGGCGCCCCGTGATGTCGTTCCGAAAATACGGCGCTCCGAAAATTGCCGTTTTTTCATCAACTTGGACAAGTAGTTTGTCGCCTCAGTACACAAAAGTATTTTTTCTACAGGACTTTGCAATGGTTTTGGATGGGAAGACTTTAAATCTCACAAATATAACATGTGCAACGCAACATTGTGACTTTCAAAAAGACTATCTCGGGAAAATTTATGCGGGTTTTTTATGAAATTATCTATCGATTAAACCTTTACAAACAGCATCGCCTTTGGGGTGCTGGAAAATTATGCCGTCAGTAAGCATTTTTCCCCGCCGAAACTGACGGCAGCGTTAAAATCCTTAGCTCTCAGACTGTTTTGGAGCAGTTTGGCGCAATTTTTGCGTATTTCAAGCTTTTGGAGCAGCCCGGCGCAGGAAAACACATTTGTATCAGAACTGCGCAATATGCGCAGCTGTCTCACCCCTGTATATAGGGGGAAGCTGTAAGGCACCGGCTAAGCTGCGATTAAAATTTTGACAAAACAGCAATGGTATTAACACACAACAAAGTTGAGTTCCTTTTTGCTTAGGTCATCATCATCATCATCATCATCACCAGCCTATCTACGCCCACTGCGGGGCAAAGGCCTCTCCCATTATTCTCCAATTACCTCCGGTCCTGTGCCAACTGTGACCAATTTATCCCCGCAAACTTCGTGATCTCATCTGCCCATCTAACGTTCTCCCTGCCCATTGCAACGCTTGCCTTCTCTAGGGATCCACTCTGTTACCCTTAATGACCCAGCGGTTATCTTGCCTTCGCATTACATGCCCTGCCCACGTCCATTTCTTCTTCTTAATTTCTACTAATGTGTCTTTAACACCAGTTTGCTCCCTGACCCACTCCGCTCTCTTCTTGTCCCTTAATGTTACACCTATCATTTTCCGCTCCATTGCCCGCTGAGTCGTTCTCAATTTAAGTTGAACCCTCTTAGTGAGCCTCCAGGTTTCTGCCCCGTAGGTGAGTACCGGTAAGATGCAGCTGTCACACTTTCTTCTTCAGCGACAATGGTAGGCTGCTATTCATTATCTGAGAATGTCTGCCATATGCACCCCACCCATCTGATCCTTCTAATTATCTCTGCCTCATGGTTGGGATCTGGGGTCACAACTTGGCCTAAGTAGATATATTCGCTTACCACTTCCACTGCCTCGCCACCTATCTCAACTGCTGTGCTGTCCCGAGTTATTGATCATTACTTTAGTTTTCTGCATATTAATTTTCAGGCCCACGGTTCTACTCTGTTCGCCCAGTGCGGAAAGCATGCTTTGCAATTCGTCCCCCGAGTTACTTGCAAGGCAACGTCATCAGCAAATCTGAGGTTACTGAGGTATTCTCCATTAACCCTTACTCCCACCTGTTCCCAATCCAACGTTCTGAATACTTCTTGTAAGCATGCTGTGAATAACATTGGAGAGATTGTGTCTCCTTGTCTGACACCCTTCCTTTTAGGTATTTTACTGCTCTCCCTATGGAGGATGATGGTAGCTGTAGACCCATTGTAGATATCCTCTAGTATTCTTACATAATGCTCATCTACCCCCTGGTTCCGTAATGCCTGAATGACTGCTAGGGTTTCGACCGAGTCGAATGCTTTCTCATAATCTATGAAGGCTATATATAGGGGTTCAGTATACTCAGCGCACTTCTCCATCACCTGATTGATCGTGTGAATATGGTCCATTGTTGAATAACCTTTACGGAACCCTGCTTGTTCTTTAGGTTGACTGAAATCTAACGTTGCAGAGATTCGGTTAGCGATTACCTTGGTAAATACCTTGTAGACGACTGACAGTAAGCTGATCGGCCTGTAATTTTTCAAGTCCTTCATGTCGCCTTTCTTATAGATTAGGATGATGTTCGTGTTCTTCCAAGATTCCGGTACCATTGCGGTCATTAGGCATTGCGTATACAGGTTTGCCAGTTTTCCAAGTACAATTTCGCCGCCATCCTTCAAGAGGTCTGCTGTTATCTGATCCTCACCAGGTGCTTTGCCCCTTTCATTTCTTTCAAAGCCTTCCTTACTTCTTCGGTCGTTACTGGTGGGATGTCTATCTCCTCTGAACTACTGTCTCGTTCGGCATTATCCTGTATGTCCCGGCTACTGTACAGATCCCTATAGAACTCCTCGGCCAACTGTGACTATTTTATCCCTATTTGTGATGGCATTGCCTTGCTTATCCTTAAGTGCATACATCTGATTTTTCCCCACGCCAAGACGTCTCTTCACTGCTTTCAGGCTACCTCCATTCTTTACAGCGTATTCGATCCTCTCCATATTATACTTCCGTACGTCAGCTGTCTTACGCTTATTGATTAACTTCGAGAGCTCCGCTAGTTCTATTCTGTCAGCTGCGGTGGAGATTGTCATGGTTTGCCGTTTCCTGATTAGATCTTTCGTCTCCTGTGAAAGTTTACCAGTATCCTGTCTAGCCATAGTGCCCCCGACTTCTATTGCACACTCCGTGATAATGCATGTAAGGTTGTTGCTGGCTTCCTGTGTATTAAGCTCGGCTTCCTTGTTAAGGGCGGCATATCGGTTCTGCAGCGCGATCCTGAATTCTTCTACTTTACGTCTTACTGTTAGCTCATTTATCGGCTTCTTTCGTACTAGCTTGTTGCGGTCCCTCCTCAAATCTAGCCTAATTCGAGATCTTACCATACGGTGGTCACTACACCTACCCTTAGATCTTACACCATACCCTTTGCTTAGGTATGTCGTGCTAAATACAGTTGAACCCCTTTATAAGAGACACGTACCGGGGAGCAGTTTCTGTCTCTTATACAAGATGTCTCTTATAAGCAGGGAACCATGTTTTCACTTACTAATCAGACCCTAGTTCAATGTGGGCACCATATGACTAAAATAAGCTCAAAAGAATGCTACAGCATGTTGCAAAAGATTCATTATAATTATGTTTGGCCCCCAGAGTTTATGAAACAGTTCTGAATCTTTGTTTGCTTCATGACTGTATTTACACTGTTTTTTACAACCAATTCTACAAGCTTTCTTTCCTTTCACTGTTTGTGGAGGATGAAACGTAGATGTTGAGTTCACAAGCCTGATGAATAACCAGAGCGCACAGCTTCTTCTGCTGTGTGCTCAGGCTATTCATTACGCTTGCAGGACTCAACATCTGCGATGCTTCTTGATTGGGAGCCACGTGAGTGGGAGAGCCCACAAGTGCGGTCGCCCTCCAATGGATGGCAGTAAGCTTCAACCACTTCTGTAAGTTGCATTTCCATTGGCAGGGCTTCTTGCCGTCATTTCATAGCTGACTGAACCACTGTGTGTTTGCTGAAGTTATAACAAATAGTGACTGCAGGCGTCTGTCGTCCACCTGTGTTTCCCCAATGGAAGCAACTGCAATTAGTGACTGGTGGCACTGCATCTGAAGTTAAAATGTCTGTTACAAGTGAGATTATTGATTAAGTTCAAGGATGACTTGTCCCTTATAACCAACTGTCTTCTACATCCGATGTCTATTATAAAAGAGGTCGATTTAATGGGAAAGATAGGGCAGCCAACCATGTGGTGAATAGTGTCTCTTATACCCATGTATCTCTTACATCCATGTCTCTTATAACGAGGTTCAACTGTACAACAAGCCGCTATTTTCATTTGGTGATGAGCCTTGCAGGAATAAAGCAGGGGTCACATAGTAGGAGTATGGGGGTCACATAGCAAGGGCTGCAACCCCTGTCGTGCCATAATGGAAAGCATGTTGCGGAATTCACATAGTTGCATCAGCTGTTCTGTTTACCCATTCCTGCTTCAGCAAGATTTAAAGTATTATGAACTTTAACAATGAATCAGGTTAGTCATTTTGTAATTTAATTTTAAAAGACCTGTAAATATCTCCGCATTCCGAGTGGTACACCTTAATGCCCCGACAGAAGAGTCGCGCACTCCAAGCACAGAGACAAGGTGGCCCATTGTGTAGGTAGGTTTATCCCTCACCAGTGGACGTCCAGCACGAACATGTGGTTTCCCCCGACCAGGTTGAGGCCCACACCGCCGGCCTCCAGGGAGAGCAGCATCACCTGCGCATGGCCATTGGAGGACACACACAAGGGGGGAGTCACTGGTTTATTCTGTAGAAGCCAACTGCTCGTCACAGGGACCATCACAGAGTGCTTCAGGTGCCCTGCTATGCCATTCTGGAAGACACCACACCACAAACAAAGTAAGAAAAGAGCGCAGCTCATGATGGGGACACATTTGAAAAGAGCTCATGTGTTCTCTTGAAGCCATCAGGGTGAGACAGCTGAATCAGATTTGGGAGCAGTTTTTGGAGCAGCAGATCCTTGATTTGGAGCAGATGAACAACATTTATTATGTCACCTTAGGAGCCTAAAAATCAAATTTTTGAAAACTAGGGGAAAGGGGGGGGTAGTGCACTTTTTAATCAGTTTTGAACGTACATAACACTGAAACAGCCTTTCAATGAAGTTTTTTCTATGAGAGTATCATAAGGTACGAACTGCACTACCCTTTTACAAACCACTTTTCAATTCTTAGCCTCTATGCATACAGTGGAGGTCCGTTGAAAATATCGAATTGAAAAACTAAGCAATCGTTAGGCATTTTATTATCATGTGAATGCCGAAATTATTTTTGTAATCCCAGACTCGGCTTTACACACAAGTGTAGACTTGCCACCGCAAAAGTTGCGCAAAGACGGGTGGACAGTCGTCGCAAGGTGCATATTCACTACGATCGTAATTTTAGTAACATTGCTATGTTTAGCCACCTGCCTTTTGGCATTAAATTTCACTTCAGATAGATATAACCATTGTTACTAACGTGCATAATACAGTCGAACACGCATATATCGAACTCCAGGGGGATCGCGAAAAAGTTCGATATATCGATAATCCGAAATATAAAATATGCCCATCTAAAGGTTATCTGGAAGCTGCGCACATCACAGAGCTTTCAAAGTCGCGACAAGTGGTATCTTGCGGCACAGCGTTCGATATGTCGAACGTGCCCGTGATCGGGAGCTCGATACACTCGAACAACAGCGCTATGCTTTTGCATGGGATTTCCAAGGGGATGTTCAGACTGTTCGATATAGACAATAATTCGATATATGCGTGTTCGACTGTAGCCCGTCCCACCATCGGACACTGCTTGGACATTTTGCAGCGGCGTAGCCTTCGCCGCCACTTCTGCAGTGTCGAACGTTTCATTATCGCCGCTCGCAAGCTCGCTGTCAAAGGCAGCAATAACTCAGCGTTTTATAACATCGCAATGAGTCTGAAATTTCACTTCAAGCATGCACAGCGCCTCACACTCAAGGCCAAACACAGCGAATTCGCGGGCACGACGTTGTTTTTGATGAACTCCCGTCTTTTATAGTCGCGCAACCCCCGCAACAGATCACACGACTAATTGTGAACCCAGCCCCCCCAGTAACCAAAACCACAGTAGAAATCGGCAAAGACCACTATGCCTGAACCACGAGCAACAGCTTCGCCCAGCGGCCATTTTTTCCAAATTCCCCACACCAAGATGGCGGCTCCCAGTAATGTCGTTCCAGAAAAAAGGAGTCCTAAAATTGCCATTTTTTTCACATTTTTTTCACCACCTTGCACAAGTAGTTTGCCGCCTCAGTACACAAGTATTTTTTCTACAGGACCTTGCAACTGTTTTCGATGGGAAAATTTTAAAAAAACTTTAAAAACACATGTGCAACCCGATATTGCAACTTTCGAAAAAAGCTATCTCGAAGACAATTTTATGTGGGTTTTTTATGAATGATCAATCAGTTACACCTTTATAAACAGCATCACTTAAAGATGCGGGAAAAGTATACTGCCAGTAACCATTTTTCCCCACTGAAACTGACGGGAGCGGTAAAATCCTTGGCTCTCAGTCTGTTTTGGAGCAGTTTGGCGCAATTTTTGCAATTTTCAGCTTTTGGAGCAGCCTGGCACAGGAAAACAAATTTGTATCAAACTGCGCAATATGCGCAGCTGTCTCACCCCTGAGCTATAAAAAGGTCATCCCTGTTGGCAGTCTGGTATGATCAGGTATGAACATGCCATGCCCTTCCCATCCCAAAGAAGGCACCCCGCAAGGCTCTCCACTCCTCCCCTCCCTGTTCCCTCACCGTGGGCCCTCCCTTGGGTTGGTTGAAGCTCTCCACGTGGGCGGCCCTCTGCTGGCCGGGCACGCTGCCCTGGATGGTGACACAGGGGATGCCCCTCCGTTCCAGCTGGCGCTGCACCAGCGACAGCAGGGACGTCCACCTCGACACCACCACACTGCAAACAAAGGGGGAGGAGAGGTCGCACATGCCCTCTCTCGCTCTCTCAACATTCTCCAAGGGGAAGAAGACCTGCCAGTCAGCAGTGCCAAGAACAAAAGCCCCATTCTCTCATCTGAACAGTGAGCGAACAGAAAGTTCTCATGGGGACGGGAGCTGATGTACATGAATAAATACAGTAGCTTATTAAGCAAGTTGCTCACTAACCTGTTGCACCAGACCTTGCATGACGCTGGAATGTACCCAGCTGGGTGCAATCATGTTGTACAATCCAAGTTGTACGGTCCTGATCATGTACGATCGTGTTGTACAATCCTGATCATTATGTACCATCCAAGCTGCCATATAATTTGGTGTTCAACTGAATAATGGGCCATACCCAACGGGTAGCAAGTGGGATGATCATTAACCTGGCTCAACAGATGGAATCACTTGACACACACTGGCAGGCACACAGTCCTCATAGGTTCACAGCAAGTCAAGTAAGCAGCAGGAGAAGGTGTGCCATTTAGCCTCGCAAATGAATGAACACCCATAGTGTGGCTAACGCTAACATTTGACGTTACAGCAGTGAAGTGAGGGGGGCCAAATTTGGTTGTTCACACAAAGCACAGCCCAACGCTTCAAGGGACACCACAGGCCGAGTGACTTCTCATTTTAGCTGCTAGATCACACCTTTCAAAGCTGTTTTTAGCCTTTGTTCAATAACATTCAATTACACTTTGCTGGCTTAAACAACAGGAATCGAAGTTTATATTTTCTCTGTTTCCCTTCTCCTTTCTCAAGGCACACACACACACAACAAAAAAAAAAAAACACGTCACACATTTGTGAACAGGAACCACTACCTACAAAGTCATTCAATCAAGGGAGTGCAGCCAATTCCCACCATGCACACAGCATGACATGGATATATAGCCATTGCACGCAAGTATTCTCAGACTTTTTTTCTGGCTTGTGCAATATAAACACTGAGGTTAACCTAAAAAAAAAAATAGCTCGCAACCATGTGCACAAGCGTTCCGACTGTACTTATACGGCAAAGCAAAGCATTTGATTAAAATCAAAAACTGACAAATTTTACCAACAGTTGTAGCAAAAGAACCTGCCTAATAATGTTCAAGAGCCGACGTTCAGGCCTTCTAAAAAATGTGCGCTCAACAGAAAATCTAGCATGCATTTAGTATTTTACGCATACATGTACCTGCTTGCTGTTCACTTCGTAAACTAGTGCTTAGACAAGCTTACCAATTCCATTCTATCATCGATGATTTGTGCTGTCCCAAATCAAACGGTGAGAAAGTGTGAGCACTTCTGGCTTTTTCTGTGTTAACATGAAACTTGCGTCTGCTTCTGCAAGGGGTACCCTTGTATTCACGGCTTTTAGGAAGGACCAGTCTCTTTAGGAAAGACCTAAACAGTCAGAGGCAGCAGAAGTGCCCCTAAGGGAAAGAAGGCCTACACGGCGGCCTCACCTCTTGTCCCGGTTGTTGGACTCTTGCTGGACCCTGAGCAGCATGTCCATCAGCGCCTTGATCTGGGATAGACAGGACAGGCACGGGTGCACATGTCTGAGCCAACACAAAGATCACCCTCGCACTAACAGAGGGAGAAGGAACAATGTCGCTTGCCATGCAGCAAACATGTGCATAACACAAAATGTTTTCGGCAAAATACATAAACTACGTTAATGAACGGAACTTCCAACATTCGTAATGTGCCAACAGATCTTGAACAACCCTCGAACCATTTAAACCATACTCGGGTACCAGTTACAAATGGCGATAGCTTGACTGATTGATTGTGTCGTTTTGACGCGCCGATGCTACACAGGCGATGAGGTGCGCCGTAGTGGAGGGCTCCAGATTAATTCTGACCGCCTGGGGATGTTTACCGTGCGCCGAAATCTCAAACACATGGCCGTTTTCCCTTTTCGCATCCATCAGAAATGCAGCCGCCATGGCCGGGAATCGAACCCGCGTCCTTGGGGCTCAGCAGCACAACACCTTAGCCACTGAGCCACGTTGGTGGGTAATGGCGATACGTCATGTACTGTATGAGTCTGCCAAAGCGACAGACTCCAGACGCCAACACATGCACTCGTCTTGAAAGGAAAGTGTGCTTAATGTCGAACATTGTCTGCTTTTTATCACATCTTTCGCTTGATGAAAACGACTCATGTCACATTCAAAATACCCACAATAGTGCACTGTTTGCGCCGTACAGAGGAAGAGCCAAATGCAGTAAGGGGTGCAGGGGAAGCTTCCATCGTCGTTCTTAAATGGGCCATGCAGAAAAGTGCAAATTTGTTTTATTCGTAAGATTTTGTGTTTTATAGTGCCCCCAGCACTTGTCTAGCAGCAAACAATGCTTTAGCCACTAAGAATTATTCAATTTACATTAAAATTTTCCTTCTCCCGCGAAATCGTGTGTTTCTTGAGGTTGTTTGCGACGGTGTTACAAAAACAGGTCTTCAAGCGAACCCGAATGTGGCACTAGGCTTTCAGAGGACTACAAAGCTTTGTTAACCATCGATCCTCCCAGATGGCGCCACCATATCGTAACTGGCCTTTGCCCATCTTTGTTTTGTTTCTGACCGTATATGCACACGACTTTTTTTTAGTTACGGTAGAAAGTACTTGTTTTGTGAAACATGGGGCATACTCGACAAACAGGGTCGCGTAAGACGATGTCGCTTAGGCCAATCGGCCGGTGTCGTGTCAGACAACCTGAAAGCGCCATACTGCTGTGCAGCTATAACCAGCCTAGCATGCGCAGGCAACAACAGCGCACTGGTTACCTCTATCTTTCTTTTGTACTTTCGTAACTTCAATGTTTACCCCCCCATTCTTAATCTTTACATGAACTAGCATACATTTAAGTGCAAAAGTTGTTCGCCTTGCTTTAATGTCACGTAACTTGCATTTCTTTTTTCCGACCTGCCAATCCAGAGCTGGCGGTTGCATCTGTAGGTTGGAGGAAATGAGCCAGTGAGTCGCATGGCCATTCCCATTTTTCCTAATTATGTTGCTTATTTGAGCGAAGTTCACATTAAAAGTTGTGTCAGTACGATTCTAACGAGGCAATCTTTTGAATGAACCAAACTTGTGTTTTGTCTGCAGGCCCATTTAAGTTGTACCCGAGTGCAGAAATGCCCCGTTTCCCAGCACAACTAACCTTGCAGCTGACATGTGCGGAGTCAAACTCCCGGGCCCCCGCGTACTCCTCGAGGCGCAGGGCATCCAGGCGGTCTTCCCCTGAGGCGGACACGTCGGCAAGCTGCAAGCCCGACAGGCTGGCCGACAGCAGCTCATCCGTGTCCACTGCCGCGTCCTCCAGCACTTTCTGCATGTGACGGAAAGGGGAGGAGGGTGAGAAAAGGGGGGTGCGGGACTGTAGACAGAAGAGCGCTGCTGACAGTCCGCAAACCTGGCCATTCGAAAGCTATCGATGACCTTTGGAGGGCTGGAAATGAATTGAAGTACACTGTGTGCGGTCAGCAATGAGGTTTCTGTGCTGTTCTGAATAATGAGTGCGTCGTGAACCACTTTTGAGGCACTCAAAGGGATGGGAAGGGGAGGGCTGGGATGATTACCATCACAGGAATAGCAAATTGAGTAGTAGTATAGTGCCCAGTGTGCTATGAAACCAAGAAATATGTGCGGTCTACAGCAAAGTGAATACATTTCCCACAGGCTCCAGGCCTTGATGGGAAAAAGAAGAGAAAGAGCTTGGAGAAGCGAGTTTCCACATCCTGCTAAAGGCATTTGGAAACCCTTCAGGTTTCTATGAGGACTTCAACATTTCCGTGTCACCACGAACCCTGTGAGAAAATGACAGTGCAGCTTAAAACATGTTCGGCATAACGTTTTTGCGCCTCTGCCATTTTGTGCCACTTAACACTTTCCTGCCCGCAGGGGAAGAGCAGTGATTTTGGGTAGTCTAGCAAACAATTCCTTCCTGGTAGCAAAAAATATGCAATACAGTCGAGTCCAGTGGTAACGATATTGTTTACAACAATATACCGGACATAGCGATGAGCAACTACGACACCGTCCACTTTTTTTATGCATTCTATGGGAAAGGAAACCGCTCATTACAACGCTCCAGTGCCGCGATATTGGATATAACGATTGAATCCGGTTACAGCGTGCACCGAAAATGCGAGCCGCGATGGGCGTTGCATCCCTTCCACCACTCAGAAAATGAGTCAACTGTGCCGCTTACGAGGAAGCGGACAAAGGAGGAGAGCAGTTTTCCTTCCGAACCCCCCCCCCGGTGCTGCCGCTTCGGCATGGTTCTCGCGCCCACTCGCGAGATCGCAGCGCCACTCGCTCGCACGTCTGCTTGTTGCATCGCGTGTCTATGGGTGCCTCTTCAACTGCCTCCATTTTTCCGGGGAAGGGACGTCAGGGCCGATGTTTTGGAAACGTCTGAGTGACTCACTGAAGAGGCGATAGTTGCACGGATACATGCTGCTGCGGACAGTGGTGATAGTGACGACTCCGACGACGCAGTTGCGCAGCCTACTCAGTGTCTTCGCAGCAGGCCCATGCATGACACAGCCCCCCGTTGACTTCGTTTCCGCCAAGGACCCTTTCCCTATAGATGCTCTTGAAAAAGACGTGCGCCAGCTTCATGTGAAGCAAACAAAGCTGACCGAGTATGGCATCTTTTCTGCAGTTAAGTTGTAGTATGACCTTGCTTCCATGTGAAAAAATTTTTTTAGCTTTTTTCTTTTTTATCCCAGCTCGCTTATAACAATTTCCCGGGGGTAACGATTGGATTTCTAAGGTATTTGGATATTGTTATAAGTGGACTGGACTGTATATAAGTGTATGGTATCAAATTGTAGAAGAGCAAATTTTCTTTGCAGTGGCGACTGTTTCAGACAGATTTTTTTTTTAAGAGAAAGAAAGCCATACAGAAAGGACTTGGCACAAAAAAAAAAAAAAGAAAAACGTCTGTGTTGCTCCACAGAGAATAAATACAAAAAAAATTTAAGGGTATACATTTTGTTGATATACTATCAGTGCAAAACCCTGAAAATATCAAATGACTAACTGTAAAATTTATTGACTTACAAAAAAAAAAAATGTTATCACTGGTGGGTCTCGTGCCACTGTGCAAAGCAGTTCCTTGAAACATAGGTTGGCCACACATGCACCACAGAAAACATTGGTTTTCTGCTCCTCTTTTTTTGTTCACGGGAAAATTTTACAGTTTCGATCTTTTTCATTTTCTGGAGCTTGTTTGAACAGGGACACCAGGTTCTGGGGTGGTTTGGTGCACTGTCGCTTTCGGGGCTGAAATCCAATGACGAAAAGTTGTCCTCAGAGTCTGTGCTGCTAATTTAATCCAAAGAGTCACATGTAGAATTGTCCAAAGCACTAAAAATGCGGTGTTTCCGTGGCGCCATAGCGCGCAATGTCAACACCATCCGTCTCAGTATCACCCGAGCGCCTGTCACATGACACTGGCACTTTAAGAAATTGCGGCGCGCAGGGGGAAAAAGAGAAAAAGAAAAAAAAAAAAAGTAGTGTCTTTGCTACTCAGTAGATGGGCCAGCTCTCGCGCGGGACTCGGCAACGCCAAATTAGAAAGAAAAAACGTCAAAATTTGAACTTGAAGTGTCGACGGCATACTATCATTTCAAATAGGTGTCAATAGGAATGAATTTGTTCACTAGTTGCAAAAAAACAAAACAAAACAAATAGCAATATAAAGTTCGTTGTTAAGACGTGCACTGTCAACCACAAGTACAAGTTTGTTCCGTGTGATGTAGGCGTTGTCTATCATATCCCGTTGTCTTGTGTTTTTTGCTACATAGGTCAAACCGGGCGTTGCGTCAATAAACGACTGCGCGAGCATCCCGTCCATCCAGAACTCTTCCCTTTCTAACTTGGCTTCTCATTGCCGCACGTGTACACAAGTGTACACCTGGTTTATCTGACACAACCATGTTGTTCAAACACACAATAATCAAGGGGGGTTTTAGGCTTTTTTTATATAAAAAATTGCGAAACTTGCGTAAGCCAACCACCTGTGACCTTGCACAAAAGCGAAATCTGTTATCTTGCGGAACAACGTGTGACTTGACGAGTTGCAGGCTTGCGTAGTGATTCATTCTTGAATTGGACTGCTTTGACATGCGCGGTGTTTTTCGTGTAAATATGTTTTTTCTTTTCCAATAAAACTTCAGTTGTGAGTAACGCGCTGTGTCTGTAACCTTCGTCGTCCTCGTCTTTCTTGCGCTGGCTGTTTTCGATCACCATGAACCAATACCAACTCGCCCAGCTTGCCATCTTGGTGTGACAGGAATTAAAGCTGCACGCAAGTGTTGCCAACACAGGTTAATTTTAATCGACCAGATTTAGGGGAAATCCCCAAGGTGGAGTAAGTTTCTGCGAAGGAAAATTTGACATCCACCTGAATGCAGCCATACGGGCTACAAAGGAAAGCTATACAGCTTCCTCAGAAACTTGCAGTTGAAGAAAAATTGAAGAGGTTAAGAAAAGTTGAAGAGGTGGATGCCAAATTTTCCTTCACAGGTTAATTTTCAGCCACGAAGGGTGCACAAACACATTAGAATGTGTGTGTGTGCCCCGACACAAGTACGGCAGCAACGTCCACACCACTGGCGCAATGAGTACAAAGCTGACTGACCAACAAACGTCACAATAAGTGTGCAGGGACTACAGAATGATTGCACACCCATTACCACACAATACCCGGCGGCTGCAGGGACCGCAGCGAATTCAAAGCAACGATTTCCAGCTTCCACAATGAAAGCTGTCCAGGCATAGCGGCAGTATTTTCCTACCGGCAAATGACCTCACGAGTGGCCTTGCAGGAACCCCCATCAGATTGGTACGGCCAAGATCTCGGGGAAAACTCGTTTCTTGCACGTCACTCCGTCAATTGGAGACCCTTGCCCTAGCCAATCAGGAAGCTCCAGAGGATCCTTGATGTACTGACATTTCCGACCACATGCTACTTGATGAAAACAAAATTTCCTGGCGGAAACTGGCAGGACGATCCTGAGCAGCTAAGTCCACCTTGCACGAAAGAGCGGTTGCATGCCCCACTCACCCCCTTGAGCAGGGAGAGGTGCGAGCAGGCCTGCTGGAGGCGGATGAGCATGACGAAGCGGCGCGACCCCGTGTTGCGGTACAGCTCCTTGCCCGTAACGGGGTCCACGTACTTCTCGGGGCCACTCGACCTGTGGGCACATATCAGGGAAGGGGCCAAGGGACATAAACATCCTCAGCTTCCACAGGTAAATGGCCCATAAAGACAAAACATGTCGGGTTCATTAAACAGACTGCTCTGTCTCGATAACGACACCAATATTGTCGTAAGCTTCAAACAAATAATGGACATATTAAGGAAAACAGATGAAGCTGTGGCACTACCCAGCTACTTTTGGGTGATTCCTGTATCTATGACGTCACATAATCCTGTTCGCGAAACTGGCGGCCACTGGCCAAAGCCACCACCAGGAGGCATGACTGGGCAATTGCAGGGGGGCCTCTAGTTCCGTCTGTATGTGTCATCATCATCATCATCTGCCTGTCTACACCCACTGCAGGGCAAATGCCTCTTCCATAGATCTCCAAATTGAATGTATCACTTGAGTGCTAACGTGCAGCTAACACACTCACAACTATGTTTTCAGTGTTGGCCTGTGTTCCAACAATCCTGCCCAAGAAACCCACTGTGGCACGAAATTTGAAAGTTTGTCAATATTTCTCGCATCTTGCAAGTTACAAAAGTGTGTCTCACGGCTGAAATGCAGCCGAGTGTGTTTCCAAGTGCTACTTCGTTCAAACTGAAAAAAAGTTGCGTTTTGTGTTTGTGACCCCTTTAAATCAGTCAATTCACAACGAGCTCTTCGCACGGTCCCTCAAGGGTTGGTACAGAAATTTAAAGGCAAGCTTCGAAGTTACGGCAGCTGAGCCTAAAGATCAGTTTTGCAAATACAACTGAAATAAACTTGTCTAAATCTAAAGAATGCTCTGGCAGTACCGGGCTCAGACAACTTGGACTGTTCATGAGAGCCAACCCTGAAGATGGGCCCAACCAGCCGTGCCAGCATGATTGGGGAATATTTTTACAACACACTTTGGCTTAGGGAGGCTGCGCTGTGCCATTTACGCCTACACCATTTGCGCCTACACAGCAGAAGGCACTACATCAAGGTCCAAGTAATTAGGAACAAACAGGCACTTCGTTGCAAAGTATGAAGTAGCCAATGAAATAATTCTCTGTTTGGAACCCATTTTGAACTAAACGCTACCACCACAAAAGGAGTGAAACATTGCAGCTCACTGTGTGAGATTTCTGGCCAGTGCGTACACAATGTGATCAAAGTAGTTCCCCCTCCCTACCTCATTCCCTCTCTTGATGTGAAACAAAGCGAGAGGCCACCCTTGCATGCAACCTAACGAAGAAAATTGAGCCAGTGCAACTGGCTCCACAGTTACAGTGCAAAGCACATGGGAATGCAGACAGGGCAACTCGAGCAGCAATGGCCCAGCCCAAAAAATCCCGGGCCATCTCCAGTAACGTGAAACCAGGGGAGGGCGAAGCATGCAGTGTACAAGTGTATTCCTGGCGCCTTGGTGTTTTTGCCCACGGAGATGAAATTGATTGATTTATTGATTGTAGGGTTTAACGCGCCGATGCAACGCAGGCAATGAGGCGCACCATAATAGAGGGCTCCGGATTAATTTTGACCACCTGGGGATCTTTAGCGTGCGCCGAAATCTCGCACACACGGGCTTTTTTGCTTTTCGCCTCCATCGAAAAGCGGCTGCCGCGGTCGGGAATCAAACCGGCGCCCTCGTGCTCGGCAGTGCAACGCCTTAGCCACTGAGCCACCGCGGCGGGTACAGAGATGAAACCGTTGGGTGGGAAGACAAATACAGCTTCCCTGTACAAGTCTCTCTACTTTGAGGAACGAAGCTCTCTGTGCAAGGCATGAACGAGTGTCCCGGTGTTTTAGCGCCGTGACTACATGAGACGACGGTTACAACAACATTAGACGCCGACAGCCCCAGCCCCCAACGGGCTTCGCCCCTAAAACTCAAGCCATGCGAAATGTCGCCACCAGAGGAAACGAGTTAGAGTGTTCCCAGCCCTCACCTGGACCATTTGTCCAGCTGCTTGTACACCTTGGCCTCGGTACCCTCCAGGGAGAGCTTGTGCAGCACTATGTTCTTCGTGGGAAGGGGAACCTGGGGAAGGGGGGGGGGTCACAGAGAGGAGGAGGACAGAGGGTGTGGGCAACCATCGCTACAGGCTACGATACAAAGGGTGACACCACCCTCAATTAAGGAACTCCTTTTCCCCGCCTATCAAGCTCGTTCACAAAGGTTCTTCAGTCTGGGGCAGGGCTGCACAGGAACACTGACCTCAACTTTTCATGCAACATGGGCACAAATGAAACAGCCGCAAACAATTCTGCGGTATTTTCAAAATTATGCTCAACTGGTATCAGGGGAGAATTCTTAGAAAGTGTAGATCAAAACCTCAAGCTAGTTATTTTGTTCAGCTCAGTCTAAAGCGCTTTCGTTGCAAGCACATTAAACAGCGACACAGCAAGCAACACCCAAAGCACGTTTACATGGATGCGACAGTAGCGGATCACATTTGATTTGTCGCATTGCATGTAAGCAGGACAATGTGCTAAACCAGGGTAGATCGAGACCGCAAATGCGACTGCCCGAACGCATGTAGCAGCAGTCGCATCGCATTTCTCGTGTCGGCTCAGATGTTGGGAACTTTAGGCTTAGCATCGTGGCAGATATTTGATTGCCGCCATCTTTACAACTGCGAATGACGATCCTTAACACAACTTTTCACCACACTATCATCCCCCTTTTCGTATGTGGAACTTTATTTCTGCGATAATTGCCCTTTGAGCGATCGGGGACCAAGACATCTGATGTGGCCTGTTTTGATTCTTCCGCGTCTGTAGCGCCACCCTTTGGCTGCGCGCTGCACCACGCGCCACTGTGCCGAATCGGACCGTCTAACGTCCACAGTTGGCCAGCATAGGCTTAGCATCGCAGCAGATATCTGATCGCCGCTTTTAAAATCAGTGCTGATAACAATCCTTAGCACAGTTTTTCACCACACTAGCATCTACTTTCTCGCATGTGGAACTTCTTTTTCGTGATCAAATTGATTTGGAAGAGTGGCGATAAGCTGTTGCTATCGTGGTCTGTGCCGGTTTGAGCCGCTCTGAGGGCAGGCGTGGCCGGACCATTTCCAAGGGCAGTAAACGCTTCGCAATTTCCTGCTGTATCCATTTATTGCGAACGACGCGCGGAATGTACAAAGTTAGCTCAGCGATCGTCGTAGTTGATTGGGTGGATCGGAGAACGAGCTGCAGGTTTCGCTTCAGCCGCGATAGACGCCAAAACGAACACAAGCAGCTTGCCGGCTACTGGAAACTGGTAATGCCGGAAATGCGACCCCACAACTCCCAGATATGACACGGCAGCGATAGTCTCCAATGCGCATGCATGTAAACACAAACACACCGCATTTGCCAGATTCGACGAACCAATGCGATATGCAACTGTCGTATTCATGTAAACGCACTTCCTGATTACGTGGCCAACTAAAATATGAGCAATGAAAGCATGCCAAGCGGCTAATAGCCCTCTGACCACAGGGGAGTGGGACAAAGGTTTCACAGTGTCGAATGGCACAACAATAATGGTTACACCACAAAATAAGACTGAAGTGAACGTAGAAAAGGGTGTCCAGCTCAAAAAAGTTAAAATTTGGACAAGCTGAAGCAACAAAAACATTTGAGACTGGTACAAAGTGAGCAGCCCAGACGTTGCTGCAATCTATTAAATTCCACCATTCCATGCATTGGGCTTGTTCTGAGCCCATGCATTGGGCTCAGAACAGGCCTGTTCTGAGCTGGTCACTTTGACAACTGTTTTGATTTAATACTTTGTTCATGACCCCTCTGAACATTTTCTCTCCTCTATCCTCTCCTCCTCCCTTTACTCTTTCCCAACATGAAGTGTTTGACCTCCTTTACATGAATAAATCCATTCGTTCATTCACTCAATGCAGACGTGCTGTCAAGAATACGCCAGGAAAAAAAAGAATGCACACAAGAAGCGAGTAAATATCTAGTGCACGCTTTTCCTCTCCACCTGCAAGCAAAGCACTCTCTCTAGCTTACATTCCCAGCCGTGGCCCCATTTCTACTATGCACCTTGTTCGTACATGTATACAGTCACAAAAGGAAGACAAGGAACAAAAGCCTGAATTTCAATTTAACGATGAACAATGGTGGCCCTCTGTTCTTTTTCCCTTGTGTTTCCCAGCAGAGCTATGGTGGCTGCAGTAGAAGCGAGTGCGAGAAACAAGAGCACATGCCCTGCCCCCACCCCTCGTACCAGCGGCTTGCCGTCCCTGCCCGTCTGCTCCTTGGTCCTGCGCAGCAGCACGCACTTCATCACCAGCGACAGGGCCTCCATGCCTGGAGAGAATAAGAATGCACACACACATCACTGGAGGACACAAAAAGACTGAGGGAAACGTTTAGGGTGTCAGTAGGTGCACACTAAGGGGCAACAGCAAGCTCTTCCACGCCCAAGAGGTCGTAGCTTAGCTGAGCAGGGTGTCACAAGCCTTTCTGACGTTCTTCCCGCCCTTGCCGGGCGAAAGGGCAGATGCTACGGCTGACAGTACGATTCCCCAGGTTATACGACTCCTGAACCGTATTACGGCACTTCAGGGTGGTTACCCAAAGGTTGCGCAGCTCAGCATAGAATGTAAAGTGCCTGCAGTTCTGGACGTACTGGCGACTACCGGGCACCTTTCATCTTTTAAACAGTAGAAAGAGGGCCTTAGTGCAAACATTGTCATTGCCACTCACCGGGGTTCTCCTTGGTCCACTGCTTCCAGAAGGCGTCGTCATCAAACGGCCGGCACTGCAGGAACCTGCGGGGGTGTGCACCACACATCCTTTTTGGTGCGGGTACCCATACGCTGTGAAGTGGGTACACTACAAAACAGCATTTAGACCCCCACTTGCATACTACGCACCACCAGCAGACAATAAAATGTCGCAAACGGAGGATTGAAGGACATGACCAGCTCCATGAGATGCGGAAATGACGCACCCACCCTCGCTCATCCAATCAACTGTTCAGCTGTCCAGCTATTGGGCCTGTCAGAGTTTAGGTTAGGATTGATGTGTGCCATTTGAAACTTTTGGCGACTTTTCAAACATGCGCCCTATTAAAGGATATTTCCGACCCTGACGCTTTCACAATTTGGTTCTGTGCAAATGATGCCTCATATGGATCATACTCCACAACTGTATTGAAAATAGCACCCCAAAAAGACATACCTGTGGTATGGTTAAGCTCAGTGTGCAGCTCTAGCGTGCAGTTTTTATTACCTTCCTAGTTTAGAAGTAGATATTCTTGGTACACAGTACCTCAAAAACTAGCAAAAGTTCTCGAAAGTTAGGAAAACTTCCACGGTGAACTGTGGGAGAAATGCTGGGCCGTCTTTATTCAGCCAACTTTACTTTACTGTTGTGCCAGTACATATACCATATTTACTCACGTAATGAACCCACTCTTTTCCCAGGAAATTCAGCACGAATTTGGGGGGAGTGTTCATTATGCGGGAAAAAATTGCAACAGATTTTTAAAAGATGAAATTTTATATAATAAAGTTGCCACGAGAAGTGCTGTCAAGGCCTTCCCAGTTTTGTAAAAACACGTAAGTAGTTATGTAATCAAATTTCTTTGTTATTCCCCACATGCTAGTGCCCCCCCCCCGCCACGCAGCTGTCCTCCTTACTGAAGTTGCTTGCCACTTCACATTTGTCATCAACCCACAGCGCGTCGTCTTCCGTGCCGTCAAGGCACCCCAAAACTTCTTTTCGCGCTACAGGAAACTTCCCTTTTTTGGGCCCACGAAACACACGACGATCCCTGTTCATCACCCAAACCTCGCTTTCACCCGTACCGTACACACATTCGGTCAACACTGAAGCGCCGCCCAGCTGCGCAGTTTCCATTTGCATCAACCACCTTCAGTTTAAAACTGGCTGTGTAGCTTATGTTCTAGCCCATCGTACGGCGCGCACCAGGAGGCCGAAAAAAGGTCGGAAAACAGCTGAACAGCAAAACCACAGACTGTAATGGTGAAGTTGCGGAACAGCAAGAGCAGAGGAGTGTGGAATACGTTTAGTGCTTTTGTTTGCACGCCGCCAGAACCAGCCGAAACAGCAAAGAGCAGGGAAGGAGTGCGAAGTAAGTTTTCTACTTTGTTCCCACGCCGCAATGTTTTTATGGCGCAAGAAGGTTTGTTTTGCGTTCAGCAGGTGGCGGTCCACAAACGCACAATTTTTAAATTGTGAGCCGCGACATTCGCGCTCACATCTCTGGCTACTGTGGAGATTTCTTTGTCGGAATCCGTTTTTAGCATTTCTGTGCGTACTGTAGCATCGTATCAAGTTACTCCAATCGTCTACGGCATCAGCAACCATGCCGAGATAAAAACACATTCCCGCTGCATTTTTTTTTTCTAACTGACGGAAAAGTAAATTCTCAAGAAGGAAAGTGGGGGGAGGGTTCATTACGCATTACCCAGTTTTGCCGATTAAGAACCTTCAGAGCTGCCTTGTGGTGTCACTTCCCCATTTCAGATGATGGCATAGCACAGCTACAATGAGGACAGTGAACAGAATGAATGGGCGGGCATCTCATATATGTTCAGCTAAGCCTTCATCTATAATTACAAACGAACTCACCCTTCAACACGTTAAGTTGAAGCGCCTCAGTGCCTCAAGGACCCTATGGCAGAAAGGCAATTGGCGAGCACAGGAAAAGAAATTGCAGGTAGCCAGGGCCACAGGGAATGGCAGCAGCAGTAAAAATTGCTACAAAAACGCGACCCAGACGGCTAGCCAGCAGTAGCCGGGTGGGCCCAGGATAAGCCGAAAACGGAGCGAGCCCCTTCACTCACTTGAGCAGGGCGCGCATGTCCCCGAGGTCGTTGTGCACGGGGGTGCCCGTGAGGGCCCAGCGCGAGTGGGCCAGCAGGGCGCAGGCGGCCTTGGCCCGGCGGGTGTGCAGGTTGCGGATGCTGTGCGCCTCGTCCAGCACCAGCCGCCGCCACCGCAGGGAGAACAGCGGGGACAGCTGCGCACACGGGGGAGGGGCAGACAGGACTCAACACCACTGGCTTCGAGGGCATCAGAAGCAGAGCTGGCCACGTTAACATCATTTCCTATGGATTGCGAAAAAAGCAGGCTGGTTGGTGGTACAAGTGCAGGTGGAAGGCAGTGCACGTGACTACAAGTGAAGGCAAACGGTCAAAGTGAGAACAGGTGCTCTTGGCCAGTATTGCGTCATTTAAGGGCCGAGCACTTTACGGGCTCCTTGTCGTCGCAGCTTGTTTGCTGGACCCAAGTAGAGCCCCACGGCGTTCCATCATCGCAACATAACCCAGAGCCTTCGAAAGCCAAGCAGTTTATACAATCATAAGTGTTCGAAACTCATGAACAGCTGGCGCTTGTCATACATCTCTCCGTTGTTTAGCACGAAGAAAACTGCAGGTACATTTGAGGCAAAATATACGTAATTAACCAGCAGCACCCGCGTTCATTTAGTTAGGAACGCTCGTTGGGTTGGTTTTTACAATAGCAAGTGAAAAAAAGTGGCAGTGCAACGCCGGCACGTGCGGGAAGAAAAACAAGCACAAAGAGAACAGGACTCCCGCTGGCGCAGTTTCAGGCAGGGGGAGTGCGAGCACTGTGAAGGTGGGAAATTTGAGATGCGTTGCACAAACCTCCACTGAATTCATAAGAAAGGGCAGTGAAGAGCGTGATCGGTGGTAAGAGCGAGCGGATAACGACGCTACAGCCCATTATGGCGAATCACTGCTCTGCACTCCCGACAGCTTTCACATTGAGTGGAACGGCTTTAATTTATTTTCATTTTGCTGGTCTTTCTGTCTTGTCACGTTCAGCAGCTACTATAACATGCAATGACCATCTCAGGCACAAGGGTCTCCAGTAAATAACAACCCCTGAAATCCCAACAGCAAACTACGCGAGATGCACCACGACCATGAGTGTAGGATACATTTCAGAGTCTTTTTACCCTGCCCATTACATGGGAATGAACTAGGAATGGGACAGTCGTGACAATGCCGTAAAGAAAATGAAGACACAAATATATTTCCACAACAGAAGGAAAATTTACCAGACACCAACAAAACACACAGCACTTCCTCTGCCCCTGCTGCTCATGGTTTCTGTTGAAAGTCTGAACAGCGTGGCCCCTTTTACAATTTGTTGGTTGCAAGCACACAGGTCGAAGTTAAACCAACAGCTGAAAATACAATGATGGGGTGCAGAAAACAACGCATAACTGACATTACTGTACATCCCTGGCAGCCCACAACTCACAATATCTCCCAGCTGCAATCATGTAGCCACTGCCCACTAAATGCATTACTCCCAACCAAGAACTCTCATTGATCTGCTTGAGAGACTATTTGGCAGGCATTCTTTCTACCCACAAAAACACCAATTCATTGGAAGAAAAAATTCATGCCGTTCCACTCAATGTGAAAGCTGCTGGGGGTGCAGAGCAGTGATTCGCCATAATGGGCTCTACTGCCGTTATCCGCTAAATGCTGCCACCCAACGCATTTCAAATTTCCCGCCTTCGCAGTGCTCACGCACCCCCTGCCTGAAACTGCGCCAGCGGGAGTCCTGTGCTTTTCGTGCTTGCTTTAACTTCGTATGCGGGAGCTGTTTTGCGTCATTTCAAACGTGCCATTTTTTTATTGCGCGGCTTCAGCTTTTCTGCGGCATTTCGAACACACCATTTTTTTCTTGCGCGGCTGCTTTTTTTCGCTTGCTATCGTAAACACCAACCCAATGAGCATTCCTAACTAAATGAACGTGGGGGCTGCCGGTTATACTCAGATTTTGCCTGAAATGTACCTGCCGTTTTCTTTGCGCTAAACAACAGGGAGATTTATGACAAGCGGCAGCGGTTCACGAGGTTTGAATGGTTATGACTACCATATAATGCGGAATATAGGTCGAGGTGGAATATAGGTCGACCTCCTTACCTTGTAGCCGAAAAATGCAAAAAAAAAAAATAATAATAATTAGGTACCAACCATTGCTTTATTGAGACTATAATACCCCTGTCACACGGCAGATCTAATGACATTTACAGCAAATGTCATTCGCCCTAAATGTCATTAATTCGGCGCTACACGAGAATACCGAATGACATTCAAGGCGAATGACATTTACCGGCTAACTGAGGTCCCGGACCTCAGTTAAACCTCAGTTGGTGGCCGAATGAGTAGCCTCGACAGCAGTAGCGCGTCCCTAGACAGGAAAATTCAGTAACAAACCAAAGAATACTGTTTCTAAAAACTGTCAGTAAACTTATACTTTCTTTTTTGTATTGTTGTTCTAATAAAGAAAGACCATCAAGCACTAACAAAAAAGAAAATCTCGTCCCCAGTGTGCGCGCTACCCTAATCCGGATTTTTTGCAGACTTGTCTCAGCTTGTGATGTCTACTGATGTCACCTAGATCGGTGTTTTCTTGTTTTTATTTAAAAAAATATTCCTTTGTTACGTTTTTTTTTAAATATTACGCGTGAAAACATTCTATATGCGCGTGAAATGTAATTTTGAGGTTTTGCGAGCTCGCTAATCGTCACCACTATCACAATCAAATGACATTTGTTCCGCCGTGTAGACCCACACGGCCAAACCGAATGTCATTTACAGCTAATGTCATTCAGTTTGAATGACATTAGGTTTGCCGTGTGACAGGGGTATAACTTTCTTTGAGACTATATAGCTTTGTTTCGTCTCAGATTACTCATTTAAAACTGTCTGAAGTATCGTCGGACGACTGCTTCTGGCTCGCTGTCGCCCACACAGCAGGTTCGTCTCGGTGCAGTCCAGGGAACTGCTTATGCAGCACTTCTTAAACACTCGCAAGACGATGTCATCGTGAAGCGAGCGCAAAGCATGGGACACTCGTGTGCAGACTGGAGCGACCGCCAGTCTGTGCAGGCGGTCAGCAAATATCTTGGGGTATCCATTCGTAGGGACATTGCACGACGCTAGCGGACAAAATTTGCCCCTTTGTACAGCAGCACAGGTGCACAGAGCAGCGCCCATGAAACGAGGCCTTCCGAGTGTTGCATACCGAGAGCTGCCCCTTCAGCTAAACGCCGCTAGCAACACTTCTTTGGTGATACTGAACTGGCGCAAGGCGGGCACGTCATTGGCCTTGGAAAACCCCCAACTTTTGTTTTAAATGCTGCTGTAAACCAAGTGCCTGAACTCATTTTGAGCAAGAAGAAAATATCGGCTGACAGCGAGAGAAGCAACAAAACAAAGATGGTGTCGCGTCCGATTGATGGTGGTGGCGATGGTGCCTTTGGGGTTTGGATGGGCTCGATGGGCTCCCCGGTCGCCAGATGACAACTGCCAGTGACTGCAATATAGGTCAAGGGGTGACTTTTCGGCAAATTTTTCTGTAAAAAATCTCGACCTATATTCCGCATTATACGGTATTTAAACCGCGCGGTTATCGAAGCCTTTTATCTCGCTGTGCTGCCTGATTCCGGCAGTCACATCGACCGTTAGTGAGCTAGGACGACTAGGCGAGCTCCTCAAGTGCTCTGCACTGAAAAATTCAGTACCCTTTCAGCTTGTAAAGAAGAATGACCAGCAGGGTGCACAAAACAAGACGTGTTTGTAATTTGCGATTGAGCACACTCCTAGCCATTTATCTGAATGAAACTTGCAAAGACCCGAGCACTAGTCCTGCGGGCCAACATGGGGCTATCCACTTCCCTCCAGGATCGTAGGCATTTTAGTGTCTGTGTAACACACTAACCCAAACCACTGAATTATGGAGGACAGCAGTCACGGTGCACCGGGCCGTGAGACATCAATGTTTAATACCTGTGCCACACAAACAAAAAATTACATTAAGTGTTTAGGGCCTTCAGCTACGGAACGACAATATATGGGCCGGCCGTGCTACACGTGAAAATGCAAAGGCATTATATGTTAGGCATGATGGTGATAATGACCAAAAACAGAAATTCACTCATATTTGTAGAGAAAAAAGTCTAACAATGGTAAATTTTTTTTTTTGTGAAAGGAAACATTATGAGAAATAGAGATTTCTAGAAAATGGGGTGAGCCGTTTCTAAAAGTGGCTTCAGCAGCTGCCGTCGCCTGCCAGCGGTAGCCAAATCCGAAAAATTAAAAAACGAGTATGCGATATTTTGCCTTTTTCACTGTTTTAGTGGACTTCACCTTCAGAACTTCGCCACCAAGGTGCTCATTGCGTTCGAGAGTAGGCAGATTTAAGGCATCCGCGAAGACAAATGAGTTGTGTGGGATTCCTTAACTCTTTCCTTACGGTGTCATAGGCCATCGGACATGAAGTTCCGATGATTTCAAACGTGCCGCAAAAGCTAAAAAAGGCACCTTTGCAGACAACTAACGCCATCTGGCGTGTGTATTGACAACAACTTTTTCGATTTGATGATATTTTTGTTGACATTTCGCGTGTGCACATGGCGCTGAGAGTGAAATTTGAACCCACGCGAAAATGGTGTCCGCTTCACGGTCTGCTTCACAAATGAGGGACAGCTGTGGCAGGGACTTCAGCAGCTGCTGCTGCTGATTTTTTTTATCCCAGCAGCAGTGATGACTCCACCAACGACGTGGATTCGTTAGATTTTAATTCTGATGAAGACACTTCCATTCATATACCTCAAACTGTGGCAGGTGCTGCCAGGTAGGTTTGCTTTTGACTTCATGCTGTATTTATAAACAAAATGTGCTTCCTATCTGACGACTGCACTTGTACTTCGATGTGTAGGGTCTGGACAACAAAGGGCAGAGATATTTTGCCAAATGAATGCACCGCGCTGTATCGCGTTATCAGCTTCAAGATAACCTGGCACTCGTGTCAGATTACCGCTGCAGAGTTATGCGCGACGCTTCTCAAGAGCGCTTGATATTTTTTTCTTGTTTTTTACCACTGAAGTGATAAGGATTTTGTGCGAGAACACAAAAAGTATGCTTGGATGCATATTTTAGAGGTGCGTTCGCAGCTGTCAGTTCCGCTAGTTGACAGGCCCGCAAAAATCCAAAACTTGTGTACAGTGTTGATTTATACACCGAATCATAGCCAAGGAACGTAGGAACAATTTGTATATCCTGGAATTGCTGAAATAATTTAGGCTCACTAAAATCGCTGATTTGTATTTTGTGTATACTTTCTTGTGCATTTTTTTCTGGTTATTTGACCAATAAACTGTAAATAATTGTACCTTTCACAAAACGTTTTGTGGAAGCACTTGAAATTGACCATTTTTCCGTCGTAACGAAAAAGTTAAACCAAAAATGACATTAGAGTGAATGACATTAGATTTTTTGCGTGTAGCAACGAATTAATAGCATCAAAACTTGTGGCATTAAGCACTGAATGCAGGGTGTCTAGCAAATTGCCTAATTCAATTTCCCTGACTTTTCCATGTTTTCCATGACCATTTTAGTCGAAATTCCCTGACCTATACAACAGGCGCCCTTCTGTGGAAATGGTCCGTAAAGCATATAAAAAGCGTAGAGAAAACACATTCTATTGTGGGGGAAAAAGCACATTTGTTCCCAAGTGCCCTAATTCTCAAAATGCACTTTGATTAACTTCAGTTTGTTCAGTTTGAGGTTTGCTTGAATTGAGTTACGGCTTCAGAGTTTATTTCATCTTGCGGAATAGAAGCTTCAAGTTGCGCTTCAGTGAGCAACTTTTGCTTTTTTTCTTGATTGTCCTGGCTCGGCATTCAACGTGAACCACATGGTACGTTTTTGCACGCGATTCGGGCGCGTCGGTGTTGCGCGTGCGATTTTTTGACGCTCACGTCGACGACTCGCGCACGCGGCAGCTTCTGCCTCGCTCAGGAAATGACGCGCGTCGCGCACGGCAGTGGGAGGAGCCTGACGACTTGCGCCAATGGGGAGCCACGCGCCTCTTGGCGGCAGTTTCGAAGCGCTGGAGACAGCTGGCTGGCTCCGCCATACATAGAGATACCGCCATAGATGTTTAGGCTTACCACCACGGCAGGTATTGCATGAACGTTTTCACTAGCGACGCGGATGATGTTTTATAGCACCGATTTCGCGCACATTATAAGCTCCTTTACCACACAAGCAACTTCGTGCGTGCCTTGAGCGGTGTTTTAGAGAGCGCTTAGAAGCAGTCGCTCGAGCTCCCGACACCACTTCGCGGTCGAAGCCACCGCCAAGTTGCCGCCGTCGGCAGCACCGCGCGCAGCGTGCGGGTGGTTCCGCGGCAGCGTCAGCGCGCCTGTGACGGTGCGCGGTGCGTTTTCGTGAGCAGAAAATGCCACCATGCGGTTCACGCTAAAACAATGTAATGTTCCTTTATGATTATGTAATTCTGGCTCCTGATGTCATAAGATTGAAGTTCTTTCAAGATTAGCTCCCAAAAAGCGCTGCCTTTGAAAATTCGCTGGAAAAAAAAAGCTTGTTGTGCGTGCGATTTGGGCCCCATCCACATCGTCCCTCTGCGCAAGTGCACCCAGCAACTTAAGCCAGCTGCGAGCTGCGTGAACCGCACGGCGAGTTTCTGCTCGCAATTCATGCGCGGTGTTTTCACGGCCGCGTCCACGATTCCGTGCCTGCGGTAGCTCCTTTCCTGCACAAGCAAGTGCGTTAGTGCCTTGAGTAGCATTTTAAAAAGCGGTTAGAAGTGGTCGTTGGAGCTACCGTACTACTCCGCGGCCGGTGCTGCCGCCATGTTGCCAGTGCCTGCCACTCGGCACGCACCGTGCGGGTGGTTTCCGTGGTGACGTCAGCAGCGCACGTTTTCGCTTGCAGAAAAATCAGAAAACGTTTCATGCGGTTAACGCTTTCGTCGCGCGCGAACGTGTTGTGTTCGGTAACTTCTTGGGGGCCTCCTAAAACTGGTTTCGCCTATTCTAAAACTGTGTGTGCAGGCCCCTATGTGGTTTTCCCTGACTGGTACTACTTGATTGAAAAATTCCCTGACAATTTCCTGACTTTTCCCGGTGGCTCTAAATTCCCTGACTTTTCCCGGTTTTCCTGGTTTTCCCGGTCGCTAGACACCCTGTGAATGTCATTTTTCATGTACGTGTGGCATGGGTATAAGTCTCCCACCAGCAGAGTGGGCCTGTAATTGGTGAGTGCATAAAGCCTGGAGGCGTGTGCATGCTTCCCCCCACTTCCAACTTTTGCACCTATGCATTTATAAAGGGGTGACCAGTGATGTGCATGTGTTCAGATGTCGCTCTGAAAGCCCTTCAAGCTGGAAAGGTAAAACACTGACCAAAAACGTCCATTCAGGGGCCCTTGAAGAAAGGGACAACAACAACAACAAAAAAAGAACAAAGCTCGCACTAATGCGCAAGACTCGAAGGTAGCGAAGCTATACACCACCTTCACGACCATCACGCAGGTTTAGGTCCATGATTGCAGCCGATTTGCTTCTTCTTCGCTGCTGCAATGACCGTTACTGCATCATTGTTGCTATAAGTGTGAGCCTGTTTATTTTTCTTTTTTTTGAAGTGATAATCCTTCTACATCACCTTGGAGGGGCGTACGCTATGACGTGTCTTTCTCGTTCTGTGCAAGTGTAGCCACAATTACAACGAACGCTGGAACTTCTTTTTTTGGCCAATGTTGGCCAATCTCCCCAAGTGGGTGTGCCTGGCTTGACAAATGTGCACCGGGGACATTTGGCTGTGGCCGCAAGGGCCCAAACTGCAATGGGTTTTAAAATTCCGGGGGAATTTGGGTGTGGCGGGGAACACACGAGCGCGCGGCAATTTCTTGGCATTTTTAACTGCAGATACGAAAAATTATGAATTGCTCAACAGCTTCCCTCTTAAAAGTGGTGCTTGGGTCAAAAATTTCTGTTCTACGCTAATTTATATGTGTACGCTATACAAAGGAACTGAGCCATACACAGCTTCGCCGTAAAAAGGGACGGCCCACCTGCTTGTCCCCCGTGGCGTCCACGCGGGCCCAGTCACTGCTGATGGTGTCATAGGTGGTGACCACCAGGTGGCTCTGCGCCAGCTCTCGGGGGTCGGCGGAGCGGTTGCGGCCGTGGTGCACGTGCACTGTCAGCCCCGGGTGCAGGTGCCGCTCCACCTCCCCCGCCACTGGTGCCAGCAGGGACAGCGGGCACACCACCAGGGTGCCCCCGCGCACCGCAGCACCAGACGGCACCACTGGGTGGTCTCCACTGCCGCCACCCCTCTGCAGCAGCATCGGCGATTAAGCCAGTGCCACGTTCTAATGCCTCCGCATTAAAGGCCAACTGCCACTCAAATTTCACCTCGACCAATTTTATTTTTAATGCGTAGTAAGTACCCCCATACAAAATCAGCTTGGACCCCAAGTGTCTTCCCTGTGCAAGACCTCAATTAAATCAGCAGAAGCTTTTAAAAAAGCGCGTGTACCTACGTTTGAAAACCTGCCGGGGACTGCGTAAACAGCCCTGACGCGCCCGTGACGTTCCAGCCGATGGGAATTCTTTCTCCAGCCACGCAGCTTGGGAAATTCGGTTCTAGCTTTTTTGGCACGCTTACAAGGCTGCCCCGTTCGCCGAAAAAAAGGGCTTGCCCACAGGTTTTCCCCCCCGGGTGGTGTCCACGCCCCAGTCACTGCGGGATGGTGCAAGGTGCTGCCAATGGCCGCGCCACTCCTGGGTTTCGGCGGAGCGTTGCCCGTGGTGCTGCTGGCCCGGTTGCGGGGGTCCACCCCCCCCCGCCACTGTCCGGGGGCCGGGTCCCTTCCAGGTTGCTTTCTTTTTACCGCAGCCCCTATAGGGAAAAACCCCGGGTGTTTCCCCAAGAGGCGAAATTTGGGTGCAGCTGGCCTTTAAATGGCATGTTGCGGAAGACGGAAAGCACAGAGGGGAAGACGACGCCACCCACCGTTCTCCTTTGCACTGCCCCTGGGTGGGGTGGTGGCCGACCTGAAGGCCTCGTCGCTGGGCTGCTGCTGGGCGACGAGGGCCAGCATGGTCAGCGTCTTGCCCAGGCCCATGGCGTCCGCTGCATGCACGGGCCGAGGGAGAAAACAACACTTCTTTCACTCGCTCCACATCTGAGGAGGAGGCATTCCCCCCAACAGGTTCACTTTATTAAAAACACAGGCGTCATCCCACCTAGTTTCTGTTGCGCTGGCATGTAGTGCAAGGCCCAACACAACCTTGCACAAGTGGACACAACGGCCCATGCTTCTGACTACACCACTGCGTCTGTGACCAGACACTTGTGATGGGCCTTCCAAAAAGAATCGTGAAGTTTTGTGCAGCTAAGCAATACCAGGGCCACGATATGGGGCACACTGCAGTTAAGCCTGCCGATTAGGCGGCCACTTGGGAATCCTAAACATGTGCCAAAATCTCAACACGCGGGCATTTCCGTTTTTCACGTCCACCAGAAAAAAGCCAAGACCGAACCGGCGTCCTAGGGCTCAGCTGCACTACATCGCAGCGAGTGTTGTGACCAGAGTCGTCTTACAGCAAACGTCTTAGCTTTTCCAGTAGAAGGTGCTACATTAGGAAAGCCAATGAAAGAGGTGGTGCAATCGCCCTATCTAGGAAAGCGCACGCTTGGCTGACTCAGCCTTGCTTTCAAAAGACTGCGCACATTTGCCATGGAAACACTGCCATTCCACTGTCAGTCATAAAGGTTACTCATTTCTTATAACGAGTGAAGGCAGTGAGTTGCTCACATCCAGCAATATCTAATAAGCATAATCAACAGCCCGAGCTGTACTTGGGTTAATTCATGTCAAACACTCGTCACATTCCAAACTTTGCTAAACTAGGTTACGACGTACTACTGTTCTGAACATGGCATTCTTGCTCTCCCTACTAGGGCTTAAAAAGGTCTTTGTGAGGTGCAATATATGCAACACAACACTGTTTTGGTCGCTGAAGAAGACTTACAAGAGAATAAATTTAGTTGTTCATTTGATTTTGAATCCCACACCCGTCATTTACATTTCATTAACCTGCACAAGTAATGGGTTGATGGCATTGGCAAAGCGTTTCTAGTCCCTGCACACCCCAGTCCCTGCATATTCTGGTCGTAGGGAGGCACTTACCAAGAAGACAATGGAATTCATTTCACTCAAGCGTTTGGCCTTATCCCAAGCATCCTTCATGTTGAACAGAAATACTGAAGCAAGTTGGTATAGTGGTCCCATCAGTAATGTAACGATTACATTAAAACTTAGCCACCTCAAAACTCAGCCCCACAAATCCCAATGTCAAGCTCTGGGACTGTGATATGTGAAGCATAACTTGGAAAACCCAGAGGTATTTTTGTGCCCCTTCCTTTAAAATTTAATTTTAGCTCATTGCAAGAGCGTGGCGTGGAAACACTAAAGTGACTGCACTGCCTCCATATTAAAAAAAAAAAAAAAAAAGCACTACAAATCTGTTTTGTAGGCAAGCTTGCAAGCTCAAATGAGTAAATAGTTTTCTTTCCCAAATGAAACGTTGCTGCTACTTGAGGCGAAACATTAAGTGCACATAATACGTCTGAATTCGGAACACACACTGCATAATCCCTGAAAAAAAAAAAAAAGAGAAAGCAGAAGAGAGTGAAAATATCCCGTCTGGGTAGAAGGAAGTGCATTTCAAAGAAAAGCATCCTGTTTGAAAAGTTCAAACTAGAATTTTACGTGTAAAACCTACACTGGGATGCATGAAGTGATTGACTGATTGTGGGGTTTAACATGCTAAAGCTACACAGGCGATGAGGCGCGCCGTAGTGGAGGGCTCCGAACTAATTTTGACCACCTGGGGATTTTTAATGAGCGCTTAAATCTTGAACACATAGGCGTTTTCACTTTTCGCCTCCATCAGGGATGCAAGAAGTGCCGTAGTGGTTGGCCACTGGTCAGTTACGACCACCTGGGGATTCCTGATGTGTGCGACACAGGTGGCATTTTTTCCCACCCCCAAGCAATGCATCTGGCAATAACACCTTGAAGAACATACTTTGAACTGTCCTGCTTACCACGTGCTCTGTCTGCCCACAAATGTTGATCCTTTCCCCCTTTCCCCTCTCCCTTCCGTGACCCTCTCGTCCCCTCCATTACAGCTTTTGACGGACACTCAAGTAGCCCTGAGCTGTTCACAGAGGCCATAAAACCAATCTATTTTCCACTAGAATCCCCCTCCAAGGCCTTGCCTCCATATTAAAAAAAAAAAAAAAACAGTACATCAGATTTGTTTTGTAGGTAAGCTTGCAAGCTCAAATGAGTGAGTGTTTTCTTTCCCAAATGAAACCTTGCGCTACTTGAGGCGAAACATTAAGTGTACATAATACGTCTCCAAAGATCTGCGAATTCCTGGTGGGCTCTAGCCACCCAGTCTTCCATGCTCACCGAGGATGCCCCCCTGCGTCTCTTGCCCTTTGCCCTCCCTCCAGAGCATCCAGCGGAGGGCCTGGCGCTGGTGGGCCATCAGGGGCGTCCGCACCCCCTTGGGCTGGGGGCTCTCCTCCCACTCCCCAGGCACCGCTTCCACACTCCTGCATGAAGGGGGGGGAGAAGAGTATGGTCAAAACGGCAAGAAAGAGCCATCATGCAGCCAAGCTATGTTAAATTTGGTGGAAGCATCTGCTGCAATAAGCAGTGGCAAGTCCTTCATAGCAAAAATGAAAAGCAGAGGGGATACTACCGACCCTTGCGGTGTTCCCCTTGGTGCCATCAAGAATGTACTAGATCGAAGGTGTTCCATGCCGACTGTTGCTATGCGGTCAGTAGAAAAGGAGGCTACATATAGGGGCTCTTTGATTATCAGTCTCGGATTCACTGTCAACTCCTGAGGGGCAATATGGCATTCATTTTTTTTACATCTCCTTCTTTGGTGTGTAGAATTTTTGGACTACACACGGACTATCCATGGAGAGTGCAAAATTGTAAATCAAAGAGCCCCATTTACACTTGCATCTTCCACAGTTTGTATAAGCGAGACCTCAGTATATAGCTTTGTACATAGGCACGCTTAGTGGAAGAAAAAATAAAAAGCCCTGAGGGTTCAGAGGGCACACGCACTCCAGGAAGTGCTGCAGTCGGGTGGTGCAGCTCGCAGACAGGCCCTTAGGCAGCCTGGTGCCCAGAGTCTCTGAACTCCTCCCCTTGGTTGGAGAGAGGGCCCCCTTGGGCAGGGGCTGCGGGGAGACCAGCTGCACCCGGCGTTCATACACACTGTGCAGGGCGGTCGTCGGGGGGCGGGGCTCCTCGTAGCGGCTGACGATGCGTGCCACGGGGCTCGTGGGACGCCTATGGGCACTCCTGCAGTGGGGGCATGCACATCGGAGGCTGTTTTAGATGGGCGCGCAGAGGGTGATCATCATAACAGTGGCAATATTTCAGCAAGTGCACCCAACGTTGCCATAACAAAAGCCATCTTTGTAATACAGGGATAAATATGAGAAGGGAAAAAATGGCCGCACGGTCAGACATCTAGACGTTACTATTCCAAAGGCCTGTACAGGTAAAAATACTCTGCTGATTTAGGGAAAAATAAAGTTGTGTTTTTACTGAACAATACAGCTGTGCAATGCACTAAAAGGGGTTTCAGCAGGAAGGAATGACATTGTTTGGCAGAGGAGGCAGTAGCATTTCGTCCTGCTTCTTCCCAAAATGAACCGTGGAATGAGTATGCCACTCGGAGATGGCCCCACGTCCCTGGCTGAGCAAGTAGCCACTTGCCAACTCTGTTATCATGGGGAAAAATGCGCAAGCATCTTAAATTCATGCACACAAAAAATGCAATCAAAATCAAGGCTAGATGTCCCCATTTCCCCCCTTTACTTCCAACAAAGATGAACAAGTAACGTGACGCAACTTACTAGCTGAAACCCCATTGGTCTTACGTCTGTGAGACAACCACAAACCACAACCACCACAATAAAGACTTCAAATTAGGAGGATTCCAGCACATAGTAATAGGAAGAAAAAACCCCAAAAATACCTTTTTGGTGAGCACTGGAAGATTGGGATTCCTTCCCTTGAGAATAGGGCGCCTCTGTTGCTGTCTCAGTGGCAGGGCTGCTGTACCACCTTTCATCCAGACCATCTTCCTCATCCACTTCCCTGTCAGCTGAACAACTCTCCCTCCAGCTGCCATACGACACAGCGGAATCCAGTGCTGTGTCTTGGCCCCCCGTGTCACTTTTCCGGAGACCTTCCCTCTCCCCCTTGCTACGTGTTTTTGGGTCTGCCACTGTTGAAGTCACCTTAGCCTTTGACCCAACCATTCCACTGGCCTCACTGCTACCTCGAGACGTGCGCTGTGATTCCTTGGATGAGCGACGTTCTTCCGCATCGCCCGTGTGTGTCGTTGCGCCCATCTTGGGGTCTGCCTTTGAGGGTGCAGTTTCTGATTTCCCCGCCTTCGTAGCCATCAACAGGGGTGCTCTGGCTGCTTCCGCACTGTCTCTTTGTCTTCCAGAAGCAGCAGCTGAGCTCCGCTTTGAGGATGAGGTCGTGAGCTCGGCTGAGTGCTTCTCCACTTCTGTCGTCGATGCCAGGCTGAGGAAGGACAGCTGCTCCTCGAGCTCCCTGAGCTGTTCCTTGAGCCGCTTGCCTCGGTCGGGAAGCGTTTCCAGCTTGATGGTGCCCATGACCTTCTGCACTTGTTGGAAACAACCGAGATGAAGGAGGAGGAGGAGGAAGACACATGAACAAGTTTCAGCACATTCCCTATGCTCTGCTTCCCTAACTCCATGCATCGCAGTGGGTGCTGTGAGGAGCAAAGATGGGTCGGCAATGCGCGGAAGAGACTAGGCAGTCTTAAATATTGTCGTCTGCTCCCTACTGGCAGTTACACACGACGTAGACATGAATGCTACAGATAAACATTACGAGTGCACATGCTGCTCTCAGTGGCCGATATTTGGAGTAGCTTTCCAAGCTTTTACGAAAGTTTGTAAAACTGAGCATTGTTTCGTTGCTTTCTGCATAGATTCATGAGTTGCAGATCTGACTAGTTGTTTAATTCTGCAATTCTCCCAGTATTTTTAAATTGCTACTGCCATGTGCTAAGGTTATGTTCCATGAATGGCTTGCGATGTTGCCTGTGAGATCCAACTTGCAAGCACAGCTAAACGTTCCCCATTGAAATTATAATCTCCATTTCTTCCATTACGATTTGATTTCATCCAAAAAGCCCTCTGTAACGCACCACCATAGCTCCTCATTGATGATTTCACTGCAATTTTTGTCCCATTCCGGTGACTCTTTCAACGTTTATGGTATTTTTTTTTTGCAAATAATTTTAAGGCAATAGATCCCTGGTAGTAAGGACTGAAAACAGCGGGGGCAGAGATAAGGAAAACAGTTGTATCTCATGAATGGGTGAGCACATCGAAGACTTGTATCGTTTAGGCATTACCTCTGGGGTACAAATTACTAGTAATGAATTGCTGACAAGATAGCGAAGAAATTAGAAGGCAAAACAGGCTATGCATTGCTACAATACTGACGCAATATAACGTTCATTCATTTCTCGCAACTTCTGTGATTTCGAGTTGTAATACTAGAACGAGCGAGCATGACATTAGAACAGGGATAGAACCGTAAAGCGTTACGTTGCAGAATGCGGTGATGCGCTTGGAGCACAGCGCCGTCGCCTGAACACTGTTACTCACCTTTTTCTTTTGTATCTCCATCTCCAGCGCCTCCTTTGACTTGCCAATCGGCGGCGGCTTTCTTGCCGGGGCCACTGCAGTAACCGCCCCTTTCCCATGATGAGAAACAGAAGCCTCGGCCGCTTTCTTTTTCTCGGCTTTGCTACGTTCGCGGTCATCGCCGCGGTGACGAGTGAATGCCTCGCTTCGTTCGCGGTTACCACCGTGAGATTCCGCCGACCCATTGCCGCACGAAGCGCCGGGTAGCTCGGCCTTCCCCTTTTCACGCTCCCGTGACGACTCCATAAATAGATTTAAAAAATATTTAGTTTAGTAATTACCGGGAATCAATTTCTGTCAGGACGGCATTGCGCACAGGCCTGAAGACGTCGCAAGTTCAGAAACTCCGATAAGTTTACAGCTCGTTACAAACTTCGCCGCCAAGAACCACACGAGTTGTAAATCCGCAAATGACATTACGCGTTAGTGCCGTATTTTGTAGCCGTGCTTAGCCTTTTTTAGTTATTCACTTAGAGCCTATACTATATCATAAAAACAAAGTAATTTATTTATGGCTAATTTTATGTGAAATAATTACAAGACAATTAGTAATGCTTCATAACTCATGGCCACTAATCTTTTAATACTAACCTGCGGTTGTGTATGACTCAGCTTGTAGTTGTAAACATCCGGCTTCGTTCCCATCGCATCGAAGCACGTGTTCTGTAGCATAAACGATCTCACTGCCTTTTCGTGCAAGATCAAATATAAGTTAACGTCATGTCTATGGTTCTCGACGCATCAGGTGTGGAAGTGCGCTGCGTAGACCCATCCAAGGTACGGCTGCTGTGATCACGTCGTTTTCGCTCTTTTCCTCCGCAGTCAACGAAGCGTGCGAAAGTTCACGTTTGTTTAGCTCTAACTGTTCATTGTCGAAATGTAAATATTCTTAAACACGATCACTGCTGAATGTGATGTTTACGCGTACATTAGCCTGTGACTGATACTTGAAAATGCGAAGCAGTGTCGACGTGCAGTACCGAATGACAACCGAACTACGGGACGAAGTGTCCCACTAGCAGAGCTCGGAAAACTGTCAAAAGCAAAGGATCTTATCAAGAAAGGCAAGAATATGGCCCTAAGCTTCAACGTTACTAAGAATATGTTAGAGTCAAGTCCAAGGGAGCGAAAAGAATTGGTGAAGACGGCGATATTAATTAGCTATTAAGTGCGTGCATAGAGCACGTACGGCAGGGATTGGGGGAGCATTGGAGAGGGAGGTTGGGAGTTACGCAGTCAGGGAGGAAAGCGGCAACGTAACAGTGACATAGATGAGGTAGTGAAAAAGGCTGCGCCTGTGTTCGTGTGATAGCAACGCTACGCGGGCGAACACTGTACTAAATTAGTAGTAAGTGTAGCTGCAGCAGAAAACAAAAACGATGTAATAAACGGGCTGCCGAGAGGGAATGCTGGAGGCGCCGACGCATAATAACTTGCAAAGTTATATTATTTAGAATGCCCGATTCCTACAGAAAAATTGAACCCAACTCTTATCCAAAGCAAGTGTGGGGGTAGAAACCGTAGTCCGACCTATCAATTGATGAGCCTATAAATTTGAGACAAGCCACAAGCATCAGTACATGGCTGTACCATAAAATAGTTGTGCCTTAGCCAAACGGGAAGGACAGCCACAGCAGGCCTGTTTTAATCGCTGTTTGCTACCCACGAAGGCTGACCCTGTCGACTTACTGCTTCTTTTGATATAGTCCGTGTACGTCATGGTTACTCGCAACGAAATGGTAGAGGTGTGGGTAAATTCTCAGATCTGCAAGGGAAGGACTGAATGACCACGTGCTCAGCAATGGTGCGAGTGAGCCCAGTTACGCTTTCAGCGGCTTCTCACTGTACATTGACCCCACTGCGAAGTGTTGCGATCGAGAACGGGGTGAAAAAAAATCTGAATTGAAATGAACAGTTAGGTGAACTCTACCATTAAAGTTATGGCAGAGCTAACCTGTAATGAATGGAGACCCCAAGAGGTTATTAAAAGTAGTGTAGTGATTATTCAGCATATTTTTTGTGTAGGAAAGGTCGTTAGAAAGTGCTGTTCTTTTTGGTGAAGCCGGCACACTGGAATTTTTGCAGGGCACAATTTGGGGCATTCTGAGCTCGTTTAGCCTACGTAAACTGTGTGAACTGACCGAAATGCATATTGATTGCAAACTGGGTGCAAGTCGAAGTTTTCAATACCGACATGTCGTCAAGCCGGGTGAAAAGTGGTTCGATGTCGTTGCGGGTGCATAGCATTTCTTTTCTCCCAACTTTTCAATGATCACGAGGACTTCAATACAAAGTTCTGAAAAGCCAGATAAGAAACTAATTAAGTTGAAACTTAGCATCCGGAAATAACGGTTTGCAAATTCATGGCAGTGTCCCTCTCAAGAGCTGCGCCATGAAGCTTAAAATGAAGGCGGTTCTGAAATGAAATCTGGCTATTCAGTGCTCTGTCTGCTTTCAAAGTAAAAGCGACGAGGTTGTTTGAGGACTGGATTTGCTTATGTGATGGCAATGAATTGCTTGGGCACGCAGGAGTCAAACAAGCTCATCTTCACCTATGAAGGTGAAGGGGACGTTGGTTGGATGGAATGAGAAGTTGAGTGCGGTTTCTGTGGGAGCTGCCAGCCCCACAATTTCATGATAATTGGCAGCAGTGAATGGACACCTTGGCCAACTAGCCTGCTTCGTTCACACCACTGTGCTCTTCTACGTCACTGTCACAATACTCGTATAGTTTGCGCACACTCTTATTCGCACCTTTAGTGCTGTGTTCGCTTTGTTACATTGAAAGTTCAACTGGAAGTACACTAGAAAATGCAATTTTTTTTTTTAGAATATAGAATAACATTGCTTAATTCTCTGTGCAGTGTTGCACCAATCTTCAGCATGGCTGGTGGCGTACTCTTGTAGCATCATTGTTTGCGGGGGAACGGAGTGAAAAAACAGCACACATCTGGTGGTGCTATTTAGTGGGTGAAATAAACAGGCTCATTAACGCAGCCTAGAATGTATGCCCCGTAGGTCTTCAGCTACGGAGCAGAATTTGGAGGCTCACAAAGAGAGTTCAACTTAAATTGAGGACGACTCAGCGATCAATAGAATGGTATACATGATAGGTGTAACATTATGGACAAGAAGAGAGCAGAGTGGGTTAGGGAACAAACGCGTGGGTTAACAACATATTAGAAGAAATGGACGTGGGCAGGGCACGTAATGCGAAGGCAAGATAACTGTTGGTCATTAAGGGCAACAGAGTGGTTCCCTACAGAATTCAAGCATGGCAGGGGGCCAGCAGAAAGTTAGATGGGCAGATGGGATCAAGAAGTTTGCGGGGATAAATTGGTCGCTGTAAGCACAGGACCGAATAATTGGAGATCCATGGGAGAGGCCTTTGCCCTGTAGTGGGCGTAGAGAGGCTGCTGCTGCTGATGGTGGATGACAATGCTGCCCGCTTTGTGCTGATAGGCCCATCAGTAGTTCTGGGTGACTCTTCCTCCAATTCGCCTTCTAGATGCAAACAGGAGCGTTGTTTGTACTTCTAATTGTGGCATTGCTTGCACGAGTCATAATGCAAACATGCATATTTTTTTATGGCCATTTCTCTGAAGCATTTTGTGAGGACAGTGGCAATCTAACCGCGTCGTGTGCCTGTGCCCCCTTGGGTCACGGCAGGGGAGGCGGCGGCTGTTTGCGCGCCGCTGCTTTGCTGAGGGCCGAGGCGGTGGTGACCGAGCTGCCCGTGGGCCTCCTGCCAGCTGGCCTGGAACCGGTCGTGCAAGTACGCGGCCTGCGACCTCTGCCTGCCGGCCCCTGGAGACGGCCGAGGGAACGCACGGCGCCTGGCAAGGCCAACGCCCAGCTCAGCCTCCCCCAGCCGGGATGCTGCACCACCCGCGTCCAGGAGCACGTCGCCTGCCCCGGCTGCCAGGTGAGCGTTGAGACAGCTGCGACTCGTGCTTGGATTGGCTTGAGATGGAATTACAGGGGCCACGAAGGCGAAATACAAGTTTGGTTCATTCAAAAAGACTGCTCTGCAGTGATAATAATGGCACCAATTAAATTGCTAACTTAAAACAAAATAATGTAGAGATCAGAGGAAACATAGAAACAGTGGTGACTCCCTAGCCTTTTTCCTGTGATTTCTCTTCCGGAATCTTGTTTGTGCGATTAGCAGCCGCCCACTTAAAGGGGCCATGCGGACAAAAGCCAGGTTTGGTTCATTCGAAAGATTGCCTCGTTAGAATCATACTGACCCCACTATTAGCGCAAGCCTCTCTCAGATAAGCTACATAATTAGGAAAAAAGGGAATTGTCATGTGACCAGCTAGCCCATTTCCCGCAACAGAACCTATGATGTCATACATTCAGCTGTGTGATTGGCTGAGGGCGGCAAAAAAAACGCAAATTTGGCAGCGCTTATAACCTTGCCGAGCGCGGTTTGCACTTAAATGTAATGCATATTCATTTTACACCAATAATGGTAGGGTATTATAGTGCCGATGCGCACTGCTGTTGGTACTGGGCGCACTATGCTTGTTTTAGCTGCACAGCAGCCCACTGCTCTGGAGTTGTCTCAGACGACACTGACCGATTGGTGTAAGCGACGTTGTCTTACGTGACCCTGTTTGTCAATGATACCCTATGGCTGCGTTCCAATTCGCGGACAGCTTCGTAGACGGCCTACGAAGCAGTCTAACTAGACGTCTAAAGGAATAAAATTGGAACGGCGCCGCGGTCGCAAGCGCAACGCCAGCGCAGACGACAGCGTCGTAGCAGACATGTTGAGTTGCGCAAACCGCAAGTTTCGTAACTAATATTACCGTTGTTATTGCAAACGTTAAGTAATTTAAAAATTAAACAAAGTCATCAGCATCACTAGTAACTTATACCAAATATTTAAATACAGGAACAAGTGCTTTTATTTCAACATTAATACGCAAAAAGGTGGCGCTGGCGTCACTTATTAGTTTAGACAGGAAGGTAGCCTGCATCGTTGCTGACTTCGATGCTGTCTCCTCAAAGCAGTCTTCGTTGACTGCTTCGTTCGAATTGGAACGGGGCTTAACATGGCGTACTGTCCGCGAAGACGGCAACGAAGCTGTCTAAACGGTAAATTGGAACGCACCCTATGTTTCACAAAACAATTACTTTCTACCTGAACAAAAACAAGCCAGGTGCAAATATGGTCAAAAACAAAGCAACAGTGGACAACGGTCCGTGGCTTTAGGGCCCCAATATGGCAGCGCTATCTGGAAGGAATGACAGTAAGCAAGGCTGCAGAGCCTAATGATGCCCTGGAAGTTTGTTTCAATACCGCCCCTGTGACTTCATGGCAGACGTCCTGAAAACACACAATTTGGCAGGAGCATGAAAATTTTAACCTAAATTGATTAATTTCTCAGTGAATACAGCGTCATGTTCTGCCCGATAAGCACTGGGGGCGCTATAAAACACGAAACGTTTCAAATGAAACGACATTGTGTTTTGTCTGCATGGCCTCTTTAAGCCACCGCCAAGAAACATGACTGGGTGCTTGTAGTGGGGCCTCTTGTTGCTTCCAATTACATCACTTGAATGCTACGGCAGTTTAAACATGAGTAACTGTGTTCTTAGTGCTAACCCATATTGTGTCACTGTAGTGTCAAACTTGAAGTTTCTTCAGTATTTTTTGCGTTTTCTCCTCAGTTAAGAAAATGCCTTTTGTGGCAGGAACGGAGCTGCGCAACTTACCAAAGACTACCTCTTTCAGAGTGAACAGAGTTGTATTTTGTCTTCAGGGGCTGCTTAAGATGGCAGCAACCTGCGCTTGGATTGGCTTGAGATGGAATGAGGCTTGCACTGGGTTTCCTTGTGCGAGTATTGCTGCGCACTTTGACACACCCAAACCCTTCTCTTACACTGCAGTGTTTCCAATGTGACATATGAGCTTACCCAAAAGGACACCTTGATTTTTCTTTCTTGCATGAAGCAGTAATAGAGGGCTGCTGTGCAAATGTGTTGACATATTTGCAATAAGCAGCTGGAAAACAGCCGTAAGTTGTGTTCTGATGATCATGTGAACACACAAAAAAATTATGGGGTTTTAAAGGAGTACTGACATGAAATTTCCTGGGTTTCATTTTTTTCCGTTCCTATGAGGTGCCTGCCAGCTCAGCATACAAGTAGGGCACGTTAGATGGCCGGACCGCTGCTTAAAGAATTATTTACAGCTTCCATCATTCGTGTCAGTTTAGGTTTCGATGAAACGAACATCGAGGCGGGCACCATGGCAGATTGGTGGTGTTGACGTCACCGTTCTCGTCACAACATGCCTGCGGAGCTCATCAGTCCCAAAACTGTGACACAGAAGGCAGAGAAGCGCGGGCTAACAGCAGCCACAAACCTCTGCAATGTCATGGGAGCTCTGATGGGGAGCATTTGGGGCGAGGCACCGAACACGACTTGCTGATGCCAATGTTGAAAGGGTTTCCGTTCTGAGCTTTCTCTTGCGTGCAAACATTAAAATTGGTTTAGAATATGTTACATTGAACGGTTACTGCGGAAGCTTCCTGGGAGATCGCTCCACTTACGAATGAAGCTTTTTGCATAGTTATCTCAGCTTTGAAATTTTGTGTCGGTTTAAAATAAAATGGGGGCCGCGATGTCCCGGTGCTACGGTGGTCATTCTATTTACAATAAGGAGATGCCAGAAAGGCAAAGCAGCTCGAGCTATAGCTGCTCACGTGATAAGGGGAACCGATGATGATAATCTTATCAGTGCAGCGATGATGATGATAAAAAGTTTCAACATCTTCTCCGGCCACAAAGAAGCCTTGGTCAGGCCTGGTCCAGCAGGTCCAGTAAGTTCGTTCTTGTCGACCTGGTGAGGCAGTCAGAAGCTGAAACGGCCACATTCCAGTCTTCTGATCACACCCCAATAGTGTTGGTGCAGTTGGCGCTGGTTGACTTCGACGCTTTCGAACTCTGATGAGCTCTTCAGGTTTTTCCACTTTGGCCTGTAAACAGTGTCCTGGAGGTTGGTGACCGCTCCTTCCCAAGCTCTGTACTCAGGCAATCCAGTTGTCCTTGCGAGATGCTTTCTGATTCTTTGAACAATGCCTGCCGCGTACTGTCTTTGTTGGAGTGCATTGTTGGGTGCGTACAGGTGCAATCATCTTTGCATGTCTGTCAAGAACGTCTGGATCCCCCTCCTTATTGTCTGCTGGCATCGCTTGGCTTTCCGTTACAAATATTTCTCTTACACTGGTATACAGAACTTGTGTCAGTGTTGCGGAACCCAATGAGCAGCATAGTTCGCTCTCAGTCATCTGGGGAGACTCTTGAAATGAACGCAAAGATAAGGAACCTTCAGCTTGAAGGTCAGGTATCACTAATAAGGGGGTCTTATCTTCACATTCGGCTTGGGATAAGAAGTTCGATGGAGGCGAGGTTTCTGGTGAGATGGCATGTTCTCGAGGAGTCTTCAAATTGTGTGGGGTGTAGAACAGTTCAGTCAGGCTAAAAAAGCCAGAAAAGTTTGTTGAGGAATGCAATTTACTGATGATCTGGCACCCTTCGATGGTGTCAGATTTTTGGGTTGTTAATCTAAAATAAATTCGTCTCAGGACATGAGTAATTTCATCTTCATATTCAATGTTGGTACTATATTCCTCATTCAGGGAGTCAATGTCGATGAACGGTTCAATTGTCTGGTTTAACGATCTCAAGACAACTCCAGCTTTTCTTAACTGGCGCATGAAGCTCTTCAACAAATCGCATACATTGTTGGTCGTTGTGTTCAACACTAATGCCTCTTCTGCATCTCCATGTAGTTCTTGAGCGATGAACCGCACCTGTTCTTTTGGTTTCAGTTCATCAAGACGATGTAGACACAGGGACACTCTGTTTGGGTAGTGCATCTTTAATTGAGCAATGAGTTATAGCATACATCTCACCGTTCACAAAATCAGTTCCTGGACCCATCAGGCAACCGTCGGAGGTGAGGGTGCATCATCGTCCCATCTGCTCATGACGTCGGTCGGCTTTAGGTAGCACCACTGTGGCTTTTTCCATCAACAGTCCGTTGTCGCCATCGAGGCATCCTCCTTCTAATATGCCAAAGTTCAGATAACTCTGAATCGCAGGAGGACCTCCGGCTCGGGCTTTCCGGCACCAAAATGCAAAATGAGAGGAGAGACCAAGGGCCGCGACGTCCCGTTTACAATATGGCAATGCAAGAAAGAGGAAGCAGCTCGAGCTAGAGCTGCTCATGTGTATGATGGGCACCGATGGTGATAATAAGGTTTTAGCAGTCATTACTCCTTCAATGCGCTGAAGGTACATCGGGGCTATCACGTGCACTGTAGTGGAGGGCTCCGGGTTAATTTTGATCACACGGGGATCTCTAAAATGCGACAAAATCTAGACATGCGGGCGTTTTCGCTTTCGCCTCCGTCTGAACAGCAGCCACCACAGCTGGGATCAAACCTGCATCCTTAGCAGCACAATGCCTTAGCTGCTGCGCCACTGTGACAGTTTATGTCTTGACAGTAATTCTGCTAAGTTGATAAACAATATCGGCCAAGTTTTATGTCAATTCCTTACTAAAAACGAGGGAATGCTCTGTTGCTGTGAGGAACAGCTTGGTTGAACAGCGAGCTGGGCATCAGAAGGGCAGTGTCAGAAGTGTTGCAGATGTCAGTGTGACAGCAGCTGTCTCCGCTATGTGCTGTAGCAGCCATGGTTGCTTCTGCTGTTACCAGCCCAGCTAGTGGGGCCTTCGCCATTGTTTCTCTCCACAGCTTAAAACTGGATGAAAGGCAGGATCATTGTGGTGAAAAATCAGAAGCTCCTCTGTCTAACAACGATGATTGTTGAAACGCAAAGCTTTCTTACATGCGAAAATCTAATGGCGAAGTGCCAAAGTCAAAGTCCTTCCAATTTTCGAAAGTCAAAGCATCAACGGTCAAATTTCAGACTGCCTGAGCGTCAAAATCCAAACACAGACGACAGCAAACGAATCACTCACGAAAAGTCGAGGGTTTCCACCCTCCTCCCATCATCATCGTTAGACCATCATCGTCCTCTGAAATCCAAACTCCCGAAGCCAAAGTCCACCTCAACTCGGCCAATATCCAAAGCCAAATGCCGCGCACAAACCCAAAGGAAAGGGTGAGCGACCCAAATGCAATGGTGGCACAGTCGGATAGACGCTGTATTCATGTGAGGGACCCAGGTTCGATTCCTACCATGGGAAGCGTTTTTTTCTTGTTCCATCATCATCGTAATCATCATGTGCCTTCCCATTGTGTAACGTTGGCTTTCCTGCAGTGCATTTCGGTTACGACAGCACCGTCGGTGGGATGAAGAAAGCTTTGCTTTAATAGCCCATCCTCAGAGAGTCCTGGTGGCATCAAGGTGTACGCACTGGGTGAATGAAGTGAATTTCAATAGTAGCTAGGATCAATCACTCACAGAACAGTGCCACTTAGGGTGTGTTTGGGGAATGCAGAGTTAAAGCTTATGCATTGAAGCTTCTGTCGTTGAGTGTTGCATTCTTGCTTTTTATCTCCTTTTGTTTTTTGCTCCTCATTCCACCCTGGTTCTTTGTACACTCTGGGGCGTAATTTTAAGGAATCAGCCTATTGTGCGAGGCTTGGTATTTTATTCTTTTTACGTTCAAGTTGCTGAACACAAGCAGTCTTTATTTGTCCTAGAGTCTGCGACTTTGGAGAAGTTGTGTTCATTCTGTAAAAGCGTAAATCTGCTATTGCAGCCTTTTCCCGCCTGCTAGGAACTCTGGTCAAAGATGTGAGTCTTTTGGGGATGGTGGAGGTGTGCCATTGATTGTTGTACCGGGCAATCCTTGAATCCCTCCTCTTCCCTATCCCCCCGTGGGATGGTGTGTGCAGGCGGTGTACTGCAGTGAAGCGTGCCGCCAGAGGGCCTGGCAGCAGTACCACCAGGTGGTGTGCGCGGCCAGCAACGACCCCAGCCGACCACTGCACACGCTACTTGAGGCCTGGAAGTGAGTGGCTTCTCCCTGTGGGGCGCTGGCAGTGGTGTTGTCAGGAGGCTGAGCAAGAAACTTGGAGCTGGTTCTTGCTACGCTCGTGTTATCTTAGCCAAGCTTAGATTCAGTACTGAATTTCTTGTCACTGTTTTTATGTTTTTTTTTGTTCCAATGAGTGTGTAGCTGCATCCTTGGCTGGAACTTTTTCACATAACACGCATTGGACATGTTAGTCTGGTGACTTAATTAGGCAATGTTTGCAACTCGCTCCAGCATTACTGTAAATGGAAAAAAACTTCATTTGGAAGCTGTGATGTGCTCTCAGCATTGGCAGGGCCTTCCACACCAGTGGTTGGAGGCTGCCTTGGTGGTGTGTGAGCGAGGTACCCCTTGGGCTCACCTCTTAGAGGCTGGGCCAGCAAAGAGGCTTGCTGTGCATCTGGAAGGAGTCAAACCTCGTTGGTGGTTTGGGGCTCGTGTATCGGGTGAAGGAAGAACCCTTTGCTCTTGGAACTCGGCTGCAATGGCAGAGAAGCAGGAGACCAGAAGACGGGGACAACGAGATACGATTGAATTATGTTGTTGGAATTACAACACAGAATTCTCAAAATGAGCGACAGAACATTGCTGTCTTAGTGATCGCCTGTGCTCTGTTACGCCCTAGATATTCTTTCTTTGCAGTGGACGGTTCCCCAATTATAACAGTGTTTTACCTCCAGATTGCACGGAGGCTTGCTGGTTTGAGTAACTGGTCTGGCACTGAACGTCCCCCCGCATGTGAATTTATAAACTTTGTGTACAAAGCATGCAGCTCTGCAGATTTGATTGGTCAGCTTGGAGCACGCAAATAAACCAATGGTGGGACCAAACGCTGCCCCACCGCTTTCCTTAATTTTCTTCTCCTCTCCCAGACACAGTGGTCGAATAAGGAAGGAACACACTGCCGGGGCATGCTTTTCACAGCTCGGGGAGGGCTCAGGTGCCATTGTGGCCTCAAGCATCATAGCCCCTTGCAAACATGACGCTCTTGTTTGTGTCCCCAAGTGGGGCGGGAAGATGGTCTGCGAGCTACACTTTGTTACCTCCTCACCGGGAGACTCCGTAATGGGAAATTGCCATAATGTCACTGACTGCAAGGGGGGGGGGGGGTTTGACTGCTTACGCGTGATCCCCGCGTGCATTTACAGCTCGCAATTTTCCCATGCTAGTGCAACAAAGACGTCAGCAGCCTTACAGAAGGCTTTTTTTTGCATTACCTGCATTTGCTGTCTCTCTCTTTAAAAAGGGCTACTGGCGAATTTGTCTTCATTAGTTGTGTGTTTCCAGTCGAGGGCATGACGGAATCCTGTCTGGCTGGGAGCGTACGTTTGGAAGAAAACAGCATCACCAACCAGTCCAAAAAAACTTTTCTTTTTTTTTTTAATTTTTTTGGAATGGTCGGCATCTCTTTTTTTGTTTTACATAGTTGATAGTGTGTTTTTTAAGCTTAATGCCCTTTATAATGAAATGAATTCAGAGGCCGGGCTATTTTCAATTTCTTGGGTTCAGAAGTACTGCATCCATAAGTAGTTTTGGTTATTTCTATTCAGTTTGCTGTAAAAAAAAATAATAAAACAAGCAAAGAAAACCTATTTGACTGTTCTCATGTTTCACAGACTTCTGTTATTCGCAGAGTGCTGCAGTCACTCATGCTTCTGTCACCCCGTTTTTTTTTGTTTATATATATTTAATTTTGCCTTTTTTCATCTTGTGGATGTGACACAGGACGATGCACCACCCTCCGGAAACCACCACCGTGGAGCTAGCCGTCCGAGTCCTGGCCGGCTTCATCCAAGCCGAAGACAAAGCCGCCGCGCTAGCTGTGCTCCAGGGCTTTGCAGCGAGCATGACGGCCAAGGAGGAGGAGTGTCTGCTGTCGAGGCTTCTGGGCGAGGAGCAGTGCGCCGAGAGGCTCAGGACATTGCGGGAACACATGGCAACCCTGTTTCGGGGCCACCCCTGCGTCACCCAGGTGGGCACGGCAGGGCTGCCTTGTCTTGTCTTTCTTTTTTGTCTCATATTGGGTACTTACTTCGGCCAACGTTTCAGAGTAGGCATAGGAGATTTGAAGAGAATGCAGGCCAAATGGTCACAAAAAAAAGTAAGGGAATGAGGAAGTGAGGTTGGAAGTGGGAAAAGAATGCGAAGCCTGCCAAGTACGGGGGAATTGTCATGAAGAGCACCGGGCCCCTTAGTATATCATATGGTGATTGCTTCTCTGGTTGTCTAGTCCCTTTAGCAGTCCAAGAACTGAGCCCAAGTATCACGCAGGGCACGTGTTACGAGACACTTTCGAAGTTGGGATATGTGAAAAGTGCGCATCAAGTAGAGACAGGGGTGCCAACTAAGCCGAACTGAATGAGGCAACATGCTGGCGCAGGAATTACTTGTATTGAATGCTGGACAGCAAGAAAAATGAATAATCATGCACATGCCATCCCCTTTTCCCCCCGACCTGTTCTTCCTGAAAGAATAGAAAGGAACGAAGGCTCTCTTAAGAGCTACTGGTCACGTGTGGCTTGAAGACCAAATTACCAGCCAAGCGCAGTTGCAAGATGGTTGAAGTGACTTGATGTTATCTTTTGTGTTGTCCCTTGATCCCTCTCTCTCTCTGTTTCCCTGTGTGCAGTGGCTCGGCCATGAAGGCTTCCGGTCCCTCATGGCCCTGGTGGTGAGGAGTGGGCAGGTGATTGGCACCAGGTAAGGTCGAAGCCTTCTTCTGACGTGGAGGACGGCTCTTAGTTCTCCATATCTTAATTGAATGTTCAGGATTTGAGGACGCTAGACGCCGTCACTTTTCCGAGATTTATAGATATGCCATACCCCTACACCCTTAGCTGTTTTGTAGCAGATGAACCTATGTTTTCCACAATTCGCTTTTTACCTTACATTCAAAATATTGGATTTTTAAAACTTATTATCGACCGGGCGTAATTCCAAAATGGTATACGCCAAGATCTTTACATTTTTTGACAACATTTTAGACTGAGGGCCTTTTACAGCCCCCCTACCAATGATTTGTTTTTTAGCCTCCTCATGTCCTTTGAAATTGTATTTTACTGCCTGAAAGACCACTCACTCTGACATGGTGCTCTTTGGCCTGGATGTTCTTGTGCCATAAACACATACAACTACAAATACTTTAGTGCGCACTACAGCACCCAGCCACCACTGTCTAGTTCACAAAAAGATGCTAAGTGGGCTGTAAACATTGCTTGCTTAGGTTACCGCTGGCAGTGGCAAATCCAGAGGCCTAAATTTAGCTGGTTGCAAAATGTTTATCATGTAGGACCTGTGTGCGAACGAGCAAAAAGTCAGTTTTAACCATGAAGTCAACGGAAGTAAAAACTTCGAAGGCTGTGGTAGCGTGAAGACAGATTTTAAAACGCAGTGTGATGTTGTTACGATAGTTTTTTTCAGGGGCTGCGAACAACACATGTTGTTTTCTGTTCTTCCACCTGTTGCAGATAAACTAAGGCTCTAGACTTCTGTTGAATATGGCTCAGATAATGGATTAGTACATGGATCAAATTGCAGAATGCGGCTTCAAATAAGGCTGATGAATTCGCTTTAGTGTCCCTCTAAAAGGCAACTCCGGGGCTTATTTTAGTTATGTTAAATCAGTGGTCGGATTAAGTTTTTTATGCCTTCTCTTTATTCATGCTAATTTCGAAGAATAGCTACTTTCTACAATATCCATTTTTCTTTTTTTTTTTCAAAGAGAAGGTCAGTTTCATTCACCCAATAATAACTAAAAAGTAAATTTTGAACTGTAATCCTCACACAGGCTCTGTTGCTTTTTTTTTTTCTCAACTGTTTTAGTATAATTGCTTTGTAATTACACAAAACAAACCGTTGTTCACTTTTTATTCACTTTGGGGGGCCATAATCACCATTCGCACATGCCTAGTAATTTGCAGTGTGTCCACAGTTGAGGGAGACTCACCTGATCCAGTTCCTATGGGACTTGCTAGTCATGACCCACGGGCTTGAAAACCGTCATGCACTAATACAAAAAGTTTTACGGATCTATGAAAATGTTCCCAACAGCTTAGTTGGCTTGTTCTAGAAGTAAGTCACTTCTGTACTGAGATAAAAAGGTAAACAAGAAGCACATTTAGTTTATGTAGTTTCCAGTAGGTGGCGCTGACTGTCTAGCCATGGCAAAGTGTTATTTCTTTATTTCGGTACAGAAGTGACGTGCTTCCAAAACATGCACAAACTAGGGTGTTATGAACATTTCAATGGGTGTGTGGAACTTTTTGTATTGGAGCACGATGGTCCTGTGGGTCATCAATTATTAATTAATAGTCCCATAGGGATGTCATCAGGTGAGTCCCCCTTAAACGCACTGCACATCATAGGAAAGTGGTAACTAAGGCGATGGCACTGCAATGCAAGGACTACGTAGGTGAAAAGTTATTGATGTATGGGTGGCTGCTTATTGGCTGGACTGGTACAAATCACTATTGAAGTAACTTCCAAAGACCACCATGTGTGGTAAAGTGTCCACAACAAGGATCTTGAACAGAAGAATGTGCTGTCAGGATGTACCGGCAATCTGGAGTTTTTTGCTGGGCTAACAGGGCCTTGTATAACCCTCTGCCTCTCGCATGGATGCTAACTGTTGGCAAACAAAATTTAGTTGAGCACATGTTTATGACGGGAACAGGTTTGCATGTAGTGTGTATGCAGATCTTGCTGAGTGGATTGTGTTTTGAATTTTTGAAGTTTAGCTTTTTTAGTGACGTGTTCCAATGTTTTCAATAGCTTCTTTAATGATGCTTTGATGAACCTCACAGCACAGCAGAAAAATTTCACCTTGTCTGCTTGCTCAGGGTTTAGAAGAAATGAACTCTGTTTACACACAGCTGTTCACATTCCTCCACTCAAGGCCCGCTATGATTTCAGCCATGCTGTTTTCCTGAGCTGATTGGCAACCAAATGTGTGCGGTGAAACAACAAGCGCAGAGTTGTCCATTAAAACTGCCATGTCTGCATGATATGGCAGTGGTGTGTTAAGTTTTTTGTGTGTGTGGTGGAAAAATGCAATTTCGTCCAGTTGTCCTGCAGTGCAGGGGTGCCACCACCTCACCTCTGCGAGATCTTAACGGGAGGTGGACTGATTAAGAACAGTTTTTGTCACTGAACTTTGGTTGATATGAAAATGTGAGCATTTGGTTGTATCGTTTCCATGGTTCGTTTTTCCTATTTCTGGTGTTGATTATCCGCATGTCCACTGCCTTGCGTGCCGAAAGTGCTGGAACGGTAGTCAGGGCCCATCAAGCTGTCCCCAGATTTCTTCCTGATTACATTTCGCAATTCTTATTACGCAAATGAATTGAAACTGAAATTGAAAAATTGAAAATTTCTTTTTTTTGTGTGTGCGTTGATGACGGGAAAGACTCTGGTCGAAGTACCATCAACAACTTTACTGTAACATAGTTTCCTTAACTACCACAAGCAGTGGCTTTTTTCGGAGCTGGGAACCTTGGGGAACCAACAAATAAGTAAGTGAATAAATTCTTGGCCTCGTGTTGAAGTACTGGTTTTCAGATGCTGGGTTGCAGCTGGATGCAGTTCACAGTGACTGTCCGAAACGGGCCCACATTGCTGCAAAGGGGTTGTGTTCAATTTACTGGTGGCCGTGACTGTGGATGCTTATTGATGATGATGATGATTATTTCTATTGGTTTCCCCTTTGTATCGGGGTGATGACATGTCATCTTACCAAAAAGGACTAATATACATATGTTTTACACTTTTGGTTCAATACTAGCGCTGCTTAGGGCAGGCCCAAAAGCTTATTAGGCACAGAATACTTTTTTTTTTCTGTTACAGATGGTAACTGTCCTAGGCAATATTCCCCTCTCTGCTTTTCGTCCACCAGCATTCTAATCTTCTTTTCGTCCCCTCGACAGCCTTGAAGGTAACTTCCTCTGTGATTCCCTTAAATCCTTGGCCTTCTGAAGCCCAATATTCCCTTCATGTAGATTTGGATGGATACCCTCACATTCTAACACGATGTGCCGCATAGTTTCTGTTTCTTTTTCCGCAGACCACGCATACCCCATCATTTTGTGAATACTTCCCCACAAAACTCTTAGTTCGCAGGCAACCTGCTCTAGCCTCAAAAAGCAAAGCACTGCCCTGGGAATTATCGTAGAAATTTTCCTTTCTGATGTTCATCTTCTCTGCCCTGTACATCTCTAACGACGTTTTCGCCTCCATTTTTTTCCCTCCATTTATTCGTTTCAATCTGCCTTGCCTCTTTTTTGGTTACCTTGGCTGTTTTGGATTCCCCACTGTTCTTTCCGTATTTCATCGTTAGCCTTCTAGTCTTTCTTAATCACTGCGTGTCCACGCTTTTCAGTATAGGTACCTAAAAACCTTAGCTGCCCACCTTCGTTGACCCATTGCCCTCAACCTCATCTCAAAGCATATTTTACTCTGAGCTTTTCTAACTTCAAACGACGCCCAGCCCATATCTCCCTGAACTGCTTCGTTAGTTGTTTTTCCATGCGCGCCTAAGGCCAAACGTCCTACCGTTCTCTGGTTTACTTCAAGGCCTGATAGAACGTCTGATTTTAAGCAGAGTACAGCATTCGCAAACGTGAGACCCGGAACCATTACTCCTTTCCACATTCCTCTTACTACTTCATATTTGTTATACCCCCACAGAGCTCTATGCTTCATTATAGCTGCGTTCGCTTTCCCTTAACCTTAAGTTGCTCCTCGTGAGTACTTACGTAGTTATCCCCTTCGTTTATCCACACTCCCAAATATTTGTATTCCTTCACTCTAGGTAATTCGCCTTGCTGGATAGACACTACGTCGGTGGTAGTGTCATTGAAAACCATTATTCCTGATTTTTCTGCACTGAAATTTAATCCGAGGTCAGTGGCTTCCTGGCCGCAAATATTTATTAGCCGCTGCATATCGGTTTGGTTATCAGCTAAAAGAACAATGTCGTCTGCGTATAACATTCCCGGAATATGCTGTTGTACCACTTCGCCTTGCAGTGCCCATGCCATTTTTTTTTTTTTGGCCCATTGGGAAGGAATGGCCTGAATCACAGGAAACCAGCTGGACATGGAAACAAAGGACTAAATGTTAACAAAAACCAACAGGGACAATGCTGGTCCTGCTGGTTTCTTCTAAACCTAATATGCACCAACTAGCCCAGCAACAAACTCTCCTGAATCACAGGGGGTCAGTGCTTTCGTGAATGTCTCATTTTGGCTACTGGCGGCTGTTCCTTTCTGTTGCCCAGTGCTCTGGGCGAGTGGGTGAAGAACTGCAATGATCTGGAGCTTCCAGAGCCCCAGCGTGCCTCTCTGGATGCCTTCACGGACCAGCTGTACGACGACCTGGAGAAAGGTTTGTTGGCCTTTTTGCTGCTGTGGCGGTGGGCTTTATGGGACCACCCATTGCCCTGGCTTTGTTGGGGCCAGGCACAACCTGGTGGAACGTCTTGATTTGCCCTTGAATGGTGCAAACTTGGGCCAGTTGCCTGTGTGTTGTTTGGTGCGGGGCATTGTGGCACAAATTCCATGTGTTTGCCCCTGCTTTGACATCCTGTAGCATAGCCCTGTTCTTTCCGCGTTGAATGCTTTTATTTTATTTTTCTTGCAGTCGCATTTGTAAAGGTACAGGTGTGACCACATGTTTGATGCTGTTTGCATACAGTCATCCGTTTACTTTTCTGCAAAGTAGTGTCCACCTTGCGAACATCTGTTGCTGTTTTTCGCTTTTTATTTTTTTTTTAGTTTTGCAAAAAAAGTAGTTGTGGAGTGTGGAAAATATCTTAAAGGAGCACTGACACGAAAATTTTATGTTACACTTTTATTGCTTTTATCGATGCTTAATGGCCTGGCGAACCTGAAACAGCACTTCAAATACTTCAGCGCGCGATAGTTATTATATTGAACGGCCTGAAAATCGTTTGTTTCAAATTCCTGCGCTTTCATCCCGAACGGCGCATATGACAGAATCCCTGACTGACCTCACCGCTTTGTGCGGACGTCACCGGTGCCCGCTTGAAAGGGTGTTGCGCCCACTCGCCGCTCGTGGGGCCGCGCGCGTGAAGTGACGTCACGAGTTTTTGACGAGCGCTGCCGCGTCACTTCTTTTGGCTTTCACTGGATGATGTCACGCTGATGTCCATTTGCTGAGTGCCGCTCCGCGCGCTGCTCCGTCGGCACGATAAATGAGATCAAATTAAACTATGTTCTTTGCGTCGCAGGCCGCTTATATTTCAGCCAGGGTATACTGTTGAGTGAAGGAAGCGAACTGTGCAATAATATTAACGCCGGAAATTGGTGTCAGTGCTCCTTTAAAGGGGTGTTTTAGTTTCCATGTGTGAAGCGTGCATTGGCTAGATTAGTGTTTGAAGGGGCTGATTGGAGTTATCTTTTTTTTCAGCATAATATTCTAGAACATAGCATACATTCAAACCCCGCAATAACGAAATCCCACGAGCACGAATTCTCGCAACGAAATATGTTCGGATCCCTGGCGAACTTCCAGACACCCATGTATTTCATATGCCATGGCAACAAAATGCTTTTGGAAAGTGATTCCACGTTAACGAAATTCGCTGCAAGTCTGGTTGGCATTTTACCTACCCATTTCAGGCTGACAGTGTCCGAAAAGTGATGAAATGCATTTTTTTCGAACTAAAAGTGTGTAAACTTTTGCCACAGCGCACTTGCATGGGCGCCTCCATTTTTGTTTATAAAAAAGACCGTGCAGCAGGCGGCTGTGGACGCAGTCCTGCAGCAACACCACCAGGGGGCGACACATGCTGACTCAATGCACGTCTTTGGCTTGGGCTATGCAGAGTGCATGCGTTTGTTGTGTGTGGGGTAATCGGCACGTTTGGTCTCAGTAAGATACCTCCGCCAGGATAAAAGTGGAAGTTTTTATCGCCGCAAGATAAGCCAGCCATCATTGCGCAAGTGGAGGAAGGGAGGATAGCACCAACAAATTTGGAACCGCCTGCAGCTCGCTCTACCATTTTGAAAAGCAAGGGCACCACTCCTTAATGGCACAGGCGTGCTAAACAAAACAATGGCGGCTGTGGCCTCTCTGTATGTCAACAAAGCGGTGCTCACTTAGTTTTGTTCGTCAACAGAAGAAGCTGGACTTCGCTTGCATGCTCGGACAGACTCGGTGCTGAGGGCGAAGGCGAAAAATGGGCAGAAAACATGAACCCACAGGATGTTTTAGATGCATTTGACACAGCACCATCGTTCTTAGGCATGCACGACGACTAGCAATGAACCACTTCCCGTAGTGTGAGAGCTGAGCTGTGAAGTTACTCCCAGGTAAGGCTCAGGAAGTAAAATAACCGACTTTCGAAAATAAATTTTTGGTTTGTGGCCGATTTTCCTGTTGTTTATGTTTCATTCTCGTGGCAACAAAATCCCGGCAAAAGCGAATTTTTCGGCTTTCTCTGGTGGTTTCATTATTGCAGGGTTCAACTGTAGTTGGTAGTATAAAAGAACGTGGCGTGGTAGTGTTGTGATTACAGTCTGGTGATTTTTGGCTGTACGGACTGTTTCTCCATGAAATTTATTTTTCTTTTTTCCAGAGTCTGGTCCATTCCTGAACAATGAAGGTGTTGGGCTCTTTCCACTCCAGAGCCTATGTAAGCACTGCTGCTCGACCTTTTTCAGCTCACACTGGTCTTGGTCTTTCGTCTGAACTTTGTCTATCTTATTATGAGTTACGGGTTCACCTCCGGGTAATCTACCTTTTTAAGACCCTGCCGAAATTTTTGTTTAGCACTGTTTGATCTTAATTAACAGGAAAGGTTGTTGTTTTTAGAAGGTCATGTAATAATGTGCTGTGGGAAATCTAGACACTGATTTACTTCATGGCACAGCCATCATGAGGGCTAGCATTTTTTTTGGTTCCTAAATATAAATATAAATATAAGACATCTTTAACATTTTATTCATCCGCTTAGTTTTACTGGAAGCGTGCGGCCGCACCACCACTCCTAAGCTAAACAAACTCATAGGTGGACGCCATTATTTGGTGGTGGGGAACAATGTGGCTGGCTGTCTTTCCACAAGGCACAGCCTCGGAGGCCCAGTTCGCCAAGCCAGAGCTACAGCCAATCCGTATCCAGTTGAAATCGCGCGAATCTGCGCTGCTGGCGCTGCGCCGTGATGTATGCATTTGAGCAGCTGTCAGTGCAGTTTTTCTTCTACCATTCTTCAAACTCAATAGCAAAATTGTTTTCATGTTTGAGCTTGAACCCGCCACATCCTGTCTTCCTATCTTAATTGCAAGCACATGCTCGCGATAAAGGCGGCTTGCCTTTTAAGGTCAGGTGCTGCTGTGCCCAGCCAGAGATAAGATAATGGGCGCCGCTTCTGCCACAAGCAAGAGGGGGGCTTTTGACCAACGTGCAAGATCAACAAGCATAGATAGGACCACAGCACGGGGTCGTGCCTGTTCTTTGCTTTTATTCAGCATCTTCTCGCACAGTTGAAGCCATGATGGAGGACTGGGCATGGTGGCATTGGTTCATTGTAGCTGGACAATGTGAACAGGTACAGTGACCGCCAAAGAGGAACACAGGTTACACTTGTTCATCTCGCTCTTTTTCAATCCCCTATGTGCTGCCCAAGCTCCTTCTTAATTTTGAGTGAGAAATTTTGATGGTACGATTGACGCACCAGTGAATGCATGGGAACTCGAGTGGTGTCCTTACAGGGGTGTTCTGTCTCCCACAGGCTCCCACAGCTGCATCCCGAACACGGAGTCCTCCTTCCCGCACAACAACTACATCCTCAGCCTGGTGGCCCTCAGGGACATCGGGCAGGGAGAGGTAAGGCATTGATATTAATAATAACCTTTATTTTCTCAAAGGAACCGATTACAGGCGTGGGTCAGCGCACTCTCCAAAAAAGGCTTGTGGGGTATGCCCGACAGTTGGCTGCACATCATGGTCGTAGCGATTCACAAATATTGGTCAGTGTCATTTATAGAGGAAAAGAAAAGAAATAAGAGAAAGAAAAAAAAACAATAAAGGAAGTAAGAACAGTGAACACAAAAAGGAGTAGTAAAAAAATCACCAGAAAATACATTTGAAAGCTTATACGTCAATCACGTAGTTCAAGCACAGCGGCTCTAATTTGAGCACAGCTGCTGTGCAAAAGCAGTTCAGAGAGAAGAGAGCTAAGAACAGAAGGGACATAAAAAGTACGCAATTGCTCACCATACTTAGTAGAACAATCGGCGCAAACTGGCCTCCACCTTTTTATGTTGCCGCTGGTGCTTTCAGCAGGCTCTGGGAGAGGGCAGGGTATTGTTAGAATGGTGCAGTTCTGATGCACCCTTCATAAGCATGCAGAAAATATGTACCTTTTGGAGGTGTGCGCTGTGCAAGCTCTTGGTGGGAGCAGAGGTCGCTTGTTGAGCAGGTTAGTAGCAGGTCACTTTGTGTGTGCACGGAGTTTTCCACAGTTGGGTGCACCTTTAGCATCAGCTTTGCACAGTGCTGGTGCTTCGTTCCCTCGACAAAATGCACTATGACAAGTTCCTCTGCTGTTGCTGTACGTGTGGTAAAAACTTGCCTTGGAATGGTACTGAGAAATTCTTAACGGAGCTTCAAAGGTACCGTACTTACCCGTTCTAACGTGCACCTTTTTTCCGAAAAAATAGGTCGAAAGTGCATGCGCGTTAGAATCGGATACGAAACCGAAACTGCCGAAACAGCGGAAATTTCGTCCCACCCGTCGCCATCGCCATCTCAAGATGGTGCCAAAGCTTTTACGCAAATTTTTCGGACGCAGGAAGTATAGGCGCCTAGGCTTTTCTATCGGCGTTGACACAAATCGTTCGTTCCACTTGCGCGCTTGATAACAGCAATAGCACCAGCCACTCTCTCCGCGTTCAAACGAGCGGTCGGCTGAAGCGTGCGCCTCTGGAGAAGCTCGCGGGATGGGCGTGCAGGCGTGGGCCACGATCCCATCGACCATGATTGAACGTTTGTTCAGAAGTGTGGCATCGCGAACGGGTTGACGGCACGAGGACGAGATTGTGGTCAGCGGAGAGCGACGAGGAAATGAGATTACTTCGAGAATAAATCGCCCGTTTTTCTCGCATTCGTTTTTTCTGCTCACAAATTCTGCGCGTTACAATGGAGGTCCCGTTTTTTTTTTTTGCAGGAAAATTCCTTAACGGGGGGGGTTAGAATGGTAATTGGTACTTGCAAAGAATCCCCAAAAGGGGGGAAAATTTGGGTTTGGATTTGGGATTTTTTTTTTTTCCCAAAAATAAAGCGCCAGCCACATTTGATGTCATGGGAACGGGGTAAATAGGTTGCGTAGAAAAAGGGGTGGCTGAAATTTACCAGCGAAAATTTTCGGGGGCATTATAGCAAACAGGTTTGAGTGGCAGAATCGGTGGCAGTTGTGATTCGAGACCATTCTATTCTATAAATGTTTTGAAACAGGCGCATCTTTTGTGATGCCCATCTCTAAAATTAACGTTGTGTGGATTTCCTGTTCTTCTTGTTCACTCGTGGGTAGCACGTAGGCAGAGGAGTGCTGATGACCACCTTCTCCCCTGTTGCGCTCTTTCTACCTGCTCACAGGAGATCACCGTGTCGTACTTGGACGAGTGCAGCCTCAGCAGGAGCCGACACAGCCGAGCCAAGCTACTCAGGTAGGCAGCTGCTTCCGGTACTGGTGGAATAGTGAAACCTCGATGCACCAAACTTTATTGTCACACAAAGTCTGCCAATGTAAAGACATTCATACTTTGTTTATTTTTAATCTCAATGCAGCGAAGTCTTGCTCACCGGAGTTTTAATGTAACGAATTTTCATGGACAGTTCAGCACAAACTTGGGTTCTCCCAGTGGATTTGCAGGGCAAACACGAGCACTGAAATGGGCTCCCGATAAACTGTGAGTGGGGAAATGGGAAAAGTGGGCCATCAGGGTGCTTACAAGTGGTGCCCCCTGGGAGAGGTCAAAAGTTGAGCGAAGAATTGCCCGTGGAGGATGAGTTGAACGGCAAGAGCAGCAACCTGCATGGTGAAGCAGCAAGCCTGAAGCGCTGAGGGTGGTTGCTGTTGGAAAATGTTTTGTGGTGGCATCGGTCGTGTCACGTGAGTGGTTTACCTCCTGTCAGCTTTACCTAAATAAGCTTGGTTAATAAGTGAAAGCCTTTCAATTGAGAGGACACTGTGTGTAAATTTTGTAGCATGGCATGTGCGACTTTATTGCTTCTCTATATATCTGCTCTGCTACCACGAACAACATTTTGCTGAGCTCTGCAATGCATTCTGGTTGTCTTCGGGTTTGGGATAGGTGATTCCAGTGTGGTCTCCTAATGCAAGTTTTTGTTTTGTTTTGTTTGTTTGTAAGGCAGCAATACAGCTACAGTCCAGCTCATCTACAGCAACACCATTTACAAGAATATATACTGCATAGGATAATTAAACAGCCTTTTCACCATCTGCTTCCCCATAAGTTGCGGGTCACTTTTCACAGCTTATTAAAGTTTTGCTATTTCCCATTACCGTTTATAGCGGCTGAAGCTTGAAGTGTGGGCCCACATAAACAGCAATGTTCAGAGGAAAAGGCAAAATGTACGGCGCATTGTTTTGTCAGCAATGCATGCTTTCTAACACCGCAGAGCATGATCTGTGGCACGGTTCTCGTATGTCCACCTCTAGAAATTGTAATCGGCCTCGTGAACTGAGACAGCTGGCTCTGCTGTGCGTTCATTATCCGGAGCATTGGTATCTTCTGACTCCCCTAGGAAAAAGGATTCGGCTATGGTATGGGCTACGACATTCCGTTGTCCAAGTGAGAGGGGGAATTTTCCCCGCTATGCCCTCTTGGAGGGCATGCACACTTTCCAGCTGACATGTTGTGTTGTTGACACACAGAACCTGAGTTGGTGTCAGTGTTGACTTTCAACATAAACATGTTGTTTTTTAGAAACACCACATGCTTCAAAATGGTGTTTTGCTTTTAGGCCAAACCCACTTTATAGTTAACTTTTATGAAAAAGGGATTTTGTTGGTGTTCAAATGCATTTGTAGGTAGATTAGACTGCATGTCCCTACCATCCTCTTAGCAATGGTCTTCGCTTGTCGTAGTGATTGGCCCTAGGTGCATTGCGATAGGTGATTCCAGTGTGGTCTGTTAGTGGTTGATTTGTTCAATCATTGGGGAACCTGCAGTTGTGCACTTCGATAATTTTTTGTGGAAAAGTGTAGGTGTTTGTAATGTGTGTTCGTGCAGCAATGCTGAGCCTGGACTTCGGTGATTAAAAAAAAAAAACAATCGCAGCAGTAGCAGTAGGAATCACTTCTCTTTTGTAAGGAGTAGAGAGAAAACTAGCAACATCGTCTGGCATGATAAGCCGCCTGCTAAAGTGGCTGCAGAGCTGAAAGAAATATGAAAATGAAGGAAGGAGGACACGAAGGTCGAAATTGATTGCGATGCACCAGCTAAAGCCACGGATGGCTTGAGCGAGTGTTGAAAAAATACATGCGATGTTGAGCATCTGAGGTGAGTAGGCCATCCTTGAGGAGGCATCTCTAAGACCAAGTTGTCTTCTATTAGTAAGGTCACCATCCTGTATAGCTACAGCCAACGCACGTCCGACGTGGATCCGAAATCTGTGCAACTCCACACAGGTGCACTTGGGGCGGCTCTTTATAGTTCCCCTACAGCCAAGCACATTGAAGCTAGCCCCCTGAAAGTGAGCTTTCCTGCCAGGCTCATTTGTTAAGGCATTGCCTTTTCCCTCTTCTTCCAGGGAGAACCACCTTGTTTGACCTGCAGCCTGCGCACCCCACGGTGTTGAGGGCACAGGCTGACCACCGGACGTGAGAGCCGACGAGAGGGAGATGGACGACGACGAGAGCGACAACGAGGAATCGTGAACGGGGCCGGTGCTACACCTTACAGAGAACTGCCTGTGTGGTCCATATTTATGTGAATGCTAGGGTCGTGTTGTTGGAGTGCATCAGTGCCCTGCTATTGGTGGTGCCCATATGTGTTGGGGAACACGGGCATCATTGCCGAGGGGCCCTCCGCAGTCAAATGGCTGGGACTTGACCTTTTGCCCTTTGCAGCCCGATTGTAGAGTTTCCAGGTCAGGTGTGCAAGCGCTGTTGATATCTGTGCACACCTCCGTCAAACAGCCTGCATTGGTTAGTCAAATTTATGCGGCCTGTGATAACGGCAGTCAGTCGGCAATGGGTGCTTGTGCTTGTGTAGTCAACAGGCTTTTTTTTAGTATGATGATTAACACATTGATTGTGATTGCGTACAATGATGGGAATTCTGCTCAGTCACAACGTGCTTGAGTGCTAGACTAACTTCCCGTGTTTGCAGGTTGTTTCACTGTTGGTTTGTTTCTGTCTCACCTTACCAGCTTTAAGACGCCTTCATTTTCTTTCTTTTCTTATGTGTGGGTAAGTTGATGATCAATGTCATTATATGCCTACCTGTTTCAAATAAATATGGAAGACATTGTAGCAGGAACTGCACACACTGAAAACTTGTTGATGGTACATGGAGGGACCAATAAAATTTGCATTATTTATTTTTAAACTTTGATTTACTGAAAGGTGTTATTTGATCTGGGAGACTGTTCACAAATGAAAACAATGCTCGGGATGACAAATTTGAATTTGTGTTGCTGAAGCTGTTTCTCTCTTATTAAGTGTGTTGCTTTAGAAGCGCGTGTCAGATTTGTGCAAAGTGAAGCTTTGTGGTCCCGCATGGCAGATAGCTGTCAAAATTTTTCAAAATTCAGATTCTGTGTACTAAAGTGAAAGCTTGCACTCAAATGTTACATAACCGTTTGTTGAGCTGCAGTTTGTAAAGAACTAGGATATCTGTCAGCTGACAATAACACAATGAAAATAAATTGCAAATAAAGTTATACTGTTGGTGCACAACTTTTCTGTTTAAAGGTCTTTGATTTCACATTTATACACAAGTTACGTAGTCAGGCTCTTAATGGCCTTCTGATTAGCTGGAGTACGCACATAAAACAGGGATCCCATTTTGCAACGAAGAGTAACCTCATTTGTGCCAAAAAAATCCGTGCAGAGAGGAGTTGCATGTAGAAGAGAGAAGCACATGTCTTAGTGATCTGGTCATCACAATGACAGAAGTTTACAGTGCAGAACAAGCGTGAAAAGGAAGAATGAAACAACGCAAGCACTCCCAATTTGGTTTGAGTGTGAGAGTTGTATTTGCACTGCCGTTTTTTCTTAAGTATCTTCAGTGCAGCAACCTCATGTGCCGTTGTGCGAATAACGTTGCCTCTGTCGTTTTAGACATTCACCAAAGGGATCATTTCGTTGATGAAAAACAGCGCAATTGCTTGTAAGAATTAAGCAAACAACCTAAGGGAAGTCGAAGTTTTCGTTGGTACGGGGTTGCTGCAGGACTTGAAGCTTGTGTCTTACTAAGTTTTTTTGTGAATAAAATTAAGATACTGCTGTAAAGGAGTTCCACTTTAAAATAGAACACGTGTTCTAGCAAGGAGTGGTTTCGTTTTGAAGCAACGTAAAGCCATGCTATACCCCTTGGCACTGCTTCAAAAAATAGAAGAGATAAGGTGTTATGTGTGTGTGCTGTACAACATTTTTTGTTGTGTGCTGTACAACATCTGTCCTGATTATGCATGTGCATATATCTTGTTGTGTACTAGTGGCAGGTGTCATTGACGTAACAAAAAGGGGAAAGCTATATTTTCTGCTTGCGTTGATTAAGGTTCAGGCAATTTGTGTCTGATACAAGACGGGGTAGCTTGTGTGAAATCTGAAAACATTAGAACAGAACAGGACTTTTCGAGGCTCTTTTTGCTAAGTTTTAGTGAGAACACCTGATTGTTATTGATGGCAGCTGTTGTCAACGGTTGACACTACAGTACTGGAGGTCATGCATACTTTTGATGTTGGTGTAAAATGAAGCCAGTTTCAAGCAGCAATTTCGGCAACCCAATGGGTGCAGTTGCTTGAAAATTACGTTGAGCGCAGTGTCGTTAGTTCTGTGCTTAGCCGCCACCATTAGTGACAGCAGTGTGCAAACTTTACGTCGTAGCTAAGCAGTACATTTTGTATGCATGCAGTGGCTGTTCCAACTTTGGCAACACCGGTCGTGTTGCATTGTGGGAGACGAAATCTAATATGTTTGTGCACGTGAGATTTGTTAGTGCTGCAGTTTGTCAGAGAAAGTGTTAAGAACAATAATTGACTGTGGAACACATCGCGGCCAAGTTGCGCAAATTTAAATTGCAGTGCAAGGAACAGACAAGTGCACTGAGAGTTGCCACCTGGTGATTCATTTGCGCCTGCCTTCATCTACTGCACCAAAAATTTGGTACTGACCAATCACCTATGTTCAGGCCCCTGTTGCCATTGTGCAGAGGCAGCACCATTGCGCACAAACTTCTTCCCCTGAAGGACACCTGAAAACCATTCCAGTTCCTACCTCCAGTTAGGTCTAGCCCTTTTGCCAGCTTGTATCCACGTGTCCGAAATGCCAAACTGACACCAACTGGCTCGCACGAGGGGCATCTAATCCCAAGTGGAATAAGAAGCAAATATTGATTTCTGTTTTCATACGGGACAGAGACATTCAACTTGCTTTGCACCATCGTGAAGACCAGAATAAGAGGGTGCATTCACCCCTTGGGAGAGCCAGTGACATTTATATTAAGGCGTAAAGCTCATAAAGCATACTCATAAAGCACCAAAAGTGAGAGCAGTCATCATCGGTGACAATGTGATTGGTACCGAAGTGGCCACCGCTGCACAGAGAAAACAAATAAAAAACATTGGATTCGTGTGGGATTTGAAACTGGGCCTCCAGAGCAAAAGTTAAGTGCACTAACCCGGCACCACACTTCAATGAAACAAGAATCAGCTTGATGTGTGGCCTGTTGCAGGTGCATGTGGCCGCACTTGTGCAAAACAGGTACACATGGAGGAGAGCTCTGACTGTGGGGAAGTTCTCACATGAATTCACGTGAAAAGTAATTCATGCGGATGGATAGTCTGATGACTGCTGGCTGTTGCCTTCAAATCCCATTAGCAAACTTATGTGCCTGAGGAGTTTTTACCTAGCCTTTGGCAGCTAATTCAACCTGGCTGCAAGAATGTGCCAATCACCATGTGACCAACTCGCTTTCAGAGGTGACCCATCAGCTTGCACCTATAGTAGGTTGCTTTGCCTTTGTCTGCTGCATGCCCAATGTGTGTAGTAGCCGTATGTGTACTACCGCCACTTTCATTGAAGCATGTATGAAAGAAGCTAATGCGGCTCCAACCGTTCCGTTGCTTTTTCATTGTTTCCAGCAACGCTGGCAGCGCTGCAGGGGTTTTTAAAGCAGGAGGAGAGACTTCCTTCGCTGTGGGGAACAGTCACCCTTTATTTGGCTCATTCAAGCGGTAGAATTTGATGGTACTCCCTACCAAGCATGAGGGCAATCATCAGGACCGTGGACCAGCTGCCAATGATAGGAACGGGGGAGTTTCATCTGGCTGCCTGCATTTGCTGGATCCGGATTGTACTTGTTGCATCAGACAGTGGTATTGAAATCACAAGCGAAATGAAGAGTGGGGTCCTTATTGGGTGGTATATGAAAGGTGCCTCGCTCTTCATGAGGGCAGAGGTCTTTTGTACGCCACAATCGTCACGGTACACTGGCTTCTACTTCTGCTCGTGGTTAAAGTAAATCGTTACGGACAGTCGTTTTCCTTCCCTTAAGGAGCAAGATTTTTTTAGTCATCTGGGACAGCAGTGCACCAGCGAAAGGCCTTGGAGTGTAACCCAGCAACTCTTGCAGCAATACAAAAAAAAAAGCAAAAACTAAACAAACTGCCCAGCCAGGGAGGACGTTGGGAAGGGGAGGACAGAAAGAATACCGCCGACCAAGAATGTGGAACTTTGTACAACTCATTACCCCAGTCAAAGCAGTTCGTTCCTGCGGCGAGAGAAGGCAGCGTTTTGTAACAATTTTCTGCGGGAATTTTAACAATTCAACCGGTCACCAAAACCACAATTTCGTAGCACAGTTTCCCGATCCTTTGATGTTGGTGCCGTTGGTCGCGGTAACCAACGGGTACGCCGAACCTGACGGAGCACGGCCGGGATATATCAAGGTTTTGCTCGATGTAAACTAGTTTCCATCGAGCGGCCGTGGTATCACGTACGTTGTGAGCAGCTGCAAAAGCAGCACGGCGGTCGGCGCCGTCCCTTTAAAAACAGGCGCGCTTTTAACCCCGGACACGCACTCGACTCAGAATTCCGCTCTAGCTCATCTCGCAAATGCCGCAAATGTAACTCAAAGGATCACATGAGCCCAAGCCTTGAGGAGCATATTTGAGAGGCAAGCAGACGCCTTTCGTAGAACGGACGCCGGAGCTCACTGCGTGGCGACTGCTGGTTGGGCTTTCCAGCCACGCCGGCCGGGCTTTGAGATCAACGCGCACCACGCTCGCACTGCTCGCACGCGCCTTTGCAGAGGCCAAGGTCGCGCTGGCATCACTGGGGTGCCGTGGTGCCGTGTGCAACGGAGAGTTCTCGAAAGGAGCGTCTAACGGAATGTAGGCTTGGAGTTCGTGGGATGAACTTCTTTGTGTTTGCGTGGACTTCGAACTTCCTCTAAAAGCAAGCTAATATGGACCATACCTGGCCTGCTTGTCGTCAAAGCTCACATCGGTGGCCCAACATGCAAAGAACAGCGTGCGCGTCCGGCGGTTTGTCAGAGCGAGGTGAGAAGACGTACGGCGTCATTTTGTGGCGGCGTGATTCCCGTGTCAACCGGTACATCGCAAAAAGGAGGCGATGACAAATAGCTGGATTTTCTGACCCGGACTATTGCTCGTGGAACGTGTGAGTACAGCGATATTTTCCACCGCTGCTTTGTTAATAACTAGGACGAATCGAGGAGCTCCGGCCAACGATCATTAGTCGATTTCAACTGGAGACGCACGTGTGGGTGCACGTGTAGAAAGCGGTAATACTGAAAGTGCGGCGTCTAAAATTGCACAAATGTATTTGTTTCATGGTTAAGCCGTCAGGCCAGTACGGCTACTATTAGATTTAGGTGAAGTGCTCTAATTTGAACTGCATTTCTTTTTCGTACAGCCGAAATGATATCGCGTGCACTGCCAGCCTGCTTGGATCGTTTCAGCGTACCGTTTGCGTTGGGGACTGTGGCGCATATGAACATTTTGTCGAAGGGGGGCAACAGTTTATTTGCAGGTAATAAGTAAGACTCCTCGCCGAAAGAAAAAAAAAGCAATAAAACGAAACTACGCGTCACGAGCAAGCTCGCCCAGCGCTCCGCGTGAGATAATTTCGCATTCAAAATAACCGTAATTATTTCGATAAAAGAAGAGGAGGGAAACGTTTATGGGAGCGGAAAATGCTGTTGTGGGTGGCCTACCTAGTTCGCATAGCTGCGAGTCGTGGCTTCCGCTCTTGCCCGAGACACGAGGTTAACCTGCGTCTCTAGCAGGCAGCTGGTCAGCTCGCACTCAGTTCAGTTCAGTAAAACTTTACTGAGGTTGGGGACTGGATTGAAGGGAGAAACTCCTCTTACCAGGGCCACAGAAGCTTGTGCCCGTGCCCAGGCCCCTGTCGATCAGTTGGGGCTGGTCTTCCGAGGCCTCGCTGGCCAGAGTCGCCTTCCGTGTTTTTAGTGAATATATATTCTCGGTTTGCCATATAACTGGGCAGTTCCATACGGTGTGGAAAAGGGTGGCGTTTTCGTTACATCGAAAACAGGCCTCACTAAATCTGTCTGTGAATATCAGCGCCAGCCTTTATTTGTGTGGGGATGTGGTTTGATGGTTGGTGATGATGATGAGTGAGCAGACGGTTAACGGTGGGGAGGCACACGTCAGCTCTGTGCCCTGTCCTTCTGCAGATTTGGCATATTTGTCTCGTTGCTTTGTAAAAGTAGCAGGCCATCTCTACGCCATAGTAGTATACTGCGCGCGGGACTGTGTTGCCTACGAATGTGATGAGGGCTGTTGATGACTTTGCAGCATTTGTGCATGGACTATTTTTGTGTTGAGTGTTCTTTCGCGGAGGGTCTTCATACGTTCTTCCGAGGTCGTTCCGTGTTGTAAATCATGTACGACGCCCTTTCTTTCTTGGTCGGAGTACGCTACGTACGAGGTGACTTCATGTCTGTTTCCTCCTACTTCTTTGCTCTCGATGTTACGGAGCTCGTTGGCCGCTTTTTTGTTTCGGCGTGCTTACCCATGCTTACCCACGGGTGCTTACTTTCGGCGGGATCCCCATGTTGACCTTATAATGGCTTTTTGAAGGTTCTTCGCACCGTTTGGGGCACGCACGTGCGATGGGTTGGGTTAGCTGAGGCACGGTGAAGAGCTGATCGGAGGCCTTTCTTGGGCTGCATTATTATCTTGAAGTCCTCTTTGGAGAGGTTTGGAGTTCTCTTCTTCGCGGTGTGGCATTTCGGACACCGTTGTTTCTGCTCCTACGTTGTCGCTGGTCTGCTAGGTGTGGCTTCTTGGGGTCTCAGCTCTTTTTAGGGCGCAGCCCTTCGGCGCCCGTTCGTGGGTGAGGGGCGTCGGTGTCATCGAGCGAACAAATGGCGAGTCCGAAGAGTGAAAGATAGCAGAGGAGCAGTCTGTCTAGAAATTGGGAAGGGAAGGCGGTTCGCCGTGGCGGCGCGAGACGTTTCTCCGAAAGTGTGCGAAGGGGGGGGGGGGGGAAGTGTGCTGTGCCCGCACGAGACGCTAGACTGCGCGACGCTGGGCGAAAACGTGAAGGGGGCGTGCGCGTGACGATGACGTGCGCTCGTTTCCTAAGACGCAGTTCGCGGTCCCTTCCTGAGACGGGCTTCGCGCCGCCGACGCAGAGGCTCGCCATGGCTGTTGTCGAGAGAACCCACGAGTGAGTGCTGGCACTGCTGCCTCAGCGCACTGCAGCCATCAGGAGTGAGTGTTGAACTGCGAGCGGTCGCGCGGCTTTGTTAGCCGCTGCAGCTAAACGAGCTGCCAAAGCGGAGGCTCCGCACTGCCGACGCCAGAACCCCGAGTGAGGTCTGAACAATGAGCGAGGCAACCGGTGCGTGTGCTTCGTCGGCCACTGCAAATACAAGTTCTCTGTAACTATACCAATATGTTCGTCTGAAATTCTTTGCCTCAACATATTTTGCACATTCAAAATTTTTTGCATATATAGTCAAACATTTGGGTGCAGCTGAACAGCTGCGCCCAATTATCGCATTAAGGAGTATCGTAATCGCCAGCCAATATTTTTCGTTTTGCTGCTTTTTCCGCCTGCTGGTGGCTTGTTCCCACGAGGCGTCGGGTTTCTCCTTCATTTTATCTTCCTCTTCGTAATACTGCTAGCACTCCCGTCGCGTTCTCGTTGCTTGTAGTGGCGGGTGCCATTCTGTGTTCGTTCTGTGCTGCGACCGGTTCCGTGGTGGTTTTCCGTTTCCATATCATCCCCTGTTGGTTCAGGGAGCGTAGCGTTCTTCTTAATTAAGCGTTTCACCCTTTAATCAGGCGCGTCGGCGTGACGCGGAAGAGAGCCGGTGCACGGGGCTGGTAATTTGAACTGCGATGTTAGGTCTAAGCTTGGCAAACGGCGTGCTCTCTTCTTTGTTCCCCAAAATCGGTCGTTTACCCGTTTGGCTCTTAAATATTGTGGTAGGCGTATTCCTGGAGTGCTTGGGAGGTCATGAACCCATGTGGTTTGGGTGGATGGGTGAGATTGTCGCGGATTCCAGTGGATTCGTCAGGAGCGTCGGTCGGATACGTCAGACAAACAGCTGCCCCCCAGCTCGCACGCCCACTGTTCCAATAATTTAAAATATGAGTGTTTACTATTTATGTGTTAAACGTAATGTTAGTAACAACAAAGTAACCTGTTCAAACTTCGATGTGGTACTAAGTAGCCACGTGTCACTGGACCCATTGTTTCGGCTAGAGGAATTGTCTCAAGACGATTTGAAACGTTGGCTCCAGCAATGTTACCATTTTTTGACGATTTCTCATCATTTCCATCCCCTGTCTTCCCGGAACATCGGTCGTATTTAAATTTCTAAGTTCTAACAGACTATGTAGTCCTTGAAAATTTACACACAGAGCGTTGAGAGTCCTTGCCACGCCATTCTTATCATGTAAACCGTCGTGAACTTGGGCATCCTCGATTAACTTAGAGCAGGGGTTGGCAACCTTTTGAGGTGTAGGGCCGAGTTGCATGAAGCCGACACCAAGGGGGGGAGGTATGGCAATGGGTAAAGAAGTGGGGGGGGCATTTTGTAGGGCAGCGAAATTCATTTGACACTAATATTTGACAATAATTGACAATAATCTGGCTAAGTGTGAAGATGGAGGATAAAGCCAACTGGAAGCGGTAACTTCTCTGTTCCTATCTGCCGTCCAACCCAATTTGAGCTCAAAACTGGCGTGCTGGTTTGCAGAAAGCAGGTGACAGGTGGAGGCGGGGGGGTTCTGACAACGTGCTGGGCGCCGAATAATACTGCCGCGGGGGCCGCAGGTTGCCGACCCCTGACTTCCTTTCCTACATGCTAGATACCCTACAGCGCTAACAATTCTCTACTCTCTCTTGTTTCCAGCTTGACCTACGTCTGACTTGGCATTGCAACTCATCTGCTCTCTACTAGACTTGTTTCCAGCTTGACCCTAAGCGTCTGACTTGGCCATTGCAAACTCATGAAACACGAGGCATACACGAATGAATGCGAACGTAGACAGTTCTCCAAGCTACGCTCATCGACGCGTGGGTAAGTCACCTTGTAACGCTCATCTATCCGTGCTTCGAGGAACCCACAGCGGACGGTGAGTGCATATTACATTTTGTTTTGGCAACCCTAAAATAGGGCGACATAGGAGGAAGAGGGGGAGAGTCACTTTATTCGTATACGCCTCGAGCGCTGCCTGTAGTGGTGCCACTGGAATCCCCCTAGCGGCCCGTTTCGAAAGCAGCCGCGAGAGGCCCCGCCCGCTCCTCACTGTCGCCGCTGCCTTTGCGGCACGTTCACGACTGCGATTTACCGTTTCTATGCGTTGGAAATACATATTTCTGTGGAGCAGTCACTCGGTTCGCAAATTTGGTGTAGTTACGAGAGAGTAAATGTTTCTGACACGATCTTAGTGTGGTACATTTGGTCTGTATAAGCATGAGGTGTGCGTTGCAGATAAGCGTCGCGAGGCCGGCATGCATGGCGCTGATTGTAATTCCAGTGCCCTGAAATTTACTAACAGCATCTCCGCAAGCAGCATTTCCTCAGTTGGTCATGTTATGGCTATATACTCTATGGTGTAAGTCGATTTTGTGCGCTTACATAATAATCTAGCAGAGCAGTCATACCTGGCAGCCTGTACGCCAGTTGCCTGCCAATATCCTGGCTCGGATATTGATCACTACCCTGGAAAAGCAATGTGGCATAAATTTTACGATCATTTTTCGAAATAAGTGCGGTGGGTAATACAAAATTTTACCCGGGGGTTAGCACCTGACAAATAATTTAATGCGTGGTCGGGTTGTCTTGAGTCAGTGAGCGCTGGCAAACACTGATCATTTGCTACGTATATCCTCCGCATGCAACGCGGCGACTGGGCTTATAGAGTAAGCCGCGTCCGCGACCAAACGCTTAAAAACATCACCATATGACACAGGGAGCGTGCAGAAAGTAGCGCAACTAAAATCAGATGGCCTTATAGATACTACAGTTTTCTAATGACACCTTTTGTCGTTTGTGAACTGTCTGCACTGTATACTTCAAAAAATGCGTCCGCCGAGTAATCAGCTGTTCGTTGAAGTCGAAAAACAAAAAGTGAACGCGCAGCTTGTGTGCATGATTACTAAAATGTTCATTCCTTGATGTTCTGCATTCGGACACAACTGTAGTTAAGCGTGCCCCTCCCCCTTCAATGTCCTGCGAAATGGCAGTGTATTTTGCATCTGGTTGGGTCTGGTGAGTCTTACATGGCATAAGTTTAGACGAATGTCTTTAGCGTTGCCGAAGCTACACTGCTTTTTTTCGTAAGAGGTATTCTGTTTCTTCCCGACTTGCAGACCGTTTATTATTGCGCGGTTTCATTAACTTTCCATTGTTCTTGGTATAAGCCGTGAGTGTGCATATATTTAACGACGCAGAGCCTTGCACAATGCTCAACATTTTCGCGTGGCTTACATTCCGTTGAACCGTAAAAGTTGGTTGCCAGGCATTGGTATAATCACATGTCCCCGAGACAGATTTTTCTACGACGTATATATTCGAAACGAAGCTGCATTCGTTGTCTGCGCTGCAAGACGACACCAACCTCTCACTGTACCAGTATCAGGTCTAAACGAGGCTACAATAGAATTCACTTGTGCCTGACGTATTCGGGGATGACTGTGGTGATATGCTGCTGCGTGGAGGACGCCCGTAAGAGCGGTCCAAGAAGCGCGCAGAACTGCGTCCTTGTATGGCTTTTGTTGGCGATCCAGCACTCTACCAAGGAGAGAGAGAATCAACTTTTATTGAGCCCTTAGTAAAGGTTAGTGCACACAGGCACCAGACGGGGTGGCACCTTCTTTCAGGTCCCATATGTGTCCAGGTGGCCCCTAGCCACCAGCGCGAGCTGGGTCGGTAGGTCAGGGCTGGACAGCAAGGTCTTTCATCGCTCTAGGGGGTTGGAGGTTGGAAAGTGTGGGGGGTAGGGATGGTGGGGGGTTCTTGAGCTTAGTGCACTCGGCAAGGATGTGTGCTAGAGTGCCTTCGGATCGTCTGCAAAACGAGCATGATGAGTCATGCTTTGCTGGGAACATCTTGTGCAAAAGCAAAAGCTAGCGACCCCGCTTGCGTACGTCGCACGATCGTTTGCTGCCTTCGGCTAAGTTGCGGATGCGGACCGGGAAGCCTACATCTGCCGCTTCTGTACGTTTGGGTGATGTCTTTGTAACTCGTCACGGGGTGCGATAGCTCTGGCTCATCCTCGGCCCGGAATGACAGTTCTGGGCCATAGTTGTCGGCGAGTGCGTTGCCTTCCACCTGCGAGTTAGCCGAGGTCCCACACGAGCTCGACGGCCCGTCCCGGTGATTTGCGTTTGGCGGGAATCTTTAGTACCGCGGGAAATATCTTTCCCTTGCGGTAGCTTGCGTAGGCAGTCTTGGAGTCTGTGACCACGGTCCTCACTCCAGGTTGTCAGTAGACATGCCACTTTTCCTCTTCTCCATGCGGCGGAAGATGGGCTTGTGATGAAGTTCTGGTTAGCCGAGGCACGCGTGCCAGAAGTCATAAGGTCAGAGGACATGGCATGGATGAAGAATGCTGGTGCTGTATTGTCGGACCGTGAGAACACGCGGTGCGCGGAACGAACGAAAAAAAAAACGAAATAATGAGACTAGGAGAAAGGAAAGAGGACAGCCAGTCCTTGTCAGTCCTAGTCGCGCTAGTCCAGTAACCTAGTCGGGTGCGGCGTCAGCGCCTAATGCCAAACTGAACGTGCTCACGTTGCTGCGCAGCGTCCGATGAGTCCAGTGGCGCCAGGCAGGTTGAAGCGGCAGCAGGCACAGGTAATGGGGGTGGATCCACGGGTGGTCTGCCCGAAGAGGTTGCGGCCCCTCCTGGTTGGCCCGACGACCAGGCGACCCGGCGCAAGGCGCGGATGCCCGGCGCAGCGACAGACACGGGTATCCGGCGCTGTGGCGATGGCCCCGTAGCCCCGGCAAGAGCTGTCGACGTCCCGGCGCGGTAGCACGGGCGCTGTTAATGGGTTTCTTCGCGATTCCAAGCGCGACCCCGAGCTCGAGCCGATGTCGCCGTTCCGTCCCCCTTCTCGCACGTACGCGACTCCTTGCGTCAGCTTGCGTAGCGGCTTGAGTCGTGGCCCACGTACTCCGCGCAGGTGGGATGCCACTTTCTCTCCCGGCAAGATGGACTAAACGCAACGCCGTATTGAATATAAAGAGGAAGAAGTGTGGGTGAGCCTCATAAAATGGCTGCACAATCTGCGGCGAGAGGTTGACCAATCCTGAAGAAAAGAAAATAAATGAAATGGGAACAAAACCTCTACCAACAAAGCTATAACAGGTTACTGCCAATGAGAAAAATAAAAGAACTGGGAGCAATGCTCGAAAACTGGTTGGAAAGAAAAAGCCAATAAAAAAAAAGAGGTTCTTGCTACGGTCAACGGGAAACAACACAACACAGAAAAGCACACATCAACTGGACAACCCCCACAACCCACCGGAAAAGCAAGAGCCCCATCCCACAGGAAGAACAACCAAGACACACCCAGAAATTCCCTACCCAAGTCCCACAGCGAACGACCCGGAAACATAAGGCACAGTCCCCACGACCCCTATCCGAGTCCCACATCAGACCCCGGGTGAAACAAGTCCCAGAGCGAACAATCCGGAAACAACAAGGCACAGTCACCACGACCCCCATCAGAGCGGAACGGACGCGAACGCTCCGCACGGCCGCTCGGACATCGTAAACGGTTTATCCGAGGTCCCCGCAACATAAGGCGCCTCCGCCAACCGACGCTCCGCACAATGCAACGGGCCGTCTGTGGAAGGATCGTCGGCCTCAATTTGTGTTTCTAACAGAATCTGAGCTGACTGCAGTTGGGATGTAGTCATTAAGCCGTCAGGTTTCTGCAGAGAAGGGAGCATAATGGGAGCTCGAAATTATAGCCCCAAGGTCTGCCTACTTATAGTCTGCCTAAAGTAGAGGGTCAGCCTCTACTTTAGTCTTCAGATACTTGGCGTGTGGCATACATGTAAACCACGGGTCTAGTATGACTCCAAGAAGCTTCATCTCGGTGGCTCTTTTCAAGCTTGCGGTGTCTAAGCGAATGGTCGGAAGTCGACGGGCCATGCTAACTCCCATTGGGAAAAAGCATATATGAGCATTTCTCCGCGTTTAGCCGAACCTTAACGCTTTCCGCCCACGTCTGTAACAGTCTGCAACGCCAGATTAGCCACGTGCTCCAGTTCCCTGCGTTGGCCTCCAGACACCACGAGGACTGTGTCATAAGCGTAAGCTTGCACATACACACCCTCAGGAAAATCAGTCTCCAAGAGTCCGTGGATGAGCACGTTCCAAAGGAGAGGACTAAGGGGAGAGCCCCCTGTGGACTACCAATGGTCGCCGCCGCCGAGGACATCCTCCGTGCGGGTTCTGAAAACCACCTTCCTACTCGAAAGAAAGGATTTCAATAGTAGATACCTGATTAGACGGACATGAGTGCCTACTGAAGAAATTTAATACCACCGGGTGCCGCACCGAATCAAAGGCTCCCTGGAAATCTAATGGAATTAAAACCGAATGCAGTAATTTTTTGCGCCGATCCTGAAGTACCGATTTCAAATTGTATACTGCCAAAGTAGTACTTGTAGCATGTGTGAGAGAAGCCAAATTGAGAGGAGTGCAGCAAATTGTTTTGCGACAGAAATAAATACAAGCGAGAATGTAATAAGCTGTTCTAAAACTTTCCCCAAAACAGAATTCATACACATATGCCGGTAAGAGAGAGGACTCTCTGGCGGGCGACCCGGCTTGGGGAGAAAAACTACTCTTCCGGACTTCGATATTGTGGGGAAGTGACCTAGTTTGAGGCGGAATTAAATGTAAAAAGAAAGAATTGAAGATGGAGTCTGAATAAAGACTGAACCATAGAAGGCGTCATTCTGTCTAGAACAGCCGCCGGACGCAATTAAATTTTGCGTATGATTGCCTCCACATCCAGCTCCGTGAAGGCGACGTCATCGGGCAAATGAGGATATGGCAAAGATGCCAGTTCCCGCTCTTGAGCATGCTCCGGCGAATCAGAGGCGGGCTCGTCCTTGATTTGGGTGTCAAAAAGGACCAGGGCCGGCTGTTCATGAGACTTTGTCAATGACCCATCCGGACGCAACAACGGAGGGATGGAAATTGCTCAACCAAGTTTTTTGGAAAGCCAATTTGAAAGGCTCGGAAAAGACAAATTTTTTAGTATTGTCATCACAGAACTTGCTAATTGCTGAATCTTTTGCTTTAGCGACGTGGCATTTGTAATGCCTTAGGGCCGAATAATAGATGTCACGACGGAGCAAGCGCTCCGCCGGATCAGGTTCTCGCTGAAATCTGCTGCGTAGAGCTCTAACCAGTGACCGCTTGCGCGCAATATCCGCGGACCACCAGGTTTTCGGCTTTGCATGCTGGTTTATGACACTTAGTAAGTGTCATACAACGTGTTGTAGATATCATAAAAATTCTCTACTATGAGGTCTAACGTCGTGGACTGTTGGATATCACTGTCACGCGTCTCACGCGGCAGAGAATGAGGCTCGGTTCGAAGCATTGGATTTCCACGCAATATATTTACAAAACAAAACAACTCAAACGAACGGAATCATAGCGGCTGAACACACATATATCACACTAAACAGAAAAAACCGCCACGACCTCACACTCCAAAAATCTTGCCAAAACGTCACTATAATACATGAACTGTCTACGCCGAAGTCAAACAAGTCCTACCCTGTAGCACGTCAAAGCCGCTGCGATGCCGATGGTGTGGCCCGGCGGATAGGCTTCCGCGTTGCTGAACGTCGCAGCACGTCGTGATGGCCCGTGCTGGTCGTCGGTGGTCCGGAGTACCGTGGTGCGACGCCCCGGCTTCACTCAGCAGCGCGGCTCAACAGGAGGCCAGCAGTGCGAAGCTGCTGGTAATAGGTGGTCCCGAGCTGCCCGCTGCCAAATGGTGCGATGCCGCTGTTGCGTTGTGGGGCACGGCCCGAACTTGCCACCGTTCCTCCAAGACCTCGTTGATGATGATGATGATGTCCTCAAATATTTTGGCACGTACCCACAAGGGGGGATTGGCCAGGGCTAAACCGGTTAAATACGTGGGGACTTCAAAATACTTATTTCCGGAAAGAGGCTGTAAAAGGAAACTTAGTTGTGAATGAAACCCGAATTACCCATTAATCAGCACCGTTTAGCAATTCAAACGACCTGAGGCAGAAAGAAAATTTTGAATGCAATTATATATATCCCTTCTTGCAAACCCCAGCTTTGATGCGCCAATAGATAATATAAGTGTTATCGATAAAGTCAACCCCAACCGCTCAATCGGCTCCTTCAAAAACAGTTGTCTAGCTGTTGAGAAACGGCGACAGTCGAGAAAAAAATGTTCGATTGTTTCGGGGACCTGGCACCGCACACATAGTTCTGTAGGTGAAAGTTCTGATCTGAACAGATAGAAATTAAGCCTTGGAACCCTGCAGCGCAGCTCGGTGAAGGTCACCTCGCATTGCCGAGAGCCACAAAAATGAACATTCCACCCGAACTTTAAATGTTGGAACTCTTGAAATGATAAAAGTAAATCGGAACGGGTGGCGTCAAAATGCCAATATCGATCGTCTTAGTCTCGCAGATGCAAATAGAGCCAGATTAGGAATTCCGAATTGAATGGGAGCTGTGACGGCAAAATTAGCTAAATGGTCCGCTTGCTCGTTGCCCCTGATGTCCGTATGGCCAGGGACCGAAGACAAGCGTACCTCCTTCACGTGCCTGGGAACAAAAAATAATAGACCTCGTTCCACTCTCTGTCTACTCCACTTCGTCGTCCTCCTCTTCGCCTCGCATTCTATCGTGTCAGGCTCCCATTTGCTGGTCAAATAACCTCCTCCTCCTCCTAATCACTCTGCGTATGTTCTTCATTGCTTTCTTTCAAATCCTTTTTGCCATCCCGTACTCTGATTCTTCTTTCTCTTCTTTTCTTCCATAATCTTCTCGGGACAATCCCCCTTCGGGCATGGGCTCTTCTTACCACATGACAATCACACGCTGCCACTTGTTTCAGCCATCTCGTTCTCTCAAGCGCTGATAACACATGCTGCTGCCCTACCCGTGTGAGTCTTTTGGTACTTGGTAACTGGGAAGAATTTAGAGTGAACACAATGTATCTGTTATCTGAGAGTGTAGGCGTGTCCCCCCCCCCCCCCACTTAACAGCTAAAGTACCGAGTGCTTGCGTCAAAATCGTGAGATCGATCCAAGCGTCCGAATAATCAGTGGTAAACGTGGGCCTCGAATTGGGATTATTAATTACTACTAGGGAATGTGCAGCAAGAAATTGTAACACGTCAGCCACTCGTGCATCTGTAACCGTGCCACACAACAGACTCTGCATTAAAGTCCCCTGCAATAACTACATGTTGCACCGAGGCCACCATCAACAACTGGGAGATTTCGTCTAAAATGTATGGAAGGAGCTGCAGAGACCGCCTTGTTGGAGGGCGGGGCATATGCAATATGGTTGTTCATGTTACCGACAATTCCGCGAATAGACAAGTGCAGCTCAGAGCGCAGGGCCTCAATATTAGTACACCCTGTTGGAAAGCGCAGACTAGCGCCTGATGGAAGCTAGCGTACTCGGTTTTCTGCTCCATCAGGGTGTGTTTGCTTGTGTTTTCCATATTGCCTAACTCCCTGTCTGCCTTCTAATCCAGACTAGATGCAGGGTCTGTCTCAGGGTTCTCAGATGTGACTTTGCGTATGGGTGGGGGCTCGGTTGGATTACGAGGGCTCGGAGGTGCGGCCGTAAATTTGCAGCCTCAGTGATTGGTTTTCCTGACAAGGGGTGGCGTTCTCTTTTCGAAGGAGAGTAAATTTCTGCTCTAATGACAGCGTGTTCTTTAACAATGTCAGAAGAGGGGACCAGAGGCGGTGGGGGAAAGTGTGAGGAGCCGCGAGAGGAAGTGCTGGGTAATTCACCTTGTGCCCGTTGGTGGCGTCCTTCCCTGGGAGTTGCGGCTTTCGAGAAGCCTTTTGCTACCCTGACGAGGACCTCTTGGTGGAGTTCATGGCGTCCCTGGACGGATGTCGAGAGGCGTACATCCCGTCGGGCGCTGGTGGACTGGTCGATCGTGGCATTTCGCGCATCTTGGTCGCCGAAAACCATCTGGGCATAGTTAGACAATCGCTTACGAGGGTGGAACCGTTGGGGACAGTCCGCAAAGTCTGCTAGGTGTGGGCCCGCGCGAACGATACACAGGGGTTTTCAGTTGTGATCTTCTGGTGTGATAACAGTGCCACAGCAGGAGCACCTGGAGGACTGCTGTGTCGTGGGACAGACGTCTTGCTGGTGTCCGGTTTGCCAGCAGAGGGCGCATACTTCGGAATTACGTCTAGAGAGTTTGCTTTGGTATGTAGGGGATCGATAGCGAATCCAGATAGGGACCGTGGTGCCATCAAATAAAATTTGTGCCATGTTATATGTGTTGAGGCGCTTAGCTTTCGGCATGCGGAGATCCTAGTTGAATTTACATATACTGTCCCGTACTTGATCTGGCGGGTCTTCCTCCGGAAGGTTGAAAATCACCCCAGCAACAGCGTTAGCGGGTGCCGACGCATGAGGAGCCACTTTGTGACGCTTCCCCCGAATCGTCAGAGAGGTTATCGACGCAAAATCTTCCGCGCGGTCTTCTGATGGGGTGCTTATGAGCAAGTAGAGGTCTGCTGGATGCGGACGTGATCGAAGGGGTTTATCGGTACGCCAGCTTGTTTCATGACGGCATCCGCGAGAGAGGCCTGTTCCACTGACCTGAGGTCTAATCCTCCGCGGGGGTCAGACGATTCTGATGTCCGTGGCCGGTAGGGGAGGTTGCACGAGGTGGACGGCGTGGCGGGCGAGTACCGGTGATTTGTCGAGGCGATGCGGGGCCCGAGTGAGAGGGCGTTCTTGGCGCGGCATTTTCAGCGTCGCGATAGCCTTTGTTATCTGCGACGAATATTAGCCCATCCAGGTCCGTTGAGTTCTTCGGGGTTGATTTCCTCTCCTGTCAAAAAATTACGTTCCCTAATAATGAAAAATAAAATAAAGATGGGAACAAACCTTGTATGCCAAGGAATGAGGCACACTGCGATTGGGTGCAAGAAAACTCTTTACTCACATGGAGGGTCACTCACAGTACACTGTCCGAACACACATCAGAAAAAACCCCGAGCGTCCCGAGTCCGAGTCTCCGCCAGCCGCGCGCCTGTCCCACACCACCGCCTGCTCCTTCATGTCCACCAGCGCCATCTCTGGGGGGCCGGCGTCCCCAGGTCCCGTGGCCGGTGGGCGTTCGGTGGCGGAGAGGGTACGGGGAGAGAGCTCGCGGCGAAGGGCGCCGAAGCGCTCCCCACAATCTCCCCCCCCCCCCTCCCCCTCCTCCAGGCTCGCCCGCTGTCGCCAGAAGCAGCTGGTCGGCGAACTCCTCTGTCAGGTACATGTCGCCGGCGTCTTCCGGCGTCAGGTCATGCGACTCGAGCGCGTGCCCTGAACCGACCTCAGTGGCTGCCCCCAAAGGGGCCGTGGATGGCTGCCCGGCCGTCGCGCTGTGTGACCGCAGGTTGCTGGGGGCTGGGTCCGGTGCCCCGATGAGTGGGGCTACGAACGCGGGGCGGCCACCCACCAGCCCCTGCCTCGCCGCACAATTCGAGGGCTCTCCGGATACCAGGCCGCGTGCGGCGGCCGTGAGCTGGTCCGGGCCGGTTGCCATCAACACCCTCTCGGCCGCCTCCTCGTGCCCCGCGCTAAGCCCGGATGGAGCTGCGGCCAGATCCGCCCTCTCGTTCCTCGCTCTCGCTGTCCGCTCCAGGTGCAAGGCGCCGCTCTTGTGGGCGTCCCAGCTGTCGACGAGGGTGCTGAAGGTGGAGCACAGCGTTTCCGCTCCCCGTCGGAGAACGCTGGCGGCGGCTCGTCGTCCCGACCCACCAGCGTCAGGCCGCGGGACGGTGGCGGCACCCCCTGCAAGTCGTCCCCGCACTCGGGCAGGGCCTGGTCCCTCCAGCGTGACCGCGTGCAGTACGATACTGTCGCGCCGTCCGCGACCACCGTCCAGGTGACCGCGCTCCACAGGTTCTTCATTTCGCGGGGGCCGAGGACGCTGCCCCCCCCCCCCTCCCCGCCGTGGTCCGGACAACCCTGACCCCCCCCCTCGGCCATTGGGTCTGATGTTGCCGGGTGGACTCTGCTGCCGCTTCCGCCGTTGGTGGGCCTGGTAACCGGTGCCGGCAGGGGGGGGGGGGGGTCCATGCCTTCGCTTGCGGGGGTTTGAACCCGGCGGGGGGTTGGGATTCATGTTGACTAGCGCAAATTAAACGGGACGAGAGAGGAGTACACAACATGAGTACACAACACAACACCCCGCCGCCCGTTGTTCTTTTTGCCACTGTGGTTCCTGCAACGAACGTACGACACCCACCAAGCAATTCCGACAAGGCAAGCACAGGACAAACTGCCCCACGCCGCAGAGAAGATCCCGAAATACTAAGGCGAGATCCAGGGAGGCAAGAAGCACACCACTACAGGGCCCTCCAAATTTGGCCAGGCCAGATTAGAGGGATCCATCCGTCCGCACACAGCTGCCCAGGTCCTGCGAAAAGAAAGCCGAACGCCAAGCCCCCCCACCCCCCAAAGGAAAAAGAAAGCAACTCCAATGTAGGAGAAAGATGGCACACTCCCGCCAGGGGGGTTGACGTGCCCCCATCATTTGCCGGGCCCCTACGGTATTTGGGTTGGAAACCCGCAGCCGCGCCGAGCCGGGCCGCGTATTCCCAAACCATATCCCGTAGGGGCTCAGGCCCTACGGAATATGGATACGGGACATTTCAGTGTGAACTGTGTGCATTTTGGTGCCACTGACTGGTTTTGATGTGTTCATTTTGCGATTAGGACCCCCAAGACTGCAACCGTGTTCATTGTGCGAGTTGTGACCTTCCCCTTTTCCCCTCATCCTTGCTCCCCCCAGGGTCCCATGGCCTCACGTCTAATAAAAGTGGTTCACACTCAGAGACGCATATTTTTTCGATGGACTAATGAGTAGCTGCGCGTGAGCTTGAGGTCACGCTAGTCGCAGCAGAGATAAAACTAAGTAAAAAAAGCAGTTATCTCCTGGGCGCACTAGTTTTGGGGTAGTGATCTGGAGTCCAAATAGCGGCAAAAAACGTCACTTTTCGAGATCAAGTTATGGGTATAGATGAGCAGTTTGTGTCTGTTTCCTGCGACGCATTTTTTAGCTACCACATATAGATTTCTGTGGTGTCTGGCCTTTTAATGCGCGCGCATTGCGTCACAGTTAGCGCCTCAACTGCAAGCGACACAGACGCAAAAAATATACAGATGTATAAACAAGAAATAGCAAGAATAAAAATATAAATAGTACAACACAAGTTGCAAAACGCCGCTTCACTTGCTACAACGCTCCGTATCGAAAAACGTACCATTCGCCCCGTTTCTGGACCTTTTGGACAATCCAGGTAGTGCTGGTGCACCCGCTCTACGTGTCCATGAAGGCGTTTACTGCGATTTCGTCAGGCAGGTTTGCGCGGAACGCAGGCTCATAATCTGTTGACGCGATGTCATCTCTGACGACCTCGAGCGGCTGCTCGTGCTCATCCATGAAGTAGAAGTTATAAGCAGCGCGACAATCGCATGAATGCGCGGTGGTCGCGCTTGGCGCACAAAATTATGAGAACGGACCTTGTGATGGGCAGCTCTGCGGGAATGCGAGGAAGAGACGAGTATGGCGAATAACACGCTCGCTGATGTTCGCAGCAGACGAGCGACCGACGTACGCGTGTGCTTTTGACCGAATGAGAGCAAACTTTCTGCGCTTCGGTGCGGAGTCCAAAGGACCACCCAAGACCAAAAAAAAAAATCATTTTTGTCTTCACTTTAATGGGAGTGCTTGCTTTCCGGAACGTGTACAATAACTACATGTACGTGCAAAAGCATCCATCCGCGCGCGCACTTTGAGCAACGCGCCGAGCGCTAGCTTAACTAGGAACAGCATGGGAGACGAGCGACTGCCGGCGCGCAAGAAAGCGCGGAGAGCGAGCTTGATCTTCTCAGCGCGTACGCCAGGCTCGCGCTCGAAGTGAAACCATCGGCCGCCGCGAAGCAAAGCGACCACAAAAGGCCAAAACAAATTTTTGTCTTCACTTTAATGAGAGTGTTTGCTTTCCGGAACGTGTATAAGAGCCACATGTACGTGAAAGCGTCCATCCGACTGCGCGCACTTCGAGCACCGAGCCGAGCGCTTATCTAGGAACACGATGGGAGGTCAGCGTCAACTTGCAGGCGCGCAAGAAGAGCGAGGAGAGCTCAGGGGCTCAGGTACAAAAGGTTAACTTATACCACATGCGCGTCAGCTTCTCCAGCGCCGCGCATGGAGTGAAACCATCGGCCGCCCGCAAAGCAGCCAAAACGAGAGGAGGAAAAAAAAAGAAAAAAATCCACGTCGCATGAAGTCGCGCACATAGAGGAAGTGACGTCACGGTGCCGCGTCGCTGCTTTGGGGGGGGGGGGGTCGGCCTGAGCCCCTACGGGATATGGTTTGGGAATACGCGGTCGGACCGATGGCTCGTGCGTCGCAGCAACACCGGCATACGCCTGTGGAACCAGCTTAGCTCTGGGGCGATTGGTGACGCTGCACCGGAGCCACTTGATAAATATACACGTGTCACATAATGCGTATACCGTGTGTGTCATGAAGCAGCAGTAAGCATGAAATCAAGCTAATCCTGGACAACCAAGAAAGCTAGGAATAACCAGCATAACCGTAGCTCACGCTGCGTACATCCTGGCATAGCAGAGCTAAGCCACTGCTAACTTTTTTTTATCCATAAGGTGACGTCCGCGTAAATTGCGCCCTCTAGTTAGTCCTATTCGGCGATCCTCTTAGCCATCTCTATCACAGTGATGTTAAGGAGAAGCGGTTAGATGATAGATCCCTGTGGTGTGCCCTTGTTTGGCATGTAAACGGGATCTGACTTCGTGTCTCCAATGAAAATGGTCGCCATTCTGCCGGACAGTTAGGCTTTCACGTAGGAGAATGTTCTGTCCACGCATTCCAGCGTCTCTAGAGTTTTCAGTATGGCGTTGTGTGTTACGTTATCGAAAGCTCCTTTGAGGTCTGGTGCGAGGATAAATTGTTACCCTTTTTCCTTCTCTTCAAAGATACCGGGCCTGAGTTGGATAAAAGCGTCCTGAGTAGCTAGGCCTTACCTGAAGCCTATGATACAGTGGAGGAATGAGTCTTTCGTATCGAGATGCATAGAAAGCCTGTTGGTTGCTGTTTGCCGGACCTGTAGGTGACCGTAAAGTCATGTCCTTGCAGCCGAATCATCTGCATCTGAGAGATTTTTCAGAGATTGCAACCAGCATAGAGCGTGGTGGTCGGTCACCACTGTAAAGTGACGACGGCAGAGGATTGGTCAAAGTTTTTGAACCGCCCACAAGAAAGCGAGGCACTCTTGCTCTGGGATGGTGTAGTTCTCAGCGTGACTGACAGATCGACTGGCGTACGAGACAACCTTTTCTCGGTGTTGGTCATCGGACTGCAGAACAGCCCCAATGCCTTGGCCACTGGCGTCGGTATGAAGAATAGCCGGTCGGGGCCCATCAAAGTTGCACAAGACGGGACCGGAAGTCAGTTCTTGTTTCAAGTCTTGAAATACACAAAGGGTGTTCCGGAGTGCAAAAGTTTGTTGCGAGGAGCAGCAACAGTAGCGAAGTTCCGGACGAACCGACGGAAGTATGAGGCCAGGCCCAGAAAACTACGTAGATTCCTTTGCTACAGCGGTCGGAGAAAGCCGATGACCGCAGCAATCTTGTCATGATCCGGCCGAATTCCGGTGTTGCTCACTACGTGCCCCAATACCTTAATACTGCGAGTAGCGAAATGGCACTTCTTAGTATTAAGCTGGAGGCCTGGATTAGCAAGACACGTGAGCACTTCATCCAGGCGCCTCAGGTGCTCAGGGAAACTCGAGGAAAATATAACAACGTCATCGAGGTAACATAAGAAAGTTTTCCACTTGAGCCCTGGAGAACAGGTTGTCAGTCATTCTTTCGAACTTAGCCGCGGCGTTGCAAAGCCCAAATAGCGGCACGTTGAACTCGCACAAACCATCGGGAGTGGCGAACGCGGCCTTTTCTTTATCAGCCTCATGCATGGGTATTTACGAATACCCTGAACGCAGATAAAGGCTTAATAATATTCAGCGCCTTGTAAGCAATCCAAAGCACCATCAATTCGTCGCAGAAGGTATAAATCTTTTCGCGTGATCTTGTTCAGTTCATGGTAGTCAACACAAAATCGCACCGAACCGTCCTTCCTCACTAGAACAACTGGAGACGACCGAGAACTGGTGGAAGGGCGAATAAATTTTCTGAAGCATCTCGGCGACATTTTCCCTAATCTCTTTCCGTTCGGAAGCGGACACGCGATAAGGGTGGCGATGAATGATTCGAGAGCCATCAGTTTCAGTGCGGTGCGTTGCCACAGTTGTTCGAACGAGCGAGTTACAGTGGGCGTCGAATAAAGACCTGTCCTCGTGCAGGAGCTCCAGTAAAGAGTTGGTTTCTGCCGGGGTCCAACGCGTCAAAAGGTCCAATATTGGACCTTTGGACGCATTGGACCTCATGTCTCGTTGGACCTCTTGGCTCACCATGGACCTCTTGACGCGGCTGAGGCGAGTCAAAAGGTCTAACGAGTCGAGAGGTCCAAACTGTAACAAATCACCGCAAGCTGCCAACCGCACTGAGTGAACGTTTGTTGGAACTGCAGGTTTTATAAGGGGTGCTACACTTCTATCCATGCTCGTAAAATTGTTCAAGTACACTTTACGAATATTTATTAGGCGCCAAGCAGAGCTCGGTAGTCGCAACCGAGCACAGCGTTTTGTTATTCCCACTTACGCAATTCTGTTGGGTTAAGTGCGAATAATGCGAGTAAATAATAATTTTGTGGGCTGTTTTTACAAGGAAAGCTCCAACGGCGTTTATGTAGGTGACAGGTAATAATAAAAATACCAAAACTAAATTTCAAACGCTGACGCCTGTGCGGCAGGGCCTGTTACATCAGCTGTGCTGTGTTTTCAGCGCGCTGTCGGAAACGACGGTGCCGCAGTAACAAGGCATTTGTTTATTACAAATGCCTACATCTTTCATTCCTGTAGGGGTTTCAAAAAGAAAAAAAGCAGCAAATTCAAAATAGCAATCACACATAATGCTAAAAAGAGAACAAAGCACAAACAACCCAACAAAGCACGAAATGCAACTGGAATGCAGCATTTATTAAAAGAAACCAGCACGTTAATGAAAGAACAATGACGTTCTCCTGTTTGTTCTTGGCTTCACTTTCTTCTCGTGAGTGGTCATAGGAGTGTTATGTGGCGGAAGGCGCCTTTCTTCAACCGCGGTTTCAGTGACTGCAGACCATCTATTAATAAACGACACACTCAACTTGCACGAAAAACACACCACCAATAACGAGAGAGTGAGCTAAACTTACGGATATTGCTCCAGTAGAAGTCAGCTTTTGTGGAGTGACTACTGCAAACCCTATTGTGTTGCTGACACCTTTTCCAATGCGGAGCATAGTTATCCAAACCTTTCGGGCTTTATCTCTACGAAAGTTATGAACGCTGGCTTTTCCCGGCACTGTGCGATTTCTATACTGCTGTACACAGCACATTCGATTGCTTTTTGCTTTTGCGTTCTCAATCCCAAGCACCCATTTATCGCAATATAAACCCGCAAAACGTAAACCAAATATTACTAGGACATTTTATTGGATCCAGGATTTTATAAAGTGAGCTGAAGGAGTTAATGTATTCAGAACGACTGAGGGGTAAATTATAAATGAAGATAAAAAAGCAAGGCTCATTGGACCTCTTGACACAAATTGGACCTCTTGACGCGTTGGACCTTTTTGACCTGTTGTACCTCTTGACGCAAATTGGGCCTTTTGACTCGTTGTACCTCTTGACTCGGCTATCACGTGACTATTGGACCTCTTGACGCGTTGGACCTCTCGACTCATTGGGCCTCTTGACCAGAAGCGTCTCTGCTTGGGAGAGGTCAGAACTGATTGTGAGGGCATGAGCGGTGCCAGCAGGTGTAGAATTTAAACAGTGTGAAGGAGATGATATGGCACAGAGAGGGAAAACACAAGTGGCTTCAGAGTCGCCAATGGCTGCAATTGTAGTGTGTTCATGTAGAACAATGAGTTCACAAGTGGTTTTAACGGCGATGAGCAAAGCAGTTCCATTTGATAACCGCACAAGGCTTCTAGCGATGACGAGACCTTTGGGCAGAAACTGAGAAGGAATGGTGAGGTCGTCCCCACCGGAAAACTGGTCGAAACGGAGATGATTCTCTCATAGTCAGGGTTCAGAACGTAGTCCTAGCTTGCTACCAAGTGCGGCTGCGGGGTCTCAAGCATACTTAAATGATGTGTTTCCATTAGTTGAATGTGGGGAACTTGGCAGGAAATAATGGCGGATGCGGATAAAGGGAAGTCCCAGCCTAAAATGAGCTGATCGGCACAATTCGACAGGACCGCGCACTGTAGGTGGTGCCGAAGTACATCTATGAAAACCCGCACTGCCCAATATCCGGTTGACTTGATGGCACCTTGGTTAGCGCTGCATAAAGAGGGTCTAACGTACGGGATGTTGACTTCCCGCAGCCGCGAACACAAATTCTCATCAATCGCTGAAATGCTCGCTACCGTGTCAACAAGCGCCTCCACGATAATACCTTATAATTCAACTGCTAAGGTGTTCGATGGTCTCTCTGGAGGTGTTAACTTCCCCAATAGTGCAGTTTTTCCTCCAAAAACTGCAGGAGCTAGTTTTCGGGGTTGTGGTCAGTAGCGTGAGAGGCAGGACGGAGCGGCGACAACGAACGCCGTAGACGGCGAGAGGGATCAGGGGCGTGCTTGACGGTCACGGGGAGGAGGGTCAACCGAGCCAGAGGGCGGCGATGAGTGACGCGGCATAGTGAGTGAGTGGCATATCCGGGATGCCGATAGTCGTAGAGAAAGCGGGTGTAATCGTGTTCAAACGGGGTCTAACCCTTTCGCTCGTCTTTGTGACGCTGACGGCAGACACGAGAATTGTGGCCTCGAATCCCTCAATAGAAGCAGACGGGGCCATCGCTAATAAACCGTTGACGACCGGGCCCCATGGAAGAGTAATATGTGGGCGGAGGTGCTGCAGCGCCGATGGCTGTGGCATGGTCCTGTGTTGACGATGTTTCGGCCTGCAAAGGTGGTCTTGCTGCAGTCACCCAGTACGACGGAGTGGAGATGGTGGCCAAAGTAGAGGGCGTTGGTACATATACTGTCAATGACGAGAGCTCCTCCCTGACAAAGTCGCGCAGCCCAGGCGGGCTAGTGTGGCAGTGGTCATGTTCCGAAAGAGGCGAGTCACGGTGTTGCAGCTCTTCCTTAATGATAGTGCGTGTGAGAGTACGCAGGTCCTGGTTCCCAGGTTCCTGAGTGGCCAAAGCCATCTGGGGCAGACGAATGGACTGGAGCTGTTCCAGGCGCTGGCAAGTGGTGCGCACGTCGCTAACGGTGGCAGGATTCTGAACAGCCAGGCCGTTGAAGGCAAAAGACGCGATGCCTTTCAGAATGTGGCGCACCTTATCAGACTCGGGCATGTTTTCATCTGCGCGGCGTTACGGGGCGAGGACGCCTCAATGTACGAAGTGTAAGTTTCGTGGGGACGTTGCACGCGATAACCCAACTTTTTCTTGGCGCCATCGGAGCGAGCTGATGGGTGCCGAAAAATCTGGCGCAGCCGCTCAGTAAAGGTTGTCCAGGCCTTGATGGTTCCCTCCTGATTGAGGAAGCACGCCTTCGCGACCTTTTCCCGGGAGGATGCCACATTTTGTAGCCTGAAAAACATCGTCCGAACTATTAAACTGGCTTACGCGATTGTACTGGTCGAGCCAATCCTCGACGTCTTCGCCAGGGAGACCAAAGAAGAAAGGAGGGTCGCGCTGGCGGCCTGTGAGCATCCATGCAGAGTGTCACGTCAATTCATCATGTGGACAGGACACGCAGAAAAACCATTTAATCGACGAGGATGGTATTTCACAGCCCAAGACAAGTACTGATAGTCACAAAAGTGTTCACGCGGTTCAAGGTCACGTAAAAGTCTGAATATAGTGTCGCCTCACGTAAAGGTCGAGGTCTTCCCAATTGATGCAGGGATCAAGCGCCCGTTGTGTCTCGTAGTGCTGCTGGCAGGTAGTGAGCTTGGTCGTCATCGTCAAGAACCAGGGGAGCGTAGCCCTAGGTGCGTTCTTCAATCGATGCGGTGCGGAACCCGAGCCTTGCTGCCTGTAGACCAGCTGGTTCGCGTTTCTGGAGTTGCTGACGGTGCGTTGCCGCGACGTCTCCGTCCAGGATCGTAGCCTGGAACATGTATTGGTAGGCCTGAGGCGTAGTCAGACCCCGATGACGGTGGGGTCGGTTCCAGGAGCGTAGCCTGGTCTTCCGCGTCTTCTTCCTCTTCCAAACGCTTGCCTCTTCTTCTCGTCTCCCCCTTTATCTAAATGTCCGCACACTTCATAGTTATTGTTTGGAACATACTCCTTCGGGAGTTTTGGAACGCACCCCTTCTGGAGGGTTGCTTATGACACAAAGGGCGTGGAGGTGGTCGGTTTCGAGGTGCTTTCTCGCTGCATCGGTGACTCGTAGCGGGATACGTCGACCGGAACGGAGCTCCAGGGTTGTAGCTGGTAGCGGCGGAGGACGGGGCGGAAGAGCAACTCCACCACTTGAGGGACACGCCAAGGACAGACGGCAGACGCCTCGCAGACGGTCGACACGGAGTTTATTCGGAGCGGAAGCCCAGAGCACAGAACCCACGGAAATATGATGATGGGGATGGTTGTTAGTAGAATCAGATGAGGTATGACATGATGGCGATAATGGTAATGAGAAGCTAAAGTGTGTGGTGTGGGTTATACTCCGACGATCCTCCGCACGCGGCTGCCGTGTAGACGGCGCCGGCGTGAGAGGCAGGCAAGAGACACAGGCAACCGACGCCAACCTCCAAGGGGGGTTTATTCCCATAACCTCCCTTAGCTGGCCCCGTCTTCTCGGTCATCGACGAGTCCCGCGTTGCTCGAGCGGCTGGAGTCGTTCGACTCCGCCGCTACCGGTGGACGATGGTCGGTCCAGGCTGGAGAGGAAGACGCCGGGTCGCTCAGCCGCCGCAGCACGCCGTCTCGTCCTCGCTCGGAGCGGCCGCCCGCCGCCGCCGAGCGCCGCAGTTGAAGTCTCCGCTCTCCGCAGCCGCCTCTCCGCCGAAGCCACTCCGCGCGCGCCGGTGGCGCCATCTCGCGACGCGCAAGCGAACCCCTCTATTCTTGCCGTGGCCGTGCCGAGGCCACGTTCTTGCCGTCTTGTTGCGCAATCCCGCGCAAACCGCGCGGCCCTTCGAGCGCTGCCGCGTACCGAGTCGGGATCGCGGGCAGCCACAATCCCCACACTCCTCCTCCCTAAATACTCGACTCCACTCGCATTGAAACGGCGCCGCGAAGCACAAGAGTCAATCCCAAACCTCAAGTTACGAAATACGCCAACAAACGTCATCCCCATGCCAGTTCACCCCCAATGTTCGCCATATGATGCCGTAACCGCGAAGCTCGGCCTGATGAGCGTGCCACGCGTTGCACTGGTCCGAGTCTCTCACGGTTGGGAAGCACAGCAGGTTGGCAGGTCCAGAAGAAGCCGGCAGCCGCAGCCGAAGAATGCGGAGGTCGCTTGCTGACGCGACCTCTGCTCCCAGTGCAAGGCGTTCTCCCCAATGGCGGGTCCCTCATCCTTCTGGGTTCCGTGGCTGCTTCGGCGGCTGGTCCTCCCGAACGGCTGAATGGTTGCCCCGCAGGGCGCTGCCCCGGGGGGGCCGGAGTAGCAACTGGCGACAGCTCAACACGCTGCGCTCGGTGCTACCTTCACTGGCCGGCCCCGCCGGGTGGTTCAGCTGGTCCATCCTCGCTGCTCATGGCGGTGGCGACTGGCAACTGGCGTGACTCCCGTTGCCGTCCGTGTGCGGAGGGCTCCGCTCTCACCCCTCAATGCGAGCGATTCCGATTCTTGAGGGAGGGAGCAGCGGATTTCCGCCAACTCCTGTCACTGGCGAGACAGCCTACTCGGATGCAGCTCGTCTGACATAACACGGGTGGTGTCTTCGAAATATGTACCGTTCAAGTTTTTCTTTGCCCGGGTGCGTTACTCGGCAAAGCTGCGTTAGCGTCAAGCAGGCAGGGCTCCTACAACTCATTTGCAGCAATATCAGCTGCCGGCGCTAACCGCCATATTAGCGGCTTACAAGGCGCGCACTCCCGCACGCATTCTTAAACACCCTAGGTCGCAACATTACCAGCTGCACTACACCCAGCGCCCGCCGCAATCTGAGCGGCTTACAGGCGGCCGCACACACACGCATACACTCACTCCCACAGTAACGCTCGCCCACACACACGAAACTATCCCCGATCGCAGCATACAGGCTGCCGTAACGCCAGCGCCCACCGCGTTACAAGCGGCTTACGGGCGCGGCTCTCCGGTGATAGTCGCCTGAGGTCCGTCTCTTACAAACACTGACGATCACCTCCCGAAAAATAACGAGCCCCCTGCCGAGCCACGCGAAGCTCTTACAGCCTGAATGCAATCTCGGGCGGTACCTTCTCCACCTTTCCGACAACGAGACGCAAGCACCCACTAGCGTGTAGACGGTTTCGCCTCCCTTCGGACCACCCCTAGCAAAGGAAAAGACTGACCTTCAACGTCCTCCTCGCTCTTTGTCAACGTCGCATAGCAAGCTGTAGTCAGCTGTAGTCACGGGTTTATGGTGCGCATTTGCGTACTCCCAACCGCTGCATCCTTGTAGGCAGAGTCCGCCGCACCATTCGGTGCTTGGGGGTCAATTCATCGCTGCCGCCGGCGCGTGTGCGCGGGCACGGCGCGGCGGGGGAGCCGACCCGCCGCCATGTTGACAGTAGGCCTACGTGCCCTCGGCCTCCTCCGGTCGCTCCGCTCGTTGCGTTGCTTGCCATCTTGGCTATATGCGCCTCAACTGCGTTTGCAGTCGAGGCCCCACGTTGGGCGCCAATTGTGGTGTGGGTTCATACTCCGAGGATCCTCCGCACGCGGCTTGCCGTGTAGACGGCGCCGGCGTGAGAGGCAGGCAAGAGACAAGGCAACCGACGCCAACGTCCAAGGGGGGTTTTATTCCCAAACCTCCCTTAGCTGGCCCCGTCTTCTCGGTCATCGACGAGTCCCAGCGTTGCTCGAGCGGCTGGAGTCGTTCGACTCCGCCGCTACCGATGGACGATGGTCGGTCCAGGCTGGAGAGGAGACGCCGGGTCGCTCAGCCGCCGCAGCACGCCGTCTCGTCCTCGATCGGAGCGGCCGCCCGCCGCCGCCGAGCGCCCGCAGTTGAAGTCTCCGCTCTCCGCACGCCGCCTCTCCGCCGAAGCCACACCGCGCGCGCCGGTGGCGCCATCTCGCGACGCGCAAAGCGAACCCCTCTATTCTTGCCTGTGGCCGTGCCGAGGCCACGTTCTTGCCGTCTTGTTGCGCAATCCCCGCGCAAGCCGCGCGGCCCTTCGAGCGCTGCCGCGTACCGAGTCGGGATCGCGGGCAGCCACAATCCCCACAAGTGCCAGATGATATGCACACAGGGTAACCAGTAGCAGGTTGTTTCTCACAATAGTAATATAAAAACATTAAGTATCTAGTCTACTTCGCCGTCAGGCCCTAGCATATGACTAATCGCCATACCTGCAGCCCTCCTACCACAACCAGGAATGAACCGTGCAGTCCCTCCACCTTAGTGGTAGCGCCACATTCCCCTAGAGGGAACTCGCCACGAGGTATATACCGTGGGGCGAAGGAACCGCAGCCTTCGTACCGCAATCAGAAATGGACCGGCCAATCCCTAAACCATAGGGGAATCAGCGGTACATTCTTCCAGAGGAAATTGACCACGAGGTATATACCCTGGGGCCGATGTCTGAATTCTCTGAGCTTACTCCTGCTGTACCGTGGAATGACCAAATCCCCGAGAACAATCCAATGCTTACTAAGCCTGTGTACAATGCCCCAAAGAAAAAAATGTCTATTTGGCTGTTCACTAACATACCTTCCTAAGGGGATGGAGTATTGGAGGTAATGGGTAGTTGTGCACTGTAATTGTTCCCAATTCATTAATGAAACGCAAAGCACTCCCGCCATCTTGAGCTCCCACTCCCTCAAACAACATGTATCACCTTGATAAGATCAAAAGGTAGTTGTAATTGTAAGGATGGGCCGGATCACGCGAAACGAAGGGAACGCTCTTGGTGCGAACGGGGAGGAGACATTATATTCACAGACTTCACAGGACAGAGGTTTGGATCAATTACGAAAGGTTACACACTAAATGTTAGCCGAGGATTGTTACACGGGAACACACCAGGTGGTCCGCTCCAGCGCCCGCAACTACAAGGTCCGCGACCGTCCCCGCGTAAATGTCCCAAGAACAGAACCCGCTCACGGTCGGTCGTATGAGGACGCGGGTGCCGACGTCGCCCTCGTAGCGGTGCTTGCGCCGTCGAGGTTGGCTCCACAGGTTGCGAAGCCGGAAGAATCTCAGCCGGGTCAGCTGAAGGGCTTGATCCCGCCTCGCGCCCGGTCACGCGCCGTTCGGCACGCCGGAGCCGGGTAGACGGCAGTCCGCTGCTGGCGACGATGCCCGGGCCTTGGCGGCGACGCCCGGAACCGTGGCGGAGACTGGCGACGGCCTTGCCTACCTGTGGCACGTAGACCGGACGTCTTACGCGAGTTCTCACGGAGCCGTGCCCCGTTCGATCCGCCTTGTCTCTTGGCTTGGTCTCGCTCCCTCTCTGCACGTGCCTCGTTCACACTTCCTCTTCCTCCACCTCAGCCGCAACCGCTTGGTCTTGGGAGCTTTTTGGCGTCGAATGTGGCGTCATTCCCCTTCCCGGGTATGTTACATCACAGTAATCATGTACCAATAAAAATGGCACGCATGCATCTGGGGAACACGAGCAACAACTCAATGTCCGAAGGAAGCGAAGTAAACTGAATTATATGAATGCAGTGGGATACTACCGGGAAACCGAAAGTGAAGCACACTAACAAATTCCCCCATTTAGCTGTAAGTACCCCCCCTAAAGGAAGTGAGGGGACGTGATGGATAATGCCAAATACTCCGGAAATGGCAAAGTGGGCCATGGGCTTAAACACCAATTCGGTAGTAAGTGGTAACCGCGCCGCTTACCCTCACCAGCACGCCCGGTCCAACCGCTATGTGGGGATCAACCCCTCTTGAGCATGAGAAGGCATCATGGCAATGCACCGTAATCACCAGACCCAAGCGTACGTGCAGTACAAGTCTCACCCTGGAGGGGGGTGGTCTTGCTAGGCAACCAAAGCTCCTCACAGGCCGAAGGCCCGCTGCCACTATCAGGGTCAGCCCGAAGGCAATGTGCGGTTACAAAAAAAATCGTGAAGTACAGCGGTTAAGAACCAAAGACCCAAAAGCGCTTGAGAGCGCCACGAACGAACCGCCATCCAAGTGGATGGGGCGGGCAGCCTTGCTCCCTTCAATGGGTGCGACCCAATTGTTACGAAGGAATGGGAGGATTGCGCGGAGAGCCATGGGCCGTGATACTGTTTCCGAGACAACACACGCGTTATATTCAAACGACAATCCAAAGGGGCAGGTACGGGAAGCGGGAAAACAATATTTACAAGACTCGGAGATGACTAACGAGAAACTTGTCCCCTTGAGTCTGCTGGGGCTGGCACGGTGCAGTGGAGCCACGGGAGAGACGGAGCGGAGTCTTGGGCGAGTCGATACGAGGCGGCGCTGTCGGCGAGGCTGCTGCGCTCTGTGCGCCGAAGAACTCCTAACCGGCGTTATGGTCCCACGGCGAAGAACGTGGCGGTGCCGATGACTAGCGGCGGGAGGAAATAGCTTATTCCGGAAACGAGGCCTCGCGTCACCGGCACACCGCTCACTCGTGGGCCCATGTTAAAAAATAAATGTTCCCCAAAAAGAATAAAACAAAATAAATGAAAACGGGAACAAACCTGCACCAGCTGAGCTATTGCAGGTTAAAGCCAATTAGAGAAATAAATGAGGAGGGAGCCAAGGCTCCAAACGTTTTGATAGAAAAGCCAATAAAAAAAAAGGAGGCTCTTGCCTCGGGCGGCAGAAGACAGCACAACCCACAACTGTCACCTTTTATTCTTCCAGAATATAGTAGAGGCGCCTCTTGCAGAGTTCATAATCAAGCTACCCCCTATTAGTCGCCCCCCCTCCCAAACCCAACAGCACCCCGCCCGCGCAAATGCCCGCTGCCCGGGTCACCACCAGCGCCCGGAGAGGCCCCACACCTCGGCAGCACTACCAACATTCCCACAACTCCCACAGAACTGCTATCACGACTCGATAGACCCCGCTACAATATCACTCAACAGTCCACACACCGACCCACCACACACCCTGCAACCCACAGCCAGTCCCCCACAAAGGTCCCCATCAGCACCGAGTCCCCACACAAAGTCCCGCTTTCACTGCAGTTCATCATAGCAACGTCCACAACACGTTCATCAGTCCACTCTCCCAGAGACAGTCCACCCCCCGAACCACCACACACCCCGCAACCCACAGCCAGTCCCCCACAAAGGTCCCCACCGGCACCGAGTCCCCGCACAAAGTCCCGCTTTCACTGCAGTTCGTCATAGCAACGTCCACAACACGTTCATCAGATCGCTCCCCCGCAGTGCATGAGGAGAGGGCACCAATCCACATTGCACCGTTGAAGTCTACAGACCCACCACACAACCTGCAACGTCCAACCAGGCCCCGCGTAAAGGTCCCCGTCACCACCAAGTCCCCGCACAACGTCCCGACCTGAAGCGAGATCACTACAGTTCGTCTAAGCACCGTCCACAGCCCCCTGAACAGTTCCACTCCGTCGCCCTGTCCACCTTAGCAGGTGGACCACTGCCCTCACGACACCGTAGCGAGCGTCCGTTGGTCCGATGCTATAGGGTGCCATCTCTGGGAAACCAGAACAACACAACCAGTGAGCTGACTGCCCAAGTTCAGGGATCCACCCACAAGGCCCACAGATGCACTCCAGCAGCAACCGGCAATCCACTCCGGCAGGTCGGCGACGCCCATGCGGCACTCCACGCAGGACCCGTATACAACGGAAAGATGTCCCGCCGCACACGGGAGGCCCATGCGAAGCCCCCAAACAGGGGAATTGCAGAATAAACTTTCCTGCGGCACCCAGGGCTCTGAACGACCAGGGCGAGTCCCACTGGAGGCAGGAACTTCACTGTGAACGACTCAGAGAGCCGGACGAGGCGAGACCAGAAAAACATCTCCGCCCACCGGTTGTAGTTGACCTGCAATTGGGAAACAAGGTGCCAACATCCCCGCCCACCGACCATTCCTGCGGGTGGAGCAGGAAACCGCTCCAACCAGGAAACAGCACATCGCCTTCCCTTTAAGGGTTGGCCACAAACGCCGTCGTGCCTGTCAGAATTGCGGGTTAGTACCTATTTCCTGGGGGATTAACCAGTAGACATTGCTGGTTTCAAAGTGGAGCGATGTCACAGAGACTGTCAGTTTACGCGTATACCCCATTATGGAGATTAACCCCACAGACATCGCCCCCCCCCTTGGGGGGTTGGCCACAAACGCGCCGTCCCGCCTGTCGCAATTGCGGGTTAGTACAACCCCTCCGGGGGATTAACCAGTACCAATGGCTGGTTTCAAAGTGGACCTGTACCACAGAGACTGATCAGAGGGCGCCGATATCCAGTTAAGGAGGTTAACCCCTCAGACATGAGTAATTTCGATTTTTGGTTTGACGTACGTGACATGAGCCGTGCACGTGAACCAAGGGTCTAAAATAACCCCCAAAATCTTCATCTCTTTATACGCTGCAAACGTATTCCTCCAAGGCGGATGTTTGGCAGTCTTCTCGCCATGCTTACTCTGGCGTTCGGAAATAGCATGTACGAACATTTTTATGCATTTAATCGGACCTTAACCGATTTTGCCTATCTATTCACTATTTGAAAAGCTTGCTTTGCTAGCTTTTTGAGATCCCGGCGCTGATTGGCAGACGATTAAAATGGTATCATCCGCGTACGCTTGTATATAAACATTGTCCGCTAAAAAGCCATGAACTACAATGTTCCATAATAATAGGCTCAGCGGTGATCCCCGATGACTCCCTAAGGGCGGTTCTGCCAATGCATCCTTCTCCCTCGTTCGATAAACGTTTTGCCGAATATAAATTTTTAGGGCCAGCGTGCCTGCGAAGAAAATGAGATCGATTGGGTGGGAGAGTCAGAGGCTCCTTGGAAGTATAACGATATTAAGACGGAGTCGAGCAGATCTTGACGCTGGGTCTTAAGGGTGGATTTAAGGTTATGAAGAGCCAATGTGGTATTTTTCTTGGGAGTAAATCCGAATTGAACCCAGTGTATTAAATTGTTGCTGACTGGGAAAAAGTATAAACGGGAGAAAAGCAAACATTTTAGAGTTTTTCCAAAAACAAATCATGCATATTGGGCGATACGACGAGGCATGGTCTGGAGGACGGCCCGGCTTAGATAGAAATATTACCCGCTCTCTGCTTCAAACCCGTGGGAAGTAAGTACCATTACTGGAGAGCTGTATTAGAAATAAAGTTGAAAAAGGCGGTGTGCAGTTGAAAAAAAAAAACACTTCATCTGCGGGGGCAGACCGCAATTTAATTGATTGAACCATTGCCTGTACCTCAAACTCAGTAAACGGCACATGTTCGGGCAAATCAGGCAATTCCCGCTCTCGCGCATGCTCCTCATTATCCGTCAGGGATAAATCTTTCCCGATCTTAGCGTCCAACAAAATACCAGAGGATGAGCCTGGGGCACGGTCGGGGTACCGTCTGAGCACAAAAGAGGGGGCACACAAATAGGAGTACTACGCGATTTATTAAAAGCCAAATATAAACGGAGCGCCAACTGAACATTTTTTTGGTTTGCCAATTGCTGAGTTTCCGCAAGGCTGCCTCTTTTGCTTGAGCTATTTAAGTTCCAAATTTCCGCAAGGCGGAGTATTACACATCACGGCCGAATGAGCCGGTCGTCCGTGTCCCGCGTTCGCTCAAACCTTCGGTGAAGCCCCCCTAACGAAGGAACGTTCACGGGGCATTTCGTCCGTCCACCAGATTTTAGAATTTGTATAAAAACACGTTTTGCATATTTGCTGCCTGAAGTCTCTGAAACATATCATAGAAATGTTCTAAGACCAGATCAAGGTGTGATGTGAGGTTACGGGAGACGCAAGACGAGGTAATGGGAACACAGGTTGAAGACAGAAACACGGACATTTGTAGGGATTCACGCAAGTGTAGACACAGGGGACGAAAAGAACAAAGTGCGGACGTGCACGATTGTAGAAAGGTCCGGACAGCAGGAAAAGTAATATGTGCTCACAGGCACAGCAAACGTTGTAAATAAAAGTCTGTTCTTACGAGGTGAAGAAATGTGAGATGGTTGAGAAGCACAGGAGGGTCGGGCGTTGGAGGTGCACCGGAGACAGTGGCTTTGCGAGGTCAGCAGCAGATGCCTGGCCGTCATACAACGGCCACTGGACACCGGGGTTCCGGCCGTCCTACGACAGGCTACAGAAACCCACGACCTGCCCGCTGGGCAGTCCTGCTCCGTTCCGGGCATCCCCTTCCTCTTGGCCGGGATTCCTCGCTGAAAGATTATCACCATGCTTTCAGCAGATTGGCCAGTTCTCTTGACAGCTACCTCATCACATTATCCCCCCTTTAGAAAGTTTCCAGAGAACTATTGTAAGTATTGCGGCCGGAACACCAGCCACTGTATAAACCACAGTCCGCGGGTGACTGAAAACTAGTCAGAATGTAAACCGAAACAAAAAGCCCAAGTTACTCCTGGAGGGAACTGTCTCTGCACAAAACTCACGTTATGCAGCGGTACCGGGGTTCTTGCACCCGGCCGCGGTTCCCCAGAAAGACACTGCGCCCCCTAAAACCACACCTTTACTGGGAGTCCTGTTCCGCCAAGGTCCGCTCCCCAGCCGATCCGGCTGCAAACACCAAACCCAGCCGAGTCCGCCATGTTCTAACCTCGCTCATCCCGCGCCACATCTTCATCCTCACCCGGCATATGTCCATCCCGTGGGATTGTCCCCCGCCACTATTGCCAGGTTCCCACAAGCTGGAGATGCTTGGCATAATCAAGCCCTATCTGAAGTTGGCGTTTTACCTTGTTTAGGTTCGGAAACACGTATTTGATTCAAGTTCTTAATTTTTGCGTTCCGTGAGAAGCATATCGGTTTTGCACGTCTACTTCCGTCTGTATTTCCAGCAGAGCTGGCCATGAAGCTTGAGATGTCGCAGCTTAATCCAAAACCAGTTACTCTTCTGGCTCCATGAAGATTTGTATGCTACACAGCTGGACATACGGGTACCGGGGTAGTTGAGAACACTTGCATGCTGTCCGACTTGGTCCTGATGTTCGGATACGTGAGTGGGAACGACCGGTTAAGCTCCTGTCCACAGTCGGTTCACCCCTCAGGAAGTTCATGTATCGTGGCCAAGGCTGGCACTGTGCCCCTGCGGAGTTGATCTCACGCATTATCTAAACACTTGCCTTAGGCTTGAGTTGCTTCCGCTTCAAGAAGTAGTGTGTGGTCCACTTCCTCCTGAGGTGTTCGTGCCTCTGCAGTACCGGGCGCCTCTTGGGGCTTGTCGAACCCTTGATCAAGGAGCGCCTCTTCTCTTTCTTGTGCTTGCGTTTGCGATTTTGCTGCCCGCAACAAAATCTTGGTGCTCCGCAGAGCACTCGCTTCTGGAAGCTTCATGTTCTGTTTTGTCAGGGAAAAGCGATGTATCCGTTTGGGTGTACGCTGCACCTTTGTCTACCGGCTCTTTCACCGTGTTTTCAGACGGTAGTGAGCCATCATCATGCAGCGATACGCTTTCATGATTCGTAGATTCAACCTTTTTCGCCAATATTTTGTTTTGAAACTCGAAATTAGGTTTCTTTGTTCCTAAGTGACTCTTATTGGACTTTATTGTGCTGTATTCTTGGAGGTCATCTCGAAAGTTTCCGTGGGGTATATTCTCGGCAGCCTCTCGCCTTGGACCACGAGGCTCACTGCCTGCTTCACCAATGCCCTCCAATTTGTGATGCCCTTCCATCATGTATATCACCGAAGAGACCTCAGCCGCCTTCCTCTTAAACAAGTTCTCTAGAACAGCTATCTGTCTGTTCAGCATTGCTATCTGCTTTTCCTGAAATTCCTTTTCTGCTTCATATTCTGCTTCCAATCTTTGGCTTTCTGCTTCGCGCTGTGCCTTCAAACTTTGCCCTTGTGCGTCCCGTTGTGCCATCAATTTAGCACGCTCGCCGTCAACCCACATTCGCAGTCCTGCTCCCTTCAATCCTGCTTGAATTCCTTCGGCAGGAAGTTTTTGTAATTCTTCGATGCCCATGTTGCAATCCTATAAACCTGTAAATCTTTTCCACTCGCTTGAGTCTCACTCTCCGAGGTGTTAGAGAGAGTCCTGTCACGGACGCCAATTTGTGATTTGAGGTTACGGGAGACGCAAGGCGAAGTAATGGAAACACAGGTTGAAGACAGAAACATAGCCATTTATAGGGACTCACGCAAGCGTAGACATAGGCGACGAAAGGAACAACAAAGTACGGACGTGCACGACGGTAGGAAGGTTTGGGCAGCACGAAAAGTGATAACTGCTCACAGGCACAGTAAACATTGTAAGTAAAAGTGTGTTCTTACGAGGCGAAGAAGTGTCAGATGTCGGAGAAGCACACCTTGCAGTCTCGCCACTTTTGTAAAGGTTAGAGGTCCAACCAGCACCTCGCACCAGACCTAACTTCAAAAAAAAAATAAAAAAAAACGGGTAAGCAATACAAAATGGCCGCCATCCCGCCCTGCGAAAGTGGATGTCCAGCAAAGCGGTTGTAAACCACTAAACACGCTGAAGGGGGAGGGTATGAAATGTTCCTCGTCGTTTCGGCGTGCTTGTGCCTAGCGCTTGGCTTCTCTGGCGGCAAAGGCTAGATCGTGCCTAGCCTGATGCATGCGCTCGCAGTCGAATGACGTCTCCCCCTCTTTTTGAGAGCAGCTGCAAACCTAATCTTTACCACGAACACATAAAGGGGGAAGGTATTATTGTTCGCAGGCGCCTTATCATCCATCATGTGGTTTCGATGCATGTGCTGTAGATTTTTTTACGCGAATACTGAGCTTTATGCTGTATGCCTGCCGAGCTTGACGCATGCGCTCGGGGTCTTGGTCGAGACTACCAGGAACCCAAGGGTTGGGGCGGTCCCATTTTGCAGAGGCGCGTTATCATCCATTAGGAGGTGGTTTCGATGCGTGTTGAGGTTTTTTGTTTACACGAATACTGATCTCTATGCTGTATGTCTGCCTAGCCTGACGCATGCGCTCCACGTCTTGGTCGAGACTGCTGGGTTCTGCCTGGGTTTTTTGTTTACGACACGAAATTTTCCGACCAACTAGAGGCTAACAGCTTCGCTGTAAAAAACTAAGACATACACCTGCTGGGGCTCGAACCCAAGCCGCCAGCGCCAATACTCAGTACTTTACATCGAGGCTACATAGCCCGAACCGCGGGCGCGACCTTTAGCAGGCGCTCAAAAGAATAGCGCGCGTCAGTGACATCACACACGTCACGTTGGTTCTCTGTGCAGCGAAGCGTTTGGAAACACGCGGCCCGGAGGTCCGAGAACTCAGGAACGAGAGGTGTGCCAGGACCACTCGCCGGCCCGGAGGTTCAAGAACACGGGAACGAGCAGCTCCGTTTTTTCCGTCCCTCCTTCGCGCGCCTCCGTCTTCTTCCTTTAGTTGTCGGTCCCGCCCGTCATTCACACTTTCCTGCGCTTTCTCAGATGAGGCGTTGGCCATTGAGTCATTCCGACACTCCACTAGCACACCAACCCTAAAATCCCACACTTTACCACACAAGGGTGTTGGGATCTCCAATGACACAATTTGACAACCAACGTTCCCTTCTAACGCAGCCAGTACTCGCGCATGGGCAGCGCGGGTTAACCACTTCCGCGGTGGGAGATTCTGGCTCTGCAACCTAAAAGTGATAAATTTGTGGTCTGACAAAGTGTCTGTTACCTTCCAGTCAACAGTAAAAACACCGAGCGAGCGAGGCACTATTGTCAAATCCATCCACGCTTGAGCATACTCTTTATTGAAAGTAGGAGGGCTGCAGGGATCGTTTATAACTTGCATTGAGTGAGCTGCTAAAAACTAAACTTCCGCACCACGGGCGTCCGTTGCTGACCCCCCCACAGTGGACTCATGGCATTGAAGTACCCCGCAGTTATGATATGATTTGTCGAAGTAATCAGAACCTGTGTTTCTGAATCTAGAATCTCTGAGGTTGGTAGCGATGGAGCTGCATATACTGCAACAAGTAAAAAGAAAAGGACCTAGCCAAAAATCGTACTGCAACCACATACTGTGAAATCAAAATCGGAAAAGAGTCGAAAATAACGTTATGGGTCAGTCAATAATAATACTTTCGCATCACAAGGTCGTGCTAATTGAATAGCTTTATTGGGCAGACCAGGGAACCGTCCTGAATGAACATCCGGATCTCCAACTATAGCCATATTGATGGAGTTTGCCTTTATATAATCAATTAAATGTGTGGTGGCAGCACGAGTATGATCCAAATTCGCGTGGAGAAATTTGAGCTTTTCCATGTTTAAACTATATATATTGTAACGTGGCAGCAGATGACACGAACCATGTGGCGATTAAGCGATGTATTCACATTATGCGAAGAACTATTTACATGCAGCCATTACTGAGCACGGGCTGGCTGGGCCCCGCACTAAGCTTCTCTCTTGTCGTCATTAGTGGTAGGCCAGGCCGTGACATCACCTCCCCGGTAGATGACGACCGTCCCGGTCGACGCCGAGGCACTTTGGTTGGCGATTGAATGCGGATGAGTGCTGCAATTAAGAATGCTGTGGCGAATACCTTGCCGCTACAGATGACGATGACGACGTTGATGATGCCTGGCCCAGCAACAGCAATGGCTTCAGCCACGACGAAGCACAAAAGGTCCTCCAGCCTCGTCGGACGGAAGGGCAAGGGAACACATCTTCGGTTTGTCTGTGCACGGGCCCACTCGTCTGGTCTTCGTTCGCGTCTTTCGGGCTGGGGGCACGGGGCGGGGGACGTCTTGTAGTTCTGGTCTCGACTGGGCTGGGGCGGCCCGGCGCGGCTTCGGTGTCCTTGGTGGCTGCGTTCACGCCGATGTGACACGATTCGGGGGCGAGGATGGGGATGAACCCGCACACTCCACCAAATGTAACGTAGCGGCAGGTGTCATGAACCATGTAGCGATTAAGCGATGTATTCACATTATGCGAAGAACTATTTACATGCAGCCATTGCTGAGCATGGGCTGGCTACGCCCCGCACTCAGCTTCTTCCTCGTCGTCATTGGTGGTGGGCCACGCCGTGACAATATATAAAAAAACACCGTAACTGGAAAGTAACGAGGTGAAAAGAAAGCCTGCGGTACAAAGAGAATCAACAGCCGTAGTCGGTTCTATCCCTCTGCGTTTTAACCCACGCAAGCGCGGATTGGCACGAGGAGGTGCCAAAATAGTGGTTATGTGGGCGTCCCTCATTACATTTGTAACCGTATGGATTCTGCATGCGGCACGTTAAAGGGGGAGTGCCGCTCCACACAGTTGTTGAAATCTCAATTTATTCTCTGCAGTGAGTGGTTGCGTGACCCAACTCGGAACATTTAAAACAAATGGGCACGTAAAAGTTCTCCCAGACGTGACACGACGCCCATCCGATGAGTAATTCGTCTCTGTTTCAGGACAGGGTACACGGAGGGAACCACCTCTATATGTGCACCCTGTTCCTGGAATGTTCGGGGAACTGCGCACGGACTTGAACTGGTTTGGAGAAATGTTTTACGTAGTTGCGGGCATTAATTTGATCGAGCAGCATAGCAGGCACAATGCCCGAATCCATACCGAGATTCGAAACTGGAAGGCGCCGGGTTGGTCGCCTAACCTGCAGAGGCGACTGAGTAACCTGCGTTGAAGTAATCACTCTTTCCAATTTGTCAATGTCTGATTTGTCCCCGGAGGCGACTGTGAGACCGAGGCGATTCGGTTAAACATAACTGGGCCCACCCCGAGCTCCGTGGGATTTAACGTCGAACGTCCAACGCTTACACGAAGGAACTGCTTTGGATGTATGTTTAGAATCATCTCTGCCATAAAAATATTCTCGTAGTTTTAAACTACGGGCGAAGTTATCCAAGTCTTTTATTAGCTCGAATTCACTGAATCCGCGTGTGGCTGGACAGAAACTGAGTCCCCGTGACAGCACACTCCTCTATTCGTCTGACAACGATAAATTTACAATAGAGCTAGGCGCAATTGAAGACACTTCAGGTGTTACATTAACAGTTCTCTTGAGAAAATTCCAGAAATGCAAGGCAGTGGTACACCATCGCGTAAAAGTTTCTTGCGCTTCGTCGCTTGAATTTCGCTTATCTTGTTCTGCTCGTAAGCCGCTAGAAGCGTTCTTTCGTCAACACTTAAGTTGTGAAAAGAAGTTGTGTTTCCTTGTTGCGCAACGACTTAAGGGAAAACTCGTGATGCTTGATGATGATGCGCATAAGGTTGAGCGAAGCGTTTTTTAAACACATTATTCCATTGGGACAGATTATAACTTGACAAATTGTCTACAGCTGGTTTGATTGATATTTTCAGACCTTTGGGCACCATAGAAGCCTTTAAGTGCGTAAAGCTAAGATATGCTGGTTGCAACGAATACGCTTTTCAACTGCTTTCCTAATTTTCAAGTAACCACTAAAGGCATGCCATCTTCTGCAGTACTATTAGTCCCAGACTCTAGTCACTCTGGATAGTTTGATTTTGGCTCTGCAGAATATTTCGTACGGAAGTCGTAACGGGGGACTCCAGGTCTGGTATGAAGTGGGGATGAAGATCTCGGGGTGTTGCTGCGGGCACCCAAAGATGGTCCAGAAGGATGGGAAGGCAATGAAGGGGGGTCCTGATTCACCGCCGCCACCGTAGTCATCGTCGTCGTCGATGTCGCCGTCGTCGTTGTCTTTGTCGCCGCAGCCATCGTTGTTGCCAACGTCGTCGTCGCCGCTGCCAACGTCGTCGCTGCCACCACCGCCGCCGTCGTCGCCGTCACCGTCGTCGTCGCCGCCGTCGTCGTTACCGTTCACGGGTGTATCCAAGGCGGCTACGACGCTCAGCTTCGGAAGTTTGCCCATAAACGATTTCGTAGGGTGTTGTTTCCGTCGAACGTTGGACGGATGTCTTGACCTAATAGGCGGCTGACTGCAAGTGTTTGTCCCAGTCGGCTTCTGCTGCCTTGTTGGTCTTCACATACGGGGCCAGCCGCGCTTGGATGTTCTGGTTGGTCTTCTCCGTAAGACCGTTAGCCTGTGGGTGGTAGGGTGACGAGAAGTGGTGCTCCACTGGCGCCTGGCGAAGGAACGGGCGTAGCTGGTGACTGCGGAACGTGGTGGCGTGGTCGGATATGACCTTAGGCATTCCATGTCTCCATTCAAACTTTGCCTGCAGGAAGTCGATGACGTGACTGGCAGCCAACGAAGGCACGGCCGCTACCTCCACGTGCTTAGACAGGTAGTCCACGGCCACAATGATGTATCGGTTGCCGCCGGCCATGGTGGGCAGAGGCCCCACGTGATCAATGCGGATGGTGTGAAAAACCGTCTCTGGAGGCGGGATGGAGCTAAGCAAGCCGGGCTGCCTCCCATGAAACCTCTTGTATTGTTGGCAAACTTCGCAGCTAGCGACATATGCGCAGATTTGACTATGCATTTGCGGCCACCAGAAGCGCTCTTGTACCTTCTGTAGAGATGCGCGCTGCCAGATGTGCCCTCCCTCAGGAGAGTCGTGGACGGCGTGCAAAATCTCTTAACTCCAGGCCGCAGGGACTAGGGTGAGCTGGTGTTCTCCGGTGCGATTCTTGAGCCACACGTGGCGGTACAGTGTTCCATTGCGAAGGACGAATTTAGGATTGAGTAGGCGACAGCGTAAATTACCGCGGCGAGGTGTGGGTCATCACGCGGTGCTCTAGTCACGTTTCCTTGGGCAAATAAAATCCAACTGTCACCACGACGGGATGGCGAGCAGTCACCAGTGAGGTGACGAGAGAGTGCATCGGCCACCTGGTTCAATGCGCCGGTGCGATGGATCGTCCTGGAGCGTAATGACCCAGCGGGCGAATTTGTGCTTCAGACGGCGTTTGGCGAACATCCACGTCATGGCAGCGTTGTCTGTGACAAGCGTGAACTCCCGACCAAACACGTAATGTCGACATTTGTCGTCGACGCTCCAGACAACGGCTAGGCACGCGAGCTCATTGCAATGGTAATGCCGCTCGGTATCCGACAGTTTACGGCTAGCATACGCGACGACGTGCTCCTTGCCGGCTGGATCGCGCTGTATAAGCACAACCCCAAGGCCAACCCGGCTAGGATCGGTATGGACTTCTGTGGCCCAGTCTTCGTTGAAATGGCTTAGCACTGGGCAACGCGTGAGCTGCTGTTTGAGAGCTACGAAAGCGTCTTGTTGTGTAGCTCCCACACAAATCTTGCGTTCTTTTTCGTCAGGTCTGTTAGGGAAGCGGCAGTCGAAAAAAAGTAGGGGACGAATTTACGTAAATGTGAAGCGACGCCAAGGAATGACTGAATCTCTTTCAGGTGGGTTGGCGTGGGGTAATTTACCACAGCGGCGATTCGTTCTGGAAGCGGCTGTATCCCGTCTGTACAAATCCTGTACTTCAAGTATGGTATGGAGGTAGCCCCAAATTGGAATTTTTCGAGGTTCAGGCGGAAGAGAGCCTCGTAGAGGCGGGAGAGAACCTGGTCTACATTTTGTAGACGCTCTTCGGGTGTTGAGCGAATAACTACGATATCCATGTAGACGACGCAGGCTTGTTCTTTCAGTGTCCCCAGGACTGAATCCGTGACCCTCTGAAAGGTACTGTGTGCTGTTCGCAATCCGAATGGCATGCGGATGAATTCGAAAAGTCGCGATGGAGTTTGGGAAGCTGTTTTGTTTTTATCCTCCCCGGAAACGGGTATCTGCGTGTACCCAGCACCTAAGTCAAGGGATAAAAAGAAGAGACTTTCGGACCATGACGAGGCGTCCGTCGATGCGAAGCAATGGGTATGAATCAGGTATGGTGTGCTTGTTCAGCTCCCGGTAGTCGACGCAAAATCGGAGCGTTCCGTTCTTTTTATTTATTTATTTATTATTATAATACCCTCAGGGCCAAATGGCATTACAGAGGGGAGTGGATTACATTGAATAACACATGGTACATGGTGGGGAGGAAAAAAATACAGCGTTAGTACGATTACAAGCAAAAGTCAGCGTACAAACAAAAATACATTAAATAGATCCTGCGTATACAATGTTAGCTACGGTATCACGGAAAAGATGGTTGTCATGAATTAGCAACAATTTCAGGGGGAAGGTGGTTCCGTTCGCGAGAAGAACGAGGCAAGAACGACTGCGAAGCGGTGTTAGTGCGATAGGTCGGATAAGGTCAACAGGGCCAGCCCAAGGACTGGACGAGTGCCTGATAATTCCGCAATTGAGCATATCAAGGACCTGCTAGTTAGTCTATAACTGTCCGCTCTTTTTCGGTATAGCTGTGTAACGGTACACCGGCCTGCAGATGATCACCCGTGGGTATTGAGTGGGCAAGAACGTTTGTACCAGGAAGTTTCGCCGTGTTGTCGGCGAAGAAAGCTCTGTGGCTTTCGAGCATCAATGCCAAATGTTCGGGAAAAGTTGACTCACCTTCGTCGATTGCGGGCGATGGCTGTCCAATGGTAGAAGGACCCAGATGGACTTGTGCACGCTCAGTGCCTCTTTCTACATCACTTGAAAGGGGGTAGAAAACCCCCAAGATGACGTCTGCTGGCAGGTCTGCAAAGACGGGAACAGCCGTGAAAGACCTGCGGCCAGGCCCAGTTCGTATGGTCAGGTCAAGTGCTCTGACCGGCAAGGCAGGGCCCAAAGACCATGTAGCGGTGACTGTGCCCACGGCTTAATGACGTCGTCCGAAGCAAGGCGTTGGTGGATGGCAGTGCGTTCAGCCCCGGTGTCGACCAGGGCCGGAACGTCGCCGATCCCGTCGACATGCACCTGAGCATCTGCTTGGGAGGCACGTGGTAGCGCATATGCGGACCTGGCGCCCGACAAGGCCTGTACGAATGGCTAGTAGGCCTAACGAAAAGCATACCCACGGCGCGCCGTTCTGTGTTGTGGATGGGCCGTCAGGTGCCACGGTGGATGTGGTAGCGGCAGGAAGCCGGTGAGTGGTACCGTCCTGCAATTCTGCAGCCAGACGGATGAATGCTGGTGGGCTCAAATCCGGCGGCTGCACGGTCAAATGTGCAGCATGGACAGGGTCCGCCAGGCCTAAAACACTGCGTAGCAGAAGGACACTCCCAAGCAAGGTTTTAGGCAGAGAGGAGGCACAGTTTGTCATAGACATAAAGTTGCGACGTCCTCGCCAGGTCCTTGGCGGCGAGCACGCATTTGCATCAGGCGGTCATCGTGAGTGGCCGGCGGGTCACCAAATGCCGTTACAAGCACCCCACTCCAGCTTGCCCAAGTCCAGTGTGAGTGGCCATCATAAAGATGGCACGCTCCGGCAGCATCGCGCAGTCGAGTTTCAACGAATGACCGGTTGACGTTCTCAGGCCACGCATGGAGAGCGGCAAAGGCGTCTATTTTCTTCTGCCAGCTCACCGGGTCGTCGCGGACGCCATGGAACCGTGGGACAGCGGCGTCCACCGAAGAAGGAGCCGCCGCGTTCAGAAACGAAGTGAAGACGGAACCGGTGAAGTCGCACAGCCGTCGAATCAGCCAAACCCAACTAGTGAGGTTGGGGGTGTGCAGACCCGCGGTAAATTGCCCGGGCTGCTTAAGGATCGATACCTTTTTTTTCCACCCTGCGACTGCCGTCAAATGCCGCGCAGCCAGTGGGTGACCCCTATTAGCCAGCTTCACCCCCTTTCGGAAGTTCCGCCGTTTCCCAGCGGGAACCTCGTGGAGGTTGGGGCCACCCTGGAGGGCCAGTTCTACCACCCTCCGTAACTCGGCACTCGCGCTCCCCAGAAGCAGGGTTACAGGGGCATGCCAGCTCCCCCAGCGAAATGGATCAGCACCCTTTAGGCCCCCGCAGGGTTACAGAGGTGTGCACCCTCCGGCCCGTGTCCCACTAAAAAAGAGAACTCGATGAGACACCCGGGTGTGTACCGTCGAGTGACGTAGTTACAGGCAACTTTGACACCCCGGCCTCCTCCCACGCTGGATTACAGGAGCGCGTTACTGCTCCCGGCCATTGGGTAAATCTGTTCGTTATCCCTGCTTCCGCGCGGATTAACGGTCACTCGTCGCCCCCCCCCCAGACGTAGGGTTACAGGGGAATACCACCTCCCCCGGAGTAAGGGCACCAACTCTGTACAATCAGCCCCCGCACGGGTCACAGGGGTGTGCAAATGCCCCCGGCCGAAAGCCTCCGAAGAGACGTGAAGAGTTGTAGCCGCGAACGACGTAGTGAACAAGAGAGTCATAGTTACTCCCGCCAAAATTTCCTGCGTTTTTGCAGCCACCCCTTTCCATAGGGGCGATTTCCCGTGCAAGCCGGGTGAACTTCCCAAGCGTTGTAGTCCCACACAAGGGCCGAGCGCCAGGCCGGGGAGTCGCTTGTACCTATTTTACCGGTAGGTGCCCGGCGCCACCAAGGAACACGAATTCACATGGTGCCTTCCACAGCTACGATGGACGCTCAACTCGCAACCGCCTGTGGCAGGACAAGCCGCCAGACTCTTTCACCCCCGGCAATGGCGCAACGCGGCATGATGGCCGGGGGCCCCGCCAGATGGACAAAGGTCAGGGGCCCCTCGATAGGGTAAAGGCAGCTTTCCAGACGTGGATTCCCCTTGCAAGGGTCCGCACTCGACCAGGGACGCCTGTACCCATTAAAGAAACCGGTGGGTGCCCGGCGGCACCAGGATTCGAACCCAGTACCTTCCGCATACGAGGCGAGTGCTGTACCTCTGAGCCACCGCTGCGGTTTAAAAAGTTACGACCCCTTCCACCGGGGCATTGACGAAGTCGGGTAACTTCCCAAGCACTAGATCCCCTGGCCGGGGGTGCTTGTACCAATTTTTTACTGGTTGGTGCACAGCGGTACCGAAGTACCTCCCACATTCTCCTACCCCATGGTACAAAACCGAAGTGGTGGAACGGTTTCTAGTACACTGGATTCCCTGTACGGGGTCGCCTGTCCCCATTTTTATTCTGGTGGGTGACCAGCGGCTCTAGAGGAGCCTACCACGTCTGCCGCAGTAGTAGTGCGTGTCCAAGCCCTTTATCCCCCGCCCAGACAGGGGGCGCTTGTACCCTTTGAACTGGTGGGTGCCCAGAGGTTCCAGACCCCGCCCTAGGGGTTCGAGGGACCTACCACATGGCCTCCCATGGCTGCTTGTGGTCAAGCTCCAAGCGTTTCTTCCACCGTCGAGACAAGCTACGGTACGGGGACGCTTGTACCCTTTAAAGAAACCGGCGGGTATCCGGTGGCCCAGGATTCGAACCTGGTACCTCCCGATTACGATACGAGTGTTTTACCACTCGACCATCGCCGTCGGTTAAAAGTTCCTGCGTTTTTGCAGCCGCCCCATTCCATAGGGGCGATTTCCCGTGCAAGCCAGGTCAACTGCTCAAAAAGTGCTGCAGGGTACCTTTAAGCCCAAAATTCCTTGTGGCAATGGCAAGAGAATGATAGCTTTCTGCATGCTGTAAATGAGCAAATTTACTGTAGAATCCACAAAGTTTTAAAACTTTGGAGGTGTCAAGACAGCAATACAATCGTCAAACACAACATTATCAGACTATTCAAATGCTTTACAACCCCACCAACGCAGCCACACAAGAGCAAATTCTTTTCGTTTCAGTTTTTGCTAAAATGAATAGATGCCTTTTTTGTAACCTTTTTTGGAACCTAGGAATAACGAAGTTCCCGTCCTGCCACCTTTTCAACTAACAATTTGTGACTCATTAAGAACAGCTTCTCCACGCTATCAGCCAGATATCCTTTGTCTGTGAATGGCCTCGTGTCTTTCACACGCGCCGGCCGCTGGGCACTTTGGCTGCGCCAGCAGTTCAAGTAGCCGACGCTCAATGACCGCCTAGAACCCTCTGTGCTGGCAGCTGCCGGGTTCCAAGAACGCAGAGTCGTCCGGTCGCTGCGAGCCTTCAGAGGCCCCACGGACGGTCTGGCGTCCGCCGACGAACTTCGGCGGGGGGAAACTGCGTGCGCGGCATAGCGAGGCTCCTCTTCGCAGTCGAGGGCTTCGACTGCCTACGGTCCATGCTGCGGTACTCGGTGTAGGGCGCCGCGTCTGTACGAAGCGAAGATCAGCTCCCTTTCGCCCGAAGCGACAGGGCTCGGACCACCGGAACCCACTGAAAAGGCGCTGGGTGAGATGGCAAGAACGTCGCAGATGCCGGGCGCACACTGCCTGCGCACTGCTGCCGCTGTTTGAAACCGAAACAGCATATACGGAGTCCTAACCACTGGCCCTAACTGTCAGAATTCAAGCTGATGCACGCTGCCCTCTGACGAAGACGCTTGAATCTCTGGAAGGATTCGGCCGCTTCCGAGGGCCATTGCTGAGGCCAGCACGCGGTGAGGGAGTTGGGTTCCAGAGGCGAGGTCGCCCGTACTTCGGAAGTTTGGCGTCTGCGCCATTGTAAGAAACTGCGACCGGGTAGTAGAACAGTACGCTTTATTCTCCATGAGCCCCGCCTCCCTTCGTCTTCTTCACTACTTGAATGCCGGTGTATACCCTTATTGGTAGGATTGTTTGCAGGTACGTCGCACTTCCAGCTTCCAATATATATGGTGTAATGAATGGGCCAAGGTTTGGCGTGAAAGTCACGAGTCAGTGGCCAGTGCGTGCGCAAGTAACGTTGCTTTATGCATGACACGAAAGAAGCAGAAGTTAGGGCACGAAAGCAACTACGCGAGACGAGAGATACAATCGTTAAAAAGGCAAGAGGCTAACGAAAATGTCCGCAATAAAGAAAGCAAACGTCCTACGGGGTTTTGTCGCAGCCCCTCGAGGTTTTGCAGTCCCGATGCGTGCGGAGTCGACGAGGACGTCACGGCGAGGCTGGCTCGATGACCGGTTCTAGGCCTCGTCGTAACCAGGCGCGGGACGTCGGGCAGGCATTGTCGACCTTTCGAATGAGTCACGGCTCGAGGGCGTAGCAGCGGGTGTGAGCGGAGGGTTCCACCTCCAGGTGAATCCGGACCCGCGCCCTCTCGCCCAGCGTATCACCAGCTCCAGGCACGGCCAGCCCACGGGTTGTCGGGATCAGCGGTGGACGGCTCTCGGGAACAGCAGCGGTTGCGCTCCGGGTCTTCCCCGAAACGATCACAGGGCCGCGCTCTCAAGCCCAGCGCGTCACAGGCGTCCCCTGATCACCAGCCTGGTTCGATTTTTCTGCACGCACTCGTTGCAGCTGCGCGCTCGGTCTCCTCTTCCTCTTAGTCCACGGGCACTTCATGACATATGGTAGTGCAAAAGGTTCTGTGGGAAAACCGCGCTTCGGCTTTTAGTGGCGCCGAAGAAAAGAGACGCAAAACCCGGCTTCCATCGCAGCAAGCGTCGTCGTGTTCTTTTTTTCGAAGACAAAGCAAAAGTACAGCTCGCGCTGCGTGCTGCACGTACAGCCTCTTCGTCCTCGTCTTCCTTGCGCGGCTCTTTCTAACCACGTGACAGTTCATCGCGAAGTTCAAATACAATTTACAACATCCTCCGCGCCCGACAAAGTTCACTCACCTAACTCCAGCGGGCACAACAGCTGTACTTGTCTAGTCAGTTCTCCACCTCCTGGTAAAGCAACCCTACATGCCCTAACATGATTGTCTCTCGATGAGTACACTGTGGTTATCCCAGTTATCCTACCGAGTTTCCAGAATGTTATGGGCACCTTGTCTTCCTTGATGACAACTACCTCGCCAACCTTAAACTGGTTATCAGGATGCACTCCTCTGATATGCGCGCTTCTAAGAGACAAAAGGTATTCTTTATACCAGCGCTTCCAAAAGTCGTTTACTTTTTTCTGCCTGCACTTCCACAGCTTGAGGGTATCACCGCGATTCGAAGATGGTTCGCCACTATTGGAGCTAGGCAACGCAGTGGACTTCCTGCCAGTTAGGAAATGCGATGGCGTAAGTACCACTGCCTCAGTAGCGTCAGAGGAGATGTAGGTTAGTGGCCTAGAATTTATCACATTCTCAACTTCTGCGATTAGGGTACCGAACTGCTCAAAATTGAAGCAGCCCTTCCTGCAGCCAGACTGCTGTGGGAAAACCGCGCTTCGGCTTTTAGTGGCGCCGAAGAAAAGAGACGCAAAACCCGGCATCCATCGCAGCAAGCATCGTCGTGTTCTTTTTTCGAAGACAAAGCAAAAGTACAGCTCGCGCTGCGTGCTGCACGTACAGCCTCTTCATCCTCGTCTTCCTTGCGCGGCTCATATCAACGACGTGACGGTTCAGCGCGATATTCAAATACAATTTACAACAGGTTCGCCCATTTGGAGTATGCTATCAGACACTGCGAAGGGTGCAGTATGCCCTGTGTGGGTATGCTATGATATCTGCCCATGGGCTATAATGGGTATCCAATGGATGGGGACTGTGAAGACGAGGATACAGCAGCGGTCTCGCTGAGAACGCGCGACGATATCGGATAGGTCGCTGCACCTTGATCATAGCTCCGGCGGTTCCTCAGGCGTCGTCCTGAATACCATCACCTGGAATGCTACCATTCCCTGCCAATAAACACACACACATATATATATATATATATATATATATATATATATATATATATATATATATATACACATACATACATAAGGAAGTCGCATTACACAACATAAAAGTTTTTCTAACTCTTCGACCGGGGGGGCCGGTCTTTTTCTTTGAAAAGACGCAAAAACCGGCCCTGGTCGAAATGTTTGAATAATATTGTTATGTTTTTCAATGTGACTTCTTATCGTACAGTTACCCTTATAACCAGGAACCTTTTCTCTTTATATATATATATATATATATATTATATATATATATATATATATATATATATATATTGTACTGAACAAAACCGATTCTCGCGACGCCAGGTTGGTTGATTGATTGGAGCCATAACAAGAACGGCAGGTACCCACTCTGTGGGATTATTCTCCGTCGGAATGAACCGCGCGCTGCTTCTTTCTCGTCTTCCAATCGGGCACCGTCCTCTTCGCTTTGCTGGTAGGTTGGCCGCTGACCAGGCTTGCAGCTTTTTGTTGGAAAAGCACTGCGCTGTGGTGGACCCCTGGCTCTGGCTTGAGGCTCAACCTACGAGGAGCTCAAAAAGCCCCTCATACATAACCTCTCGGTGGGCATGTCGGAGGATGTATTTAAGGGATCGCTTTTGGCCTTTCTCGTTTATTCCAGGGCCATTTGATTGCCGGAAAATTGTGTTTCGTGTGCCAAAAACCGGCGGTATACTGTCCGTGTAGACAGTTTGGGTTAGGGTGGTATTGTCGCGTTTGGTGACCTTGTCGTTGCCGTCTTCGACCAGTGGCTGAAAACAGCCTGTCAGCGACACGAGCATCCTTATGCTCGTTAGGCCTTTCGTCGTCTGTTTATATGTTTGACGCTTCCTGGTTGTTGGATTTCCCTGGCACGTTCTTGCGTTCAGCTTCATCAGGTTGAGCGGATACAACGGCTTGTCATTTAGCAGATACCTGACGGATGTTCGCGAGTTTGTAATTCGGAGCATTGATCCTGACCGTCGTATCGGGTTCGGCTAAGGACAAAAAGTGCTCATTGAGTTAGGTGGAGTTGCACGATGTAGTACGCGGCCTTCCGCTGCCATGTCGATGGAGATGGAGCACTCCAATGACGTTCCGGGACTTACGCTATCCCGGTTCCAGTTTCCGGGCGTCGTGCGCTCGGGAAGCGTCGTGATATCTGTGAGCACGGACACATCTGGCTGCTCCAGCGGCGGACTTTCGGTCACCGAATGAGAGAGAATGGAGCGGTAAGCACTTCCCCTCTCGTTGACGACGTCGGTGAGCTTCATCGGTTTTCGCTCCCCTTCGGGCGGGCAGCGCTCTAAACGGCGGTGGTGGCCAGCTCTCTGGACAGGCTTTCTGCGGAGCTGCGCGAGTCTTCTGAAATCCAAACAGCGTCGTCCTGAATCCACGAAAAACCGGGTCGGCCGCGTGGGCAGGCGATGAAAACGCGCTGCCACGGACCGTGTATTCCAGGGTGGGCACGATGTTGGTAAGCCACCGCCACACCTGTGTACATATACTGGCCTGGACTGGCCAACAAGGGTGGCCGCCATGCGCAGCACTGGTCGCCATCGGGAAAGTTTGGTCGCTCTCGGAGGACAATCGAAAGTCTGCAGAAATCACGGTGCGAACGGCGGAAACCGCGGCGAGTTTAGAAGACGTTTGCCCTTGGGGAAGGCCGCGCCCTAGGCCGGCTCACCTTGATGCTGGGCTTTCTTTGCGTTCGGCGCTCTTGCTGGAACCGCGGCCCCAACGATTATCTCGGGCAGCAAGGCTACGAGGGGCGCCAGGCTTGCCCACTGATGAGGGCCGTCCCCGCGCCTGGGTCACCGCGAGGGAGAGCAGGTCCTGAGGCTGGGTCGCCCCGAGGCTTGAAGGCTTCTCGACTGCGCCACTTGTACTGAACAAGACCGATTCTCACGAGGCCATGTTTATATTGTTGTTGTTCCACGTATTATGGCGCATACAAACGTGGGGGTTGGCCAGGAATCGAGCAAGAATGGGGCTAATTCGCCCGCTCAGAGCCTAAAAGGAGATACCTATCCGTTGGTATCCAGTAGCAGCTCGAGATTGGAAGGAAGTGTGGGCGCCGATGTGGTCGTGCGGCTGGCCCTACATTTATTTACAGAGGATAATTCGAAGGCAGCAGAAGCCCGGCGAGTCGGGGAGCGCTCGTGGAACGCGGCCGAGCAGCGCAGTAGCCTGGGTGTTCTCTAGCGCGTGGCTCGTCGTGCCTGTCGAGGCCACGCGCGCTGGTGACGCTGGCACAGTGGTCCATGGTGATGATAATGGGCGCCTGCTGTCGATTACGAAGTGCCGCTACAGGGCTTCCCCCTAGCGCGGAGCGCGACAAAAGAAAAGAAGAACATGAACTGACTAGCAAGAAAAGCTATGTGCAGGGTGTGTCCGAGGTCAGAGTTCGTGAAGTGGTCCAAGTGAAAAGGGATCTAAGATCATAGAGTCGTTCTGGTGAGTCCCGAAATAGCATCCGCTGACAGTCCAAGGTCGTCGTCATGAGGGCTTCCTGTGCACATTATAACCTCCGGTGGCCTGGGTTGGGAGTGGCGTACCGGACGAGCTTGACCATGAACCGGCTGGTCCGATGTCAGGCTGTCGCGGGTGTCCACATTAATGTAGGTGATGGGGGGACGGGTCTGGAAAAGCGGGCGTAGTAAGTGTAGCGTCCCACGACGTGAGTGTGCCCGTCTATTAGCAGCACGCCTGAGCTGTCCAAGTGGAAGTTCAGGGGATAGAGTTGGGCGCAGGATGTATGAGTGTGCTTGACGCAAAATCTGGAGATGACGCCGAAGAGGTCCGCTGTATGCGCGTGGTGGAAATGTCACCAAAGGTAGGCGGACGACTCAGGCAGAACCGATGACGGGTCCATCGCAGGCACCATGGGCGCCGCGTAGTCGCAGCAAACGGGTAATTTGGCATTTCGCCCTCGTAGAAGGCGGTCGTCGTGGGCGGCGCTTGCGATGTCGGCGGCGACGTTTAAGCTTGACGTCGGCTTTGTTGTGACGGCCGGTCACACGGGACTGCGGCAGCAGCTCGTCGGAAGATGGGCTTTCATCGTCGTCGGTAACGAGTACCACAGTGCTTTTCGAGCGTACTATGCGGCGACTGCAGCGGAGCTGGAGTAGACGCGTCCGCCACATCACAGATGGTCGAGATGCGTCGTGAAGCGGCGTCTTCGACTGATTGGCCTTAGCGGCGTCGACGAAAATGGTGCAGTGGTTGCCGAAATAGCACTTGTGTCGACAGGAGCCGCTTGCACAAACGGTGGCAAACGAGGTTGCGTCAGGGCCCACCCCGGGGCTGGAGTGCTGCGGGAAAACAGGGCAGATACACTGGGTGACGAACTGCTAGGGTGTGACGTGTCCTTCATTGTCGGTGCTGTGGCCTGGCATCCGCGAAGCAAAGCGTGGCCGAAGTAGTCGGTGGTTTGTCAGAACGGTACCGTCGATGCCAGCATGGCGGTGTGTGGCAGGTGATCCTCCATAGGCGAGGTGGGAGGCTCGGTGGCTGGCACGGGTGGTTTTCGGTACCGGCCACTAGCGCGTGAGGACTGCCCTGAGCTCGTCGTAGGGCTGGGCTCGAGGCACCGGCAAGCTGGAGGCTAAGCTTGATGGTAGGAGCTTGTACATGAGGGAGTAATGATCCTCCTGGGCTGTGACGTGGTACAGGTCGAAAAAGCACTCCATCTGCATGAGCCACACCTCGGGGTTCTTGGGGTAGAACGGTGGGCGAGGTGGCAAGGCCGTTGTATGGAGTGGCGTGGTGGAATCGCCAGGAGTCGAGTGCGTGGGCGCATCCAGATTAGTGTGGCCGAACGTGGATGAGTGACGTTCAGCGAAGCCGGGTGGTGGTGCAACGTTGCTTCGGTCTCGCGTAGGAAACTCGTAAGTGCACGAGGGATGCTGCAAGCTGGATAGCGCAGTTCCCTTTTCATCGTGCGTGACCGCGTGCGAAGAAACTGTGGAAGGGGGCGATGCAGCGTCCTTTAGTCGGGAATGACTCGAGCCGAGGCGTGCCATCACGTAGGCCTGTAGCTTGTCGTAGGGCCGCTCACCGTGTTTTAGCGACTCACAGCGTAGGTCGGCTGGAAGCAGGGCGTCGGTGATGCGGTAGCGCTCGGTCTGTGAGTCGATGCGGCGGATGAAGAAGTGCGCTTCCATTTTCAAGAACCAGGCTCGGGGTTAGGGTCGCTCGAAGGCCGGGTAGGGCGGCAGCGGGTAAGCGACGTGGGGCTACATACTGCCGACGTCCGGGTCACCAATTAATGTGGGCGCTGATGTGGTCGTGCGGCTGGCCCTACATTTATTTACAGAGGATAATTCGAAGGCAGCAGAAGCCCCGCGAGTCGGGGAGCGCCCGTGGAACGCGGCCGAGCAGCGCAGTAGCCTGGGTGTTCTCTACGCGTGGCTCGTCGTGCCTGTCGAGGCCACGCGCTGGTGACGCTGGCACAGCGGTCCATGGTGATGATAGTGGGCGCCTGCTGTCGATTACGAAGTGCCGCTACAGAAGAATTGGCTACAAATTGAAAGTGGCGGTTGAATTGCAGGAAACATACCCGTGATAATAAATCTAACAGGGCAGACGCCTGGTCTCGGACACATATGTATGAATGGCTGCAGCACCCCTCTGTGACAATAACCCAGTGATGTGGCCCCTTATCGACAGTAGTATGGGCATGGAGATAGGAAGTCCAATTCGTTGTAATGGCCTGATAAGGTGACGTTGTCTGATCATTGGGAAACCACGAGAATGTAATAAGAAGTCGTGTAGTGTCTCATGTTCACCGCAAATGGCTCAAAGGGCGGAGTAGGTGAGACCAGACCTGTGCATATAGAAGTTCAGCTGGGGGACCTTGCATCTTAAGTTGGTTAATGTGACCTCGCATTGACAAGATTCACACAAAAGGGGATTCCAGTGATGTTTTAAATGGGCATACTCTTCAAATTAAGGATGACCCCTTCCTGCATACTCAATAGTCGCTGATATCTACGGAACCATGCTCCTGCCTTTACTAGCCGGAACAGGGTCAAAGATACAGCCGAAGGGCCATCCAAAGACGATCGCGCCAAGGGATCAGCCTCTTCATTAAGGAGTAAACTATTGTGCCCAGGAACCCAAATGAGGCAGATGTCCTGCAAATGGGAAGGCACCAGAAAATAGAATGCACGGATCAGGGGTGAATTTTCAGATGCCCAAGCGGAACAGACTGACATAGACATAGTCTGTAATTATAACTACATTGAAGTGCCGCGGAGGAACTTCTTTTAAAGCCAATACTACCGCTAGGAATTCGGATTGAAATATTGGAGTGAAGTCTGGTAACCGCAGCGAGACTTCCCAGTTAAGCTGTGGACTAAAAATGCCCACGCCTGCCCTCTTCTCTCGTTGCGACGCACAGTTGCCACAATTACGTAACCAATGTTAAAGGCGGCTGGAGGGACATCACAGGGCATTTGCATTATTGTCGGAATGTTGATTTTCAATGGAGAAAGTAACGCCTGGGCGTAAACGCACTGAGGAAGAATGTGCGAGCCACCAAGAGTTGAAAAACAGTGCGGGCCGAGCTACCAGCAACGAAAGAAATCGGCTTTGTGGCGATTCAGAAATCCTTATAATAGTCAGCGCAGTTAAGAGTTGAAACCGCGACTCTAGACACGGCATGCGTGCCTAAATGTTATTGGCCACGCACCTTGGGAGGTCGAGGCACAATCTTAGGGTATGTCGCTCCAATATACTAAGCTGTTTGCGTTTGTAAAGGGCTGAGCCAGAAAAGGGTACGCAGCCAAACTAATATAGGACGCATGTACCCCTTGTAAATGAAAGGTAGTGTGTCCCTTCTCATTCCAAGGCCCCTGTTGCTCATTATCCGCAACAATCCAAGTGCCCATTCTCCTTTGGTCACGATATGATTTATATGGGGGTGCCAATCCAGTGCACTAGCATAACTGACACCCAAGTACTTCAAGGAAGCCACCTCAGGGATAGCCTCTTGCCGAGACGTCAGGCATAGGCTCACCAGAGCGGATATTCTTCGCCGAAATGAGCCCCGCGCTGCTTCTTTCTCCTCTTCCAATCGGCCGCCGTCCTCTTCGCTTTGCTGGTAGATTGGCGGTTGACTACGCTTGCAATGTTTCGTTGGAAAAGCATATATTGAGAGAACAGGGTTCACCGGAGAGGTCGATGTTCAGGGCAGCCGTTTATTTCGAGGCTCGAGCGAGGAACGAACGAGAACACACCATGAGGATGAGTATTTACAGAGACAAGGAAGAAGTATTGTACCACGTTCGCTAATGATGATGATAACGTACACATGGAGGAAGCAGCTGGAAGGCAGTTTGGAGGTCCCACACCAAGAGCAACTCTGCCAACCGGTACCGGTTCATTGACCAAAGGCTGTCATAAGTCTTCGCAAATCCAAGGTGCCATATCTGTGGCGTCATCGTGACAAGCTTCCAAATAGATGTGCGAAAGAACGGGGTACCAGAGTGTGATGATGTCAGTGTTCGGGTGTTATGAACCACGAGACGACGCACACGTGACGGCCAAAAGACGAGAGGCAACACGTTTCTCCAGGAAACGAAAGGACACATTTATGGGAAATAGCAAAAAAGATACTTAAGGACGCAAGCGACGAAAGAAAATACACCACACTAACAAGCTACAAAGAGAAACTAAGGACTAGAGTCCTAGTCGTGATAGTATGACAGCAGTTAGGTAAGGAAAAGAACGAGCTCACAGTCTTGTTGCCTGTAGCTCTCCGGGTAGGGCGTCGACTTGCTAGAAGTGACGTGAGCCGTGACCGATTGTCGTCGCAGACGTCGTAGACGGATGTGGCGCAATGCTCCGTATCGCACTACCTTGACTGGCAGAAGAACAGTAGATCCACCATGAACTTGTGGTGGCCCCGATGACTTGGCGCGAGCCGAGGCTCCCCTGGCACAATGCGACGGGTGCCTCGATTTGCGGGAAGAGCAGGTGGTCCGCCCGACGAGACGTGGCGGCCCCCGCCGAAGGGAACGATGAATAGGCTACCCGGCGCAAAGCTGAGTGCCTGGAGATGGACGGGTGTCCGGCCCTACGGCGTGGGCACGCTGTGCCGGCAGAGCTGGCGACGTCCCAGCGCTGCTGCATGGTCGTCGCCATCGGGTGGATGTCAGCTTTTTTTAGGGCACCCGAACTCCAGCCAGTCTTGCGATCCGTCCTTCGACCTCTTCCTCCTCTTGCACGCCCTTATGGCACGCTGTGCCCTTCTGGCACATACCCTCGTGCGGGTGATTGTCCTAGTTTTTTCTCTAGTCTTCTCCTCCTGCTCCTTCCTCTTTACTCTTCACCGGTACCTGGCGTCTCACTACACTATCTCCGGCTTTAGAAAGTTGTTGGGGAAACAACACACTTTCAAAGATTGATGCCAGGCAAAGTCCCCACATTCAGTCTCTAAATTCAGGTGGGTTACAAGAGTCCAGTTCTACACGAAAGCGTGAAGAAAATATCAAATTGCAACGAAAAGCGCTGTTCCCATTCAGCCAACGCACCACACAGTACGTCCAAGTAGCAACAAAGCAACAGGTGCCCTGAACACATAACACGCTCCTACCCGGATGTCTCCAAGTGGAAACAGCGTTCTTCTTGTTCCACTACAAAGAATCGTCAAGTTACCAAGTTAACCAAAAGTATCAGAACCAAACTCTGTCCACAGTACGACTAACTATTTCGGGCCAGTAACATACCGCTTTTCCTGAAGGTAAGTAGTTAGTTTGCCATTCTCCTGTACTTCCAGCATTTCTGGCCATGAAAATTCACAGCATGATGAACCTGACGAAGCCAATTTTCTTTGGACTTGCGGACATTGCGTAGTTAACTGGTTGCAAGAAACCTTTGGGGCACACATCATTTTGTTTTCGTACTTTTGGGGCAGTGCTTGGAGAAGGTCTAATTGCCCAGCTGAAGAACTTCTCCAGGCTGGCGGTAACACTTCTGTCTTCGGACCTGCTGATGGTGATTCTCTGCGGATCTGATTTCGCGCATTTTTCGAATCCTAGCTGTGCGTTTGAGGCACTTCGGTCTCTTGAAATCTAGCGAACAGAAGTCCTGGACCGGTTTTCCGCCGCAAGGGTGTGTCTGGTGAACTGGGTGCTTTCCTTTGGTTTCGACCTAGTAAAGCGTTTTCCTTTTGCAGATTTTACGCTTATGAAGTTTGCATTGAATGGGCCGAACGAAGGACGCCGTTTTGTTGCCATCGTCTCCCTTGCATGATTCTTTGAATACGTCTGGAGGAGACAAGTATAGTTGGTTGCTGTCTACATCCTCAGTTGCAGCCCTTTCAAATGAAACCCGCGTCAGCAGCGTGTCCTGATTATCTAGCGGTTCAAGGAGTATAGGGGGCACAAGAGGCAAAGACGTATCTTGCGTACTAAGCTCGGGTAAAGTCACTAGAGTTTTTGAGGTTAGTAGCACAGGTGTGTCTTTTGTGCGTCCTGCAAAATTCTCAGTGGGATTTACAGCACAATTTGTTATGGCTGGACACGCCTCGTGAACTCTTATCAGCCGCAGTAGTTCTTCCCTCTCAGATTCAAGTTCAGCGAGCTGCCGTTCTTGCTCTGCCTTAAGTTCTGCCCTTTCAGCCTTTCGCTGGTCATCAAGCTTTGAGCGCTCGGCCGCCACCCATGCGCGAATTCCGGCATCCCTCAAGCCTAGCTGATTGCCAGCAGCGATAAGCTCCTGGAGCACCGTGATGCCATCCATCTCTTCCAATCACGTGTGCTGGTCTCGTTACTCTCTAGACGTTATTGAGAGGTCTTGTCGCAGACGCCAATTGTGATGATGTGAGGGTTGGGGTGTTATGAACCACGAGACGACGCACACGTGACGGCCAAAAGACGAGAGGCAACACGTTTCTCCAGGAAACAAAAGGGACACATTTATGGGGAATAGCAAAAGATACTTAAGACGCAAGCGACGAACGAAAATACATCCCACTAACAACTACAAAGAGAAACAAAGGACTAGAGCCCTAGTCGTGATAGTATTAAGAGACAGCAGTTAGGCAAGCAAAATAACGAGCTCACAGTTCTTGTTGCCTGTAGCTCTCCGGGTCGGGCGTCGACTTGCTAGAAGTGACGTGAGCCGTGACCGATGTCATCGCAGACGTCGTAGACGGATGTGGCGCAATGCCTCCGTATCGCCACTACCTTGACTGGCAGGAACAGTAGATCCACCCTGAACTGTGGTGGCCCCGATGACTTGGCGCGAGCCGAGGCTCCCCGGCACAATGCACGGGTGCCTCGATTTGCGGGAAGAGCAGGTGGTCCGCCCGACGAGACGTGGCGGCCCCCGCAGAAGGGAACGATGACTAGGCTACCCGGCGCAAAGCTGGAGTGCCTGGAGATGGACGGGTGTCCGGCCCTACGGCGCGGGCACCGCTGTGCCGGCAGAGCTTGCGGCGACCCAGCGCTGCTGAATCGTCCTCGTCTACGGGGGGATGTCACCTTTCTTTAGGGCACCCGAACTCCAGCCAGTGTTGCGTTCCGTCCTTCGACCTCTTCCTCCTCTTGCACGCCCTTCTGGCACATACCCTCTTGCGGGTGATTGTCCTAGTTTTTCTCTAGTCTTCTCCTCCTTCTATGTGCTCTTCTTTACTCTTCACCCGTACCTGGCGTCTCATTACACAGAGGGACCCATTTGTGGTCGGTAGGTAGGTGGTTGCGACGGTAAAGCGTGCCATGCAGCTAGAACGTGTCGAGTTGACGGCGAGCACGACTGTTTGGAAGCGGTACGCTCCGTTTAGGCGGTCAATGATAGGACCACAGTATGCGTCCGCCCTCTGTACCGAAAGAAGCTCTGGAGGGTCGTCTACAGCAGGAGACGTAATGGGGTCTACTGTGAGTACGGTTTTCGGGACCTCCACAGCAGGTGGTGTTGGAGGTTAGTGGGCATCGAGACAGGGCGTCGGCACAGAAATGTTTCCGGCGAGACTTATGTGTGACGACGAAATCATACTGCTGGAGGCGGAGATCCCAGTGGCCTAGACGTCGAGACAAGTGCTTAACGAAAGACAACCAGCACAGAGCGCGGTGGTCAGTCACGATGGTGACTGACCACCGCGTTCTGATGGTAAGGGTTGAAGTTTTGAACAGCCCACACCACTGCCAGGGACTCTTGTTCCGTGATAGTGTAGTTCTGTTCAGCACTTGTCAGTGAACGACTGGCATATGCGACTACTCTTTCCTGATTGCGGTCGTTCCGCTGGAGAAGGACAGCGCCAAGGCCGTGGCCGCTGGCGTCCGTGTGAAGTATTGTGGGGCTCTTTTCGTCAAGTAGAGCGTTCTTAAGGGCTTGAAAGGCTGCTTCACATTCACTGGAGCAGTCGTACGGTGCCAGACTGTAAAAGTTTGTGTAGAGGAGAAGCAATGGCCGCGAAGTTACGCACGAAGCTACGAAAGTAAGAGGCCAAGCCGAGGAATCATCGTAGATCTTTTATGTGGAGTGGATAAGGGAAATCGATAACAGCGGCGATCTTGCCAGGATCAGGTTGTATCCCCTTTTTGCTGACCACATGTCCGAATACCTTAATAGTATTACTCGCAAAGCAGCAAGGCTGAAGTCCAGCGCGGGCAAGGCACTCTAATACTTTCACACGCTTGAGGTGCTGGGAGAACGTGGACAAGAAGATGACAGTATCGTCATCATAACAGAAGCATGTTTCCCATTTTAAGCCACGCAAAACTGTATACATCATCCTTTAGAAGGGGGCGCGAAAATTGCACAGCCCGAACGGCATCACGTTGAACTCGTAGAGGCGGCGTGGTGAATGCCGTCTTCTCTTTCTCCGAGTCACGCAGCGAATTTGCCAGTAACCGGACCGTAGGTCCAGGCTGAAAAAATATTCAACGCATTGAAGGCAGCGCAAAGCATCGTCAGTGCGCGGCATCGGGTAAAAATCTTTCCGAGCAACCTTATTTAACGCCCTTTAATCAACGATGAAGTGCACTGTGCCATCCTTCTCCACCAAGACGACAGGTGAAGACCGCGGGCTTGCTGAGGGAGGTATGATGTCGCGCCTGAGCATGGCGACCGCATTGTCGTCAATTATGTTTCTTTCTGATATTGAGACAGGGTAGGGATGACGGCAAACGATGTTGGGGCCATCAGTTTCGATGCGGTGGTCTGTGGTAGAAGTCTGGTAAAAAGAGGGGGAGCACAAGTAGAAAAAAAGCTTGGTATTTAGAAAGCACGACTAGGAGAGATTTTCTTTGGGATGGAGTGGGATCCGGGGAGATGGCGGTATCAAGAAGAGGTGTGGGGGAGGCAGAAACCGAATTGGATGGACACTGTGGAGTTACGGCAGGCGGGAGAATGGTGGCAATTTCGTCATTAACAGATCCAATCGTGCAACCCTTGGTGAGGAGAAGTGGTTCTGGTGTATTCTGGATAATAATGAGTGCAGCCCCATGTGTAAATCGGATAAGACCTGCAGCGATTGTAACACCCCGCGATAGCAAACGAGCAGATGGAGACATCTGCAGTAATGGCTGCAGCAGAAATCGGCAAGAGGTGCTCGTGACTAGGAGGTATAACACAATCTGCGGTCAAAGTCACTGACTCTGTTGATTTGGAAACAGTGATGTCTTCTGTATCCCAGATGTCGATGGTGGGTTGACGACATGACATTTACAGCAGACGTCGAAGAGAGAAAGTCCCATCCCAATATCAGCTTCTGGGCACATGGAGAAAGTACAGCACATAATGTGTGGTAACTCCAGCGATCAGAACCCTAACTGTACAGTATCCAGAAGGTGTAAGTGCACTCTCATTAGCACCGCGCAAAGATGGCCCTACGTAGGGAGTCCTCACTTTCCGTAAGCATGAACACAAATCAGTATGGGTAATCGAAATGCTTGCTCCCGTATCAATCAAAGATTGTACGCAAGTCCCCTTAACTGATGCCGATAACATATTAGCGGGGTGACCTGGGAGAATTTCAATTTTCGCAGCTGGTGCAGTTCCCCCCTCCCCTAAAAAACAGTAGGGCCTAGTTTTCCGGCAATTGGTTGGTCTCATGAGAGACAGGGTGAAGAGAAGACGTCGTGCGGCGATACGGTGAGGGAGATCGGCGGCGCACTTCTCGTGAATCGTGATGAAACGCTGGTTGGCCAGGTGGAGACTACGAATATAGGGGGCGTATAGGACCGTGGACAGTAACCAGAGCCAAGACGGAAGTCATCCCGTTCGTGGACATCGTAGCCGCGTCTTTCGTCTCGCTGACGTCGCCTGCAGAAACGATTGATGTGACCACGGATTCCACAATGGTAACATGCTGGCAGGTGAAGGCAGGGGTCCTGGCGGGGCTGTCACCACGTCGGCTGGTAGGTCTGCGGGCGTGAAACCAGAGGAACAGCTGCAACAAACCCAGGGTGAGACTGAGCAGCGACTGACGCCAACGGCAAGGGCGTTAGGCTTGCAACTTCGGAATATGACGCGTTGGTCACTGCAGTTGGCAGAGGGGACGCCGAAAAACAGGATGGAGGCGCCAACTCCTCTTGAACTTGTGGTCGTGCGGCTGACCCTACATTTGTTTGCATAGGAGATTTGAAGGCAGCAGGAGTCCGTGGAACGCGGCCGAGCAGCGCAGTAGCCTGGGTGTTCTCTGGCGCGTGGCTCGTCCTGCCTGTCGAGGCCACGCGCTGCTGACGATGGCACAGCGGGCCATGGCGATGATAGTGGGCGCTTTCAGCCGATGGCGAAGTGGTCGCTACAGGGCTCCCCCCGAGCGTGGAGCGCGACAACAAGAAAGCAAGATAATGAGCAACTGCCTAGCGAGGGAAGAGACAAAGGCTACATAAGTGTATGTAGAAGGTGTCCTAAGGTGTCAGAGGTCCTAAGTAGTCCAAGTGAAAAGGTATCTAAGATCTGAGAGTGGTCTGGTCAGTCCCGTAATAGCGTCCGGGTCACCAATTAATGTCGGCGGCGACTGTGGTCGTGCGGCTGACCCTACACTTATTTGCAGAGGAGATTTGAAGGCAGCAGGAGTCCGTAGAGAACGCGGCCGAGCAGCGCAGTAGCCTGGGTGTTCTCTGCGGCGTGGTCGTCCTGCGTGTCGAGGCCACGCGCTGCTGGACGATGGCACAGCGGCCCATGGCGATGATAGTGGGCGCTTTCAGCCGATGGTGAAGTGGCCGCTACTAACTATTTCACGAAGCCCCAGGTGCAGGGGCGCTGTGTCTAACACTGGCAGCTGCATAGTGAGGGTTGGTTTCAAAGCTCACTTGGAAATTATGCACGAATCATGGTGCGGAGCTCATCATTGCCCAGATAGGGAGGTGCCAGGGTGTCATTCTGGAGGCGGATGGATTGCAGCTTGTCCAATCGTTGACACGTCGCGACCACATCGGCAACTATCGCTGGGTTCTGCACAGGAAGGGCTGAAAATGCAAACTGGCCAATTCCCTTTCATAATGTGGCGCACCCGATCTGCCTCCTGAATATCCCTGTTGACGCGACGGCAGCGCGGAAGAACCACCTCTATACGTGTACTTACGTCTCCTGGGCACGTTGCACGCGACCGTCAAATTTTTTCTGTGCGGCGTCAGAACGAGCAGCGGATGAGACCATATCGGGCCAGTCAGCGATGCGGTGCTCGTTGTTGAGGAACCACGTATTGGCTGCGTCGTCCAGGGACTACGAGACGTTCTGCAGCTTCGCGCGGTCGTCCCAGCTGTCAAAGGCGTTGACTCGTGCGTAGCTATCGAACCACTCCTCAACGTCCTCCCCACGAAGCCCAGTGAACGATGGCGGGTCCCGCTGGCGGGTCGTAATGATACACTGCGGCAGTACCGGTGTGGCCAAAGCGCTGGCCGATTCTTGCGTCATGGACATGGTTGGGCCAGGCAATCAGCGACGGGAACACAGCTCCAGGAGTGGGACCGAAGAGGTACGAAGCGGGACTTAGACGCACCCTGCACCACTTGAGAGGACAGGGTTCACCGGAGAGGACCATGTTCGGGGCGACCGTTTATTCCGAGGCCTGAGCGAGGAACGAGCGAGTACACCGTGATGATTATTTACAGAGATAAGGACGAAGTGCTGGAGCACTTTCGCGAATGGTGATGATAATAGAGAGTTTTAACTGACCGTTTTCGGCGGCTCGCTGTTCGCGTCCAAGCGCTCACGCATGCGCAATGCCGCCTTCGCTTTCTATCGGAACGGAGCGGACCGTGAAAAACGGTCAGCTAAAACTCGCTAACGTACAGATAAATAGGAAGCACTGAAGGCAGTGCGAAGGTCCCATGCCAACAGTGACTCTGCCAACCGTTACCGGTTGATTGACCAAGGATATATATATATATAGGATAGGAAGACGTTTGCACCGAATATACAAATGGACATGGGAACTTATTGTAAATGTATTGACACACATACAAAACAAAATACTTTAGTACATACACAAATCCATTCGCACTACATTTTCAGCCAACTGAAACCTCGTAAGTGCCTCAAAATACAATAAATGCGGGTTAAGGAGTGTGAAGATGGGGGTTAGCAGGTGGGCGTGTGACCCGCGGAGGAGGATCAGCAAAAACGTAACGCCATGGCTCGTTGAAACGTCAAAAATGGTATATTCTCACGCGGAAAAGTCACAGAAAAGGAAACAAAAAAAAACTTGCCTCCAGTTCATGCTGTGGAGGTGGTTGGAAAGCAAAACTGTGAAGGGACCGCCACAAAATTCCACATGCGACGTCACTTGAATTCACACACGTGGCTCTAGAAAGAGTAAAACCAGAGATTCTGCCAGTCGTTACCTGGGATTCGCGGGGCGTCGTCCCGAACGCAGCAGCATCGGCCACAGCCTGGCTCGAGCGGCGGACGCCGTCGCTGTAGCCCGGCGGTGCGTCGGAAAAAAGAAAACAGAGAGGAGCGTGTTACGAAGCGTGAGATAGCGAAACCTAGCCATCCTGATGCGCTAGTTCGGGGCTGCACCACCACGAGACGCAAGCGCAGACACCGACGTAATTCGGCATGTGAGCTTAGTGATTCCCATTTATACAGATTTAAACTAAATGGTTCCGTAAGTACGAGAATTGCGAGAAAGCCGACGGAACTTTTATAATCGCTATTTATCAGAATCCGTTGCTCCATTCGTCTTTTATAATACCTGTTCAAACACAACTGAATTTGTGTTCATTAATTTAGACAACGCAGTCCTATTCGTGACAAGTAGTGCGCAAAAGGTGGCGTTTCTCTAGCGGCCAGATGTCTGTATGTGGTCTCTACATTTCGTTTTCCCACCCTGCAAACCAATGCGTAAGGTATCGTTACCGTACGACCACTTAGTTCCGTTGGTTTCGGGCTACCCAGGAGGTGCTGTCGAACAAGTTAAAGTTAAGCCTTGTGAAGAAAGCCTTGCGAAGTAAGTGCAATGGAGGTGAAGCTGCGCCAAAACAGGCCCAACATCGCCGCTAAAGCAGACGACAAAGCGGACGGAAGGCTCCCGCCGACGCGCCCTCCGGGGTGAGCACGGGGAGCGCTGGGTAATAGCACCCTATCGCCACGCCATCTACACTGTGGTCCATGAGTGAAAAGTGCCCTCCGCCTCCCCAGCCGCGTTGGGAGTTTCTTGTCCCGCATGCCACGAAAGAATCGTTGGCTGGTAGAGGTAAAAAGCGTTGCTGTAAAAGGAAGTACAGTAAGGTAACGTGCATTTAGTATGGGAAAAACAGCATCAGATAACCCGTTTTAGGTGAAAAACTGCATCGGACGCACATTCTAGAATGCGCGGCAGGGGTGGTATACGAAGTTCCGCTGTCGTGCGGAAAGCAATATATCGGGCACAACGGCCGATGTCTTAACCACCGCTCACAGCCCTGTCAGCTCGCTGCTCGATAGACGTGGCAACGAGGGCGCAGTGACGTCCTGAGGACGGTCCGGTTCACGCCGAGACGCAAGCCGTTGAGTAGCTCGGGCGGCAGCAGCTTCGCACGGCCTAGTCACGCGCTGCCGGTTCGCCGACCCAAGCCTTGCTCCTCACAAATCCACCCTCCGAGAACGACTCCCACGACAGCGGCGGGGTCTTCCTGGACGGCACCTGGCGTGATGTACCTCGAACCTGGCGAACCCCAAACGGCAGCCAGCAGCCCCGGTGTAATGAATGTTGGGCCGGACCGCGTAGCAAGTCACGAGCCGGGACTATGTTCTTGCAAACGCACACACACCAACTATAATAACCGAACTGATATACAAAGCGGGACTAGACTCTATAGCACACGAGCGTACTACACGCGGAAACACACAGGTGAGGATGATTGCGGCCAAAGTCATGAAGTCATGCGCTCACAGACGGCGATCGCAGAGACGAGACGGTCTGGATGATACGACTCGGAGAGGCACTTCTCGTGCTGGCCACGGGGCAGGTTGCTGCAGTCGATGAGGAGGTGCCTCGCTGGACAAGGACGTGATGATGGCCGATGGCTAGCGGCAGGACGAATGGCTTGGGCCGGCGCCACGGCGCGGCCTCGCTGCCCGCGCTCCACGCCACCGGAACCGCGATCACTCCAACGGGCGCAACCGCTTCTGGTCGTCTCGTCGTCGGCCCGGGTGGTGGCTCGGACGGGAGACCCGGCGACGGTCCTCGGGCCTACACCGCGAGGGTGGCCGTCTGGCTGCCTTTGAGAACGAACCGCTTCCCCTTCTTCTTCCTCGTACCTTGCATCTTTTTTGTCGGCTACACCCGTGGAGTTAGGTGGATTGGCCTCTCGATTTGTTGTAGCGACACCTCATCACACTACCCCCACCTTAAGAAAGTTCTTTGGAGAACTATTCTAAATGTCGTAGTCGGCAAGCCAGTCTGTGTCCATCAGAAGTCATGAGAGGTTACGAGTGTAGCATTAAAAAATGAGTCAAAATGAGAAACGTCCACGACGTGCAGAGCACAGTCGCTGAGGTGAATTCAGAAAGGTTCACCAAAACAGTTTCTTAAATGCAAGTCCCTTTTGTACTTTTGGCTGTACTATACAATGTCCCCAGACAAAGTGAACATCTACGGCGTTTTCTACGCTGCCTATTTACACCAGTAGAATAAAACAACCCTAGACCACGTAGCACCACTACAAGTCATAGTGCGGAAAATGGATACAAGAATATTTTCAGTGTACGCGCGACAATTCCGGGAGGGACAACCCTAGACCACGTAGCACCACTACAAGTCATAGTGCGAAAAATGGTTACAAGAATATTTTCAGTGTACGGGTGACGATTCCGGGAGGGCCAACGGTTGTTCGCCATATTATACGGTGCTTCTTTCGCGTTGGGTGGCATGCTCCCTTGCTGTGGAAAACACATTGCAATTGGTTCCTGCGCCTTCTAGAAGAGCGTTTTGATGCAAGTTTCGGGCATATGAAAGTACTCTGCTTGTTCTTAAAGTTAAAAAACACTTCTTTTCCGGTCTCAATGGTTGCCCCGCCGGTCTTGTCTGTATTTCTGTCGTTTACGCCAATTCTTCACCGGGGCCTTTTCAATTACAGCCGCATGTCACGTGCTGCCGCGGACAACATCAGGTAGCCTCCTCTATTGGTTGCGAAGCCATACACTGCAAGGGAGCCATAAGGCCCGCCTAGTTTGTGGGGCTCTTTTTACAGCTTTGTGTACAGTTTTCTGCTTAGACTTTTTAAAGCACCAGGGGTGAGGCAGGTGTGCATATTGCGCACTTTTGATACAAATCTGCTTTCCTGCGCCAGGCTGCTCCAAAAGCTCGAAAATTGCAAAAATTGCGCCAAACTGCTCCAAAACAGTCCGACAGCCAAGGACAGTGGTGGGAAACCTGCGCAAATTGCGCCAATCTGCGCCAACGGGACATTACTGCTCCATACTGCTCCAGAAGGGCCTTTTTTGCCTAATTTGCGCCATTGCTGCGCCACAACGTGGTTTCTGAACCGAAACTATGTTTCGCGAACAGCGCGCCCCCTGAGCGGAAGGAAGTACGTCATGGCCGCCATCTTGTACTTTGCGCTGCGGTATTTGTTGATGGCGGCACTCTGATGGCGCGGTAACGTGAGCACCGTACAAGACCATAGTGCAAGCAACTCCTCGTGTGTTCTCCGCGGCCGTTTCTTGCGGTGGCCGCATTCACTGACAGCTGCCGATGCGTCATGGCGCTCCCGAAAGGTAAGTGAGGTCTATTCGTTTTGCGTGCTTGAAGCTGTATTCGTTGCACTGCAAGACTACCTTGAAGAAAATTGTCAGTTGGGCTCAGTATCGAGCTTTCAAAACGCGCACACTGTCATTTCGGATAGAGGACGATTGTTCGGGCTCTTTGTCAGCTATGTTGTTTGCCGAATGTATCTTGGGTAAACCTCGTGAAGAAACTAATGCATACGGCCGAGCTTTTTATGCAGTGTTAGGAGGCTGGGTTATTGTTATGTAGGAGGCCGCACTGAGCTTGGCAAGTGCCAGCGTCTTGTAGCGGGGTTTACGGTCAGTGGTTGGCAATGTTGCGTGTACTTGAAGCATCGTAGTCTTGTACAGTCAAGGCTACAAGTACGTTGCTGCCAGCACCGGTGCAATCGCTAGCGACGCCGGAGACCAACTTCAGCCTGGCCATGCGGACTACATTCTTAAAACGCTTCAGGACACCGAACGTGTGGAGCGTCTCGTAACTCGTGTCTTATCACCCCGCTCGATCGAGGAGCGCGCGCAAGCTGAATCGTATCTTCGCACACGGGACGGGGGAAACTCGAGAAAGACCTGCGCGCCCCCCCAATCAAACGAACCGTTCCTCGGCACGCCACGGCCGCTAGCACTAATGGCGGGAAAAGAAAGCGCGGGAGTTGCGGCTCTACGGAAGACTGCACTGCAGCGGCGTTTGCGCGAAGTTTGGGTCCGCTTCGCGTTTGGGGGGGTGCCGCGGCTCGTTATGTAGTAGTTTTGCCATTTTTACGATGAGTTAGGAGTAGATAACTTCAGACAAGGTAGTTTACTACATATTCAACCCAAATACATGGATTTCCGAAAAATCGATTCTTTAGCGGTTTTTTGGTTTTCAAAGGCCGCGTCTCCTTCGAGTATGAATATAAGATGTGTATCCCCTATTTCGCCTTATTTAGGGGCACGGTTTTCGAAAAATTGCATTACTGTATAATCGTTGTTTGGAAGTCGTTTCTATCGAGTTTTTGAGAAAGCTTCCATGTAGCAGTTTCCCACAAAAGTGCATAAGTTCAAATATTTAAAATTTCCTTTCTCTCTGTGTTAACAGAACTGCTGTTAGATTAAGTAGCTGAGCAGCAAATGAAGTAATTAGTCTCCTGTTTCTTCCAGGCCGTCGCAGCAAATTCAATCAAGACACATTAAGCCAAGAGGATGAAAATGGTGACCGCATCGGTCTTTGGTGTAGGCCAGGTGACAAAGAAGAAGACGCCTATTGCATTGTGTGCAGCAAAACCATACATTGCTTGCATCATGGAGCAGCAGCCGTGAAACGACATTCTCGCAACAAGAAGCATGTAGAACTTTGCAAAGCTTTACGTGGGCCTGACGGCACATTGAAGCGGCCACCGACTGTTCAGGCTGTTCTGGACTTCACTGGAGCAAGCAACATCATGTCCCATGCTGATGCTGTGACGGCCAGCGAAGCACGTTTTGCTCTGGCTGTTACATTGCGTCAACTGCCATACAGCTGGGCGGACACAGCGACGCCTTTGTACCATGCGATGTTTCCAGACTCGAAAATTGCCAAAGATTTTTCATGCAGTCGCAAAAAAATATCCTACATTGTCTCAGACGGCCTTGGTCCGTATTTTGAAGGTCTTGTATCAAAAGAACTGAATCAGCCTGCTGTTTTTTACAGTGTAGTTGTGGACGAAACACCGCTACCTGAGCAGCGTTGTCAGCAGCTAGACGTCCTTGTGCGTTATTTTTCGGACGTGCAAAAGGAAGTCGTTGTGGAGCATTTGCGCTCATTTCGCTTAGGAAGTGCAACTTCAGATGTACTTTTTAAATGTGTTAACGAGGCACTTGTGAACATTCCTCGTGCGGGCTTTTTTTCTTTTCTTCAGTGATGGTCCCAACGTGATGAAATCACTGAAGAAGAAACTTGCGGATGATAATCTTTCTCTTTTGGATGTGGGAGAATGTTGGCTCCATAAGGTACACAATGCTTTTTCACATGGCCTGGATTCTTTTGCTGTTGAAGTTGAGAGTGCAGTAGTTGACGCATACTATTTTTTTAAGCACTCATCGGTACAGAGCAGTCACCTAAAAGAACAGCAAAAGGTTTTGGGACTGCCTGAAACTGTGTTTCTGCGTCACGTCAGCAGTCGCTGGCTCTCCCTTATGCCAGCTCTGGAGCGGCTGCTGGAACAGTTGCCTGCACTCAAGAGTGTACTGGCTGCTGAAGCACCAGTGCGCAGTAGTGGGAGCATCAAGGAGCGCTTGAGGAAGAACATCAGTAACAAGGAATTCCATGCGAAGGCTCTCTTTGTGAAGAACGCAGCTGAGACGTTTGCAAAGTTCCTAACGTTATTCCAGAAAAGTGAGCCACTCATTCACATTCTTCATTCTGAGTGTGTGACGCTCCTTAAAAAGTCTTGGGAAGGTTCCTGAGGTTGGATGCCTTTCAAAACATGTCCGGGCATCAGCTGGCCACGCTAGATATAGAGTCGTCTCAGAACTGGAAGGCAAATGTTGAGCTTGGTGCAGACACTGAAGCTGCCATGGTGTCATGGAGTGCCGAAGAAAAAGCGGCATTCAGGCTTGGGGCACGAACATTCTACATGAAGTGTGCCAGGTACCTTCAGAAGCAGCTTCCCCTGAAAAACTCTGTCCTCATGCACCTTTCATGCTTGGAGCCTCGTGCTTCCGTTTCGGAATCCTCTAGAGAGTCATTCAGGCAGCTTGCTAAATGTGCACCACAAGTTATCCCCTCAAGTGATGTGTCGTCTCTCTTGGATGAAGTGACAGAGTTTTGCTTGGAGCCGTTACCTGCTGCTTTAGATGGGCGGCTGGATAGGTATTGGCAAGATGTGTTTGAGCGAAAGAATGCAGAGAACCAAGTAAAGTACCCCCTGTTGACAAAGCTTGTGAAGGCTCTTCTCTGCTTACCGCATGGAAATGCTGATGTGGAGCGTGGGTTCAGCCAGAATGGCAGAGTACTCCATGATAGGTCCAGTCTCTCTCTTGAAAGTGTAAATGGCATTCGTCACACCTCTGTCATTTGCCCAACGATATGGCAGTGATCCTTGCAAGTTTGAAATTGGAAAAGACGTTGTAAAAGCTGTGAGAAATGCTTCGAAGCGATACTCTCAACGGATGGAACAGGAAAAGCAGGCTCTTAAACGGCTCCGAACAGATGCTGAACAATCAACACCCAGCACATCTGAAGCAGACAGACAAAATGAAGCTGTGGATGCAGAGCGCATGTTAAAAAATGCGGAACTACTAATTGAGCGTGGAATGAAACAGAAAAATTTTGGCGACATCCAAAGTGGGCAGGTTTTGCTTATGCAAGCCAGGGAAAAAATGACAGCTAGCATGAAGCGACTAGAGTCTGTGAACAAGGCCAAAAAAAATGAGCATAATTGACATTGCTTTCTCATTTGGTGCTTAACCCTTTGATGCCCAAAACTATTATTTTGCTTAAGCGTTTTTTTTTTGTGATCTAAACTCGCAGTACTGAGTCGTGATACGTTTTGTTTACGTTTCGTGATACGTTTCATATGTAATATATACGTGCATTTCTGTCTGTGAACACTTTTCATTCGGCAGCCAGTTGGTACAATATCCTGCGCTTTTGTGCCACTACTGTGTTTATTCTACTTTTGTATATTTTTGTGGTCATTTTGTGGGCTAGCTGCCTATGTTAAAATCATTATGTAAACTAAGAGAACTGAACATTAAAGTCAATGTCCTTCCTCTGTGTGTTTGATGAAAATCCCGTGCCTGCTCCAAATACACAGGTGGCTGCTCCAAAAGCAAATTTTGCATGCTCCAAAAAGCTGCTCCCAAAATGCCTGAGGGCATTCCCACCACTGCAAGGATTTTAACGCTCCCGCCAGTTTCAGTGGGGAAAAATGCTTACTGACGGCTTAATTTTCCAGCACCGCCAAGGTGATCCTGTTGGTAAAGGTTTAATTGATTGATCGTTCAATAAAACCCGCATAAAATTGTCCCCAAGATAGTTTTTTCGAAGGTCACCATGTCGAGTTGCACATGTTATATTCTGGGAGATTTTTAAGGTTTTTCCATGGAAAACAGTTGCAAAATACTGTAGAAAAAATACGTATGTGCACTCAGGCGATAAACTACTGGCGAAAATTGATAAAAAGACGGCAATTTTCGGAGCGCCGTATCTCCGGAATGACATTACTGGGTGCCGCCATCTTGGCGTGTTGAATATTGGAAAACATGGCCGTCGGGCGAAGGAGTTGCTCGTGGTTCAGGCAGAGTAGAGTGCTCTTCTCTGATTTGTACTGTGGTTTTGGTTATGGGGGTGGCTGGGTTTTTATTTAGTCGTTTGATCTGTTGAGGGAAGTTGCGTGACTCGAAGAACGGGAGTTCATCAAAAACAACGTGGGGCCCTTGAATTCGCCGTGTTTCGGCCTCGAGTGAGAGGCGCAGTGCGTGCTTGAAGTGAAATTTCAGACTCATTGCGGTGTTATAATAAAACGCTGAATTATTGCTGCCTTTGGCAGCGAACTTGCGAGTGCCGGAAATGGGACGATCGACACTGCAGAAGTGGTGGCCAAGGCTACACCGCCGCAAAACGTTCAAGCTGTGGCCGATAGCGGGACGGGCTATTATTGCACGCTAGTAATAATGGTTTATCTATCTGAAGTTAAATTTAATGCCAAGAGGGAGGTGGATAAACATACGGACGTTACTTCAAATTGCGATCGTAGTGAATGCGCACCTTGGGGATTGAAATGGCAGGGCTGGTGGGGTGCGAAGACTGTCACTCGCTTTGCGCAACTTTTGCCATGCCTCTACAGTAGTGTGTAAAGCCGAGTCAGATTACAAAAATAATAATTTCAGCATTCACAAGATAATGAAAATGCCTTAGGATTGCTTAGTTTTTCGATTAGATGTTTTCAACGGCACTCCATGCTATCTACGCAAAGCGCCTAAGAATTTATAAATGGCTTGTAAAAAGGTGTGCAGTTTGTGCCTTGTAATACTCTAGTTGAAAAAACCTAATTGAAAGGCTGTTTCAGTGTTATGTACGTTCAAAACCCATTGAAAATTTCACTCCCCCCTTCCCCCCGAGTTGCCGAAAATTTGATTTTTAGGTTCTAAGGTGACATAATAAATCTCATCACCTGCTCCAAATCAAGGTCCTTCTGCTCCAAAATCGAGATTTCGCTGCTCCAAAAACTGCTCCCAAATCTGATTCAGCTGTCTCACCCCTGAAGCACCCTGCGTTGGAATGGCTCCGAAGCCTATTAGGCACTCTCGGCTGGAGCAAGCCGTTATTTCATCCATGGACTGACATCTGTCTCTCTCCTCTTCTATACCTTCTCCTTTTACGAAGAAATTTCTTCCGCTCAGGACCATTACCCCTAGAGGTATTAGGGAGTTCTGTACGTATGGGGGTGGCTTCTTTTCTGTTATAATTAACAGCTGCAGTTGAATGCCACCGCTTTCCAGACCGAGAGCCTCGCCTGCTTTCATCACCAGTCTCGCATTGCGTGCAATGCGTCCTTTGAAGAGAACACTGGTCTGCTTTGGCGTCACAGTCTTTTACACTGCCAGTCTTAGACTCGCAAAGGGTGTCAGCTAAACGGATGTTTCCAGCACTTCGAGCGCTGGTAAGAGGCAGCCGACTCGCCTCTTGAGGCAATAGCCTGTATTCGTCTCCTACTGAGTATTTCGGTCGCTTCTGGCTTTCCGCTTCGTGGCATACAACTTCTACATGGAACACCGACGGGTTCTCCTAAGGTTCCCTTTCACCGAAATCTGTTGCCTTTAGCCACGTCCTACGCTATACATGTGCAGCTTTTCCGCTCATGGCAGTCCGTTCAACAGCGATTAATCTGTAGTTATTTAGTGTAATGTGAGGTTATTTCGCGCTGCTAATATTGGGGGTGAAAACTTGCTTTGCGCACAGTTTCAAGTCTTGCGCGTTTTGCGGCTAGGTTCCTGAGCCATGGAAACTATCCCATAGAAATGCATGGGGAGTAAAATTTGATTGCGAAGTACACAAACTATTCAGAATCGTGAAAAATTCTTCTAGTGTTTCTATGTACCCGTTGAAGTCTTGCTTTGTGCCAAATATCACTTTCCTGAAGCAATTTTCCTAGGTTCCTGCGAGGTTAGAATTTTGAGCGGGAAAGCTGGGTATGAGGATTCCCATTTCTCGTGGTCTTCAAATACGCCATTGGGTATGGGACGGTGTGTACCTTTCTCTAACTGAGTAAGTCGTTTTTTGAGTGCAGCTATTTGTTTTTCCTGCTCGCGCTTTTGCAGCTCATATTCCCTGAGGGCCTTTTCCTGTTCATCTTTCTCATGTTGAGTTTGTCGCAGGATCACTTCGGCGTCCGCACCACCATGTTTTAACATTGCTACATCAACACCAATTCGCCTAGCCTCTCTTTTCAGAGCTAACTCTGCCTTAAGCTTTTCGCGCTCGGTGTCGAAATATTTCCGTAGCTTGTCACCGGTCAGTCCTAGCTCTTGTCCATGTTTCATTATCTTTTCCAGCCCGGCTATGTACATCTTGGTGTATGGCGAAATACGAACAGAAACAATAGCAAGGCTCCTCTTTACAGATGTTAAAATGCGGATCCTGGCAGGCTCGCCACTTTTGTAATGAATGTTGGGCCGGACCACGTAGAAAGTCATGAGCCGGAACTATGTTCTTGCAAACGCACACACACCAACTATAATAACCGAACTGATATGCAAAGCGGGACTAGACTCTACAGCACACGAGCGTACTACACGTGGAAACACACAGGTGAGGATGATTGCGGCCAAAGTCATGAAGTTATGCGCTCACAGACGGCGATCGCAGAGACCAGACGGTCTGTATGAGACGACTCGGAGAGGCACTTCTCGGGCTGGCCACGGGGCAGGTTGCTGCCGTCGATGAGGAGGTGCCTCGCTGGACAAGGACGTGATGATGGCCTGATGATGATGGACGTGATGATAGCGGCAGGACGAATGGCTTGGGCCGGCGCCACGGCGCGGCCTCGCTGCCCGCGCTCCACGCCTCCGGAATCGCGATCACTCCAACAGGCACAACCGCTTCTGGTCGTCTCGTCGGCGGCCCGGGTGGTGGCTCGGATGGGAGACCCCGCGACGGTCCTCGGGCCTACACCGCGAGGGTGGCCGTCTGGCTGCCTTTGAGAACGAACCGCTTCCCCTTCTTCTTCTTCCTCGTACCTTGCATCTTTTTTGTCGGCTACACAAGGGAGTTAGGTGGATTGACCTCTACATTTGTTGCAGCGACACCTCATCACACCCGGTCCATGCACGTCTCTGAGGTGGCCAGCCTCCTGGTCGCGAACTATCTTCGTCACCACTCCTCAGCTGTTCCGTTCTGCCGCCCCGGGCATCGCGTGTTCCCAGTAGTGTTCCTGCTCCTTTTCAATCCCCGGGTGGCGGTGTCGTGTGCTACGCGAGTGATCATAAGGAGGCTTGTGCGTAAAATAGCGTGTGGAAGAAGGTGGAGGAATAAAAAGTTTAGTAGCGAGAATTCCACGCTTGTGTGATCGTGTTCATTTTTGGAAGGTTTGTCATTCTTACTTGACACGGTGTGTTTTGGTTTCCCGGTTTAGTATGAGGTGCTGCGCTATTTTGTCATGTGGTCTGAGGCTGGGAAAGTGTCTGGGCTCAGGCACCTAATGGCCTGCTGTAACTTCCAATGTAATGTCTGCCTCGACAGCTACATAGGAGTGACCGTGGGACTGGGCGAGAGGACATGAAGCATTTGATATTATTGGGATGTAGGGTTTCTTGAGTGAATCGAGTAGTTTTGTCGTTTTTTATTGTGAGGGAGTTGTGTTGTTTATGTCGTGGTCTGGATGCTGTACGTTCTATGAGGTGTCGGAGAAGCATCCAGGTATCACCGCATGTTGTGTGTCCCTTTCAAATCGTCGCATACCTGTACCAGTATACTCTGGTGAGGGACGTGCATGGGTGACACGCGTCTCACGCAGCAAAGAAATGAGACTCGGGTTGAGGCATTCAATGCCCGCGCAATATATTTACAAAACAAAACCTCAAACAATCGCGGTCAGAGCAAATGAACAAGCATATCACACTAAACAAAAAAAAGCACAACCTCACACAATTAAAAATCTGTGGGTCGGCTGGCTTATGCCTTGAAGAACGTAGCAGCACGTCGCGATGGCCCGTGCTGGTCGTCAGTGGTCGGAGGTTACAGTGGTGCGATACCACAGGTTCCTTGAGGAGCACGGCTCAGTAGGAGGCCAGCAGTGCAAAGCCGGTGGTAATAGATTGTCCCGAGCTGGCCTCTGCCAACAGTGCGAGGCCGCTGGTACGGTGAAGGGCACGGCTCGACAGGTCGCCAGCGGTGCGATGCCGCCAGTGCGCTCTCTAGAAAGGGCGCCTTTAGGGCTCAGGGGGCTGAATAACGGTCCGCCAGCTCTCGACATAGTGGTGGCACAACCACCTGGAAGCCCCGATGCTCGACCCGAACTTGCCACCATTCCTCCCAAGACCTCGTTCAACCCTTCCTGATCTAACCTCGTCGTGCCCCTCTTCAGCTCGCATTGTACCGTGTGAGGCTCCCATTTGTTGGTCCCGCAAACCTCATCCCCTTTGATCACCTTGTGTATCCTCAATGGTCCCTTCAAAACCCTTGTAGCCACCCCGTAAGCTGATATATCTCCTCTACGTCTTTTATTCTGTAGGAAGCAGACTCGGTAGGGTGCGGTGGCCTCCTACATTTTATTGGAGAGAGCGTAGGCCCGGCCAGGAGTGGGAGTGGTGCAGACATGCGGCCGCCCAGGTGCTCGGTCGTGTTCGATCTGTGTCGCGTGGCACTGCTGACGCTGGTCGGGCAAGCACCGGTGATGATGATGGTGGGATGATGCAGATGTAGTGGCGCTGCTAGAAGATGAGGTGCGCGCCACTACATGGCTCCTTTTAGCGCGCGGAGCGTTAAGAGGAGTGTGGTAACATGTACGATGTAGAGTGCGCAAAGACTATGTACAGGTATGTACAACACTAGCAGTGATGGATGTTTGTCCGCATTCGAGTTGAGACAGCAGTCCTGGTCGGTCGGGTGAGAGCGGCCGGGGCATAGACAGACCTCCGCTGGCCTAGCCTGGGAGGGGCGTAGGGGACGCAGGCTGCAACATACATCTTCTGATGCGAAATCACAGGCGCACCCAGAGGCACAAGAGAGGTTGGGAAGAGCTCGGTTGCATCGTGCGTTCCGCAAAGCGGTCCCAGGAACTGGGCGGAGAAGGCGTGCGTGTGTTGGACGGCTCCGTCATGCAACCAGTTCTTTTGTTGCACGTAGCGCGACAACGTGTACGGCGTAAGCGCTGCGGTCAACCCCGTGCTCGTCTACGAGTAGGTGGTTTAGGGGCCCTGGAGCATCGTGGTGGGTTGAAGGGTCGCTTCTGATGATGTGTGAAGACCGGCAAGTTACGTAGCATGATGGTGAATGCCCTGCTAACTCGAACGAACCGTTGTCGATGGAGCCGGGCGAAAGGGCATTTCCAGGTAGTTTGTTACGTCCGCACAGTCGTTGAAGGGTCGGATCGATGTGGAGCGACCATTCGGGCGCCAGCTTCGCGGTGTTTGTGCGGTCGCTTGTAGCTGCGATCAGTCGGACCAGAAAACGCGTGGTCGTCTGGCGAATGACTGACCTGGCGAGAGTGCATAAGGAGGAGAAGGACGAATGGAGTCTTCCAGGTTCTGACTCACTCGTGTAATCCGAGCTTCGTGCGTCGCAAGTTTTGACGCGTCTATCATCGCTTGGTCAGGGTTGGCTAACCAACATGGTTCGTGGTTGTCGGTGTAATGAAATGGACCGGATAACGCGAAACGAAGGGAACGCTCTTGGTGCGGATGAGGAAAAGACATTATATTCACAGACTTCACAGCACAGATGTTTCAAGCAACGACGGAAGGAATTCACGAAACGTTAGAGAGACACTCAGCTAATGGAAACAACCCAAGCGGCCCGCTGCAGCGCCCGCAACTACAAAGTCCGCGACCGTCCCCGCGTAAACGTCCCGAGGACAGGAAACGCTCACAGTCGGTCGTATGAGGACGCGGGTGCCGACGTCGCCCTCGTAGCGGTGTTTGCGTCGTCGAGGTTGGCACCACAGGTTACGAAGCCAGAAGAATCTCAGCCGGGTCCGCTGAAGGGCTCGATCCCGCCTCGCGCCCGGTCACGCGCCGTCCGGCACGCCGGCGCACGGTAGACGGTGACCCGTGCTGGCGACGAGGCCCCGGGCCTTGGCGGCGACGCCCGGAACCGTGGCGGAGACTGGCGACGGCCTCGCCTCGCTGTGGCACGTAGACCGGACGAATTACGCGAGTTCGCACAGAGCCGTGCCCCGTTCGATCCGCCTTGTTCCCTGACTCTGTCTCGCTCCCCCTCTGCCCGTTCTCGTTCACCTCTTCTTCCTCTAACTCAGCAGCAACCGCTCGGTGTTGGGCGCCTCTTTTTGGCGTAGAATGTGGGGCCATTCCCCTTCGCAGGTGTATTTCATCACAGTCGGGCAGGTCACGCGGATGCGCCGCTGTAGCTGAAACCGCGTTGGAGTCTACACCGGCTGTGGATGACATTGGTGTGAGCGACTGAGGCGGCAGGAAGGTGGCTCACCAGTGCCAGCGCGTAGGGTGGTAGCAGTGGGCGAGGCGGGCGGTGGTCGGCGGGCGGCGGTGATGACGTTGGTCGCCGGTCCTCTCGTGGAAGGTGCGGCTGCCGCGCTTGAAACGGAGAGAAGGGTGTCGGTGTTGGTGATAGAGGTCGTCACCGTGTTGGGTGGCATGGAGGGTACCTTGTGTGGCGGCGTAGCGTGTACAAGCCGTGCGGGTACCTCGTGTGCTGCAGGCGGCGGCGGGTCGTCTCGATAGCCGTAGTGCTCGAACCCGGCAGCCCGAAGCTCGGCTGTACGTCTTGTCGTCGTAGGTGTGGCTGCCGCGCTGGCGGTGGAGTCTGCGATGGTGATACTCGTGGCAGGAAACGACGCCGATGGTGCAGAAGGTACGATGTGCGGCGGCGAAGCGTGCACGGGCCGCGCGGGTACCTTATCTGCTGCAGGCCGAAAGCAGTCGTCCCCGAAGCCGTACTGCGCGAGCACGGCAGCGCGAAGGTCATCGTAGAGGGTGGCGCTGGGCGGTGGGAGGACGAGGATGCAGCGGAGCTCTAGCGGAAGCGTCTCCCAGAGGATGGTGTGCTTGAGAGGCTGTACACTGACGTGGTTGCGCCAGAGGGTAGCCTCGAACTTGGAGAACCATCCTCTGACGTGGCGTGCGTCGAACACCGGTATCGGCGGGTCCCCCCACGTCGCCATGTCGGTGTGCCGCTGGCCGGGTATATGGCGCGGAACCTCCGGGTCACCGCTTGTAGGAAGCAGACGCGGTAGGGTGCGGTGTTCCCTACATTTATTGGAGAGAGCGTAGGCCCGGCCAGGAGTGGGAGCGGTGCAGACATGCGGCCGCCCAGGTGCCCGGTCGTGTTCGATCTGTGTCGCGTGGCACTGCTGACGCTGGCTGCGCAAGCACCGCTGATGATGATGGTGGGATTATGCAGATGATAGTACCCCTCGTAGAAGATGAGGTGCGCGCCACAACACTTCACTCATATCCTTCTCGGGCCAATCTCCCTACAGGTGTGGGCTGGTCTTCCACCCCCTCCCCGAAAATTATATGGAGAAAGAGTCGCTTATTATGCAGAAGAGGAGTACCTTTCCTACTCCTCACAAGGAATTAAATGCTATAGAAGCTCAAATCTTGAGGCAAATACAAACACGTACCCACATAAATCACGACTGGCAAAAATGTTCCCCAATTCCTTCCAAGAAACGTGCACAAAATGCGGAGAGATAGCCACGCTATTTCACGCAACCTGGGCGTGCCTGCGCATCTGGCCCCAGGAAAACAATAGTATACTGATTAATCCTATCGACACATGGGAGGCAGCTCTTACCGGCTCATGTCTCTAAGATCAGCTACCGTCTGATCCAGATAGCCAAGGTGGGAGGCGTTGCATCTGGAGCCCTGGACGTCGGGCCCCACCCATGAACTCCCTCTCAACTTTTCACCCCTGTCCCGTTCCTCTTCTCACAATAAAAGTTCCACTACTACTACTACCAGGGTGTCGAACCGGAACCGGAACCGAACCGAAAACCGGAACCGAACCCGAATTTTTGCCCGGAACCGGAACTGAACCGGAACCGTATTTTTTCCGCCATTTTGGAACTGAACCCGAACCGGAACGAATTGAAGGAACCGTTCCGAACCGGTTCCGGGGCCTCAAAACTGTGATTTCTAGTTTTCCTTTCCGGTACCCTACCTTGCATCCGAAGATATTGTTACGGGACTAAGGTGGACAATGCCTGACGAGATTCCTTGAACCAGCGACGATGACGGCGACGACGACGAAGTGCCTGGCGCGAACCTGGGGCGAGCTCTGTCATGGCCGCACTGTACATAATGTGAATAGATCGCTTCACCCCATCG